>JACBFG010000019.1:1289680-1326361 GCA_013435955.1 Diaporthe sp. HANT25 | reverse complement strand
CATACCCAGACCTAATACACCCAGACCTAATACACCCAGACCTAATACACCCAGACCTAATACACCCAGACTAGTATCCACGTGTGTGTGTGTGTGTGTGTGTGTGTGTGTGGTGTTGTTCAACTTGGTATGAGTGAGCGAGTTATGTACTGGTGTACCCTCCGTTATTGCAGGTGTGGATCTCTGATTTCTAGATTTAAAATGCAAGTAAATACTATCTCAATCCATCTGTCTATTCCAACTGAATTTGAAGAAATTACGAGATGTCTTCACTCTTTGCGCCGCCTCTCTGGCGTCACTGTGCAATGTAGCCCCTGCAAATCTGGCGTCGACCGTGCAGTCTCGTTGGGAAGAGTGCCCAACCGGCACATGGTCCTCTCAGTGTGGTGATATCGCCGGCTGCTCTTGCAGCACAACGCTGCCCATCACGAACCTGTGGTAAAACCGTGGACACAGTCAATCCAGGAAATTGACAGTATCTTTCAGTTGGTCTTCAAAGGTTCTGGATATCAGTCTGGCGAATACTTGGCCGATTCTCGCATTTCGAAGACTATTCGGCGTCAATAGTGGTGTTGACCACTGATCTCGACCGGGTTTTTCTCTCGCAATCTCTCGTGAATCTAGCCACATACCTCCCAATGGTGGTTCTGCTTTCTGTCCTTGTCAGCAGGTACAAATGTTCATGTGGTTACAGAGCCGCATTGATCGACCATGGCGCTAGCATCAGCGAGTGTTTTCAACGGGTAGTTGTGCATAAGGTGGAGATTAATGCGCGTAGTGAGAATCCACCGCCTCTGCGAACGACGCGAATTATACGCTTCACCCTATCAGCTTAATTTGTGGCTGCAGGCTTGGTTCCGCGCTGCGACGGGGGTCCTCGGACCTGGTGAGTCATGCCGTCCTATTCGGGCTCGGCGGGCGGCAGAGAGTCGGCTGGTTTTGGTCCGTCTGATGATCCTTCGCGGCCCCCGATTGATTATATTTTGACCGTTGCACATCAAGTCGTAACGACTTCTACCTTAGAGCCTTAGAGTAGAAGGGCAACGCGCAATTCACTATTGCACCCTGCACCCCGTACACCTAGATCGCGCATCATGTCGTCGACTGGAGCCCCCGCCCCCCGGCTTCGTATCCGCCGCGCCACGCCAGATGACGCAGGTACGATCGCGAGGATACATTTCGAGGCCTTCGGGCCCGGCGTAATGAACAAGCTGATGCACCCGGACGGGGTGACCGAGGACGCTCGGAACAAGTTCGCCGGGTCAATATTCCCTCCGCCCGACAAGGCGGCGGACCCATCCGCCGAGATTATCGTCATGGTAGCGGAGCTTCTGGCGGACGATAGTCAGGCCGACGCCGACGGGAGCCAAGAACCCGTGATCGTAGCTTTTGCCAAGTGGAAGCTGGTCAGGGAGGCGCAGCCCCGCGAGGAGTGGGAAGGCGTCCATGAGATGACGGAGGAGGAGCTGGGCGAGGGCGCGAATGCCGCCGTGTATAATGAGTTTATCGGCGGGTTGCACCGGATGAAGCAACGCTGGGTGAAGGGGGACCCGTGTCTTCGTGAGTCTGCCTTCCCCTAGGACGCGGCTGATTGGGGCGAGTTTATCTGACAAGCCTCACAGATCTGGGCATCCTGGCGGCCACGCCCACCCGGCACCGGCTCGGAGCCGGTTCAGCGTTACTGAAATGGGGCTGCGAGGTTGCTGACCGGGAGCAAAAGACGGCATGGTTGGAAGCATCGCCGGCTGGATACTCTCTGTACAGGAAGTTTGGGTTCGAGGACGTCGAAGTACAGGACCTCAAGCTAACAGAGTTGTGGGGCCCAGTGAGATCCGAGGGCGACAACTGGGGGGCCGCATCGGCTGTGGCACTCGCTGGTGAGCTGCCCGAGGGTAGCTTCAGGTCGGTGATGATGAGGAGGTTGCCCAAAACGTCCTGAGCCTGAGGGACGAGTCGTGGGTCTATGGATCTTCGAAACGCCTCGTGGGGGCCGTCCGTGGGCGGGCACTAGCATCAAGCTCGTGTTGACGCTGTTTGTGTCAGCTGCCACGGAAAGCTTCAATAGAGTACTGCGTACTACTCAGGATGCCGGCGTGCGGCGCTGGAAACTGGGTCTCATTCCGAAGAAATTGGAAGCTTAAATGGCGCCAGATGATATGCGTCTAGTTGACTCGCGCATCCATGGATGACTGCTGGTTGTTCCCAAGTAACGCCACTTGCCTTTCTCCCTTGGCGGCGTGTTTTGGCCTTTGCAGCCTAGAGGAAACGGTCCCGTCAAGTCACCAATTCCAGGAGATGGTCATGCCACGTGCCGCATCCCGAACGAACGGCGACTTGACTATGCGTGTCTGAGGCTGTGAGGCCGGGCAAAGGCTCCGTCGACACAAGGTGCAGGACGGCGCATGCGGCCGCGCGGAGGGATTCCGTCAACGTCAACGTTAGAAAGCCGGAACAAGATCGGCAGGGTGGAGATACGGGGGTCAGGCGCTGGGTTTGTTCCGACCGACGTCTCGGCAGTGTTTGGAGCCGGCCTCTAGCCCCATGTCCAAGGCGTGTTGACCCTGTAGTGTGAGACTTTGGACCCTCCTTGGCCCATCTCCACAGCCACACAGACGTGCAGGCGCCATGTTACCAGCGCGCGCATCTCCTGCAAGTCGAGAATGCGCTATGCGGGCAGCCATTCGTCACGGTGGAGGCGGTCAGCACCGAATAGCGTTGGATTGCGTGGATAATCTGCTCATCATGTATCTGGTAGGCCTGCAGGCTTGGAGGAGGGTAGTAGATTGAGTTCGAGCCTGCATCGGAAGCTACTGCTTCCACGTTGACGAGCTGATCTAATGCGTGCATTCGCACTTCCACGTATTTTGGCATGTGATTAGGGGGCGGTAGCCACCCTGCCTGGGAAAGCGCTTGGGAGCTAGCGGGCACTCAAGTACACCAGGGTCATCTTGGGACAATCTTGAAACGCTTTATCGTCAAAATCCCCGAGGTACTTTGCCCCAACACAGTTCACGACACACTTTCTCTATTGACTTTTAACTTGTTCTCCTGAAAACTTTCCAGACTTTCTGCTTTTCCAAACAAAACATTTCGTACCTCTCAAAATCTCGCGGGCCTAATAGCAGAGCTCTTATCATCAACTTAATTTCACCAACTTCCTGATTACAGGC
Organism: Diaporthe sp. HANT25; assembly: GCA_013435955.1. NCBI lineage: Eukaryota > Fungi > Ascomycota > Sordariomycetes > Diaporthales > Diaporthaceae > Diaporthe > Diaporthe sp. HANT25. Next base: position 1,323,191 of record JACBFG010000019.1, on the reverse strand, counting down.
TTGCCCTCCCGAACAATAGTCCCTCACATCAGAAGCCGTGAGACAATCACGACTACACACCCACTTCTTCGTCCACCAAAAATGAGTCTCGAAGTCGGCCCCTTGCCTTCGCCAACTGGGCCCTGGAGTCCAACCCACAATACTCAAAGCCCCTCCTTCGATCCTGCCAAAAATGTCCAGACGTCGCATAGCAGACAACAGCCGTCGGTGTCATCCCGATTCAGAGATCTGGTGAAGGTAAGCGCTCGAATAGTCACCTTCGGGAGACCATCATTTTGCCAATATAGCATAGCTAATCACCGGCACGTAGTTCCTGTCATCTGTCTCTGGTGACCTCTCCAATGTCACCGCACCACCATTCTTCCTAGCACCATCTTCGGTGGTAGAAGTTGGCCACTGCTGGAGCCAGCGGCCTGGAGTCTTCGCTGCACCGGCGCTGGAATCTGACCCGGCGAAACGAAGTCTTTTGGTCCTGCGCATGATTCTGATTGCCATGCGAAGCCAATTTTATGTTGCCGGCTCGCCCAGTGTTAGCATCAAGAAACCCCTGAATGCATTCCTGGGCGAACTGTTCCTCGCCTCTTGGACACAAGTGCCAAAGGGAAAGAGCAAGAGCAAGGGGAAGGAAAAAGAGAAGGGCATCAAACTTGGAATGGACAGCGGAGACGGAAAACCAGCTACGACACGGCTTGTTGCCGAACAGGTTTCGCACCACCCCCCGATCACAGCCATGGCAATCATCGATGACGAGCACGGAATTCGAGCCGATGGCTACGCCCGCGTCGAGATGACCTTCAGCAGTAGCGTGGATATCCGGCAGATCGGCCACGCCATTGTGCACATCGACGAGTACGACGAGGATTACCTTATCCCGCTCCCGGACGTCAAGGTCCGAGGTTTCCTGTCCGGCAGATTGTACCCCGAGGTACTTGGCACATACACAATCGTGTCCAGCTCAGGATACGTCAGCGAGATCAACTTCTCCGGCGCCGGCGTGTTCTCGGGCAAGAAGAACACCTTCCAGGCCAAGATGTTCCGCAAGGACGATCCGAAGAAGAAGCCAATCTACGAAATTGCCGGCCAGTGGAGCGAGGGCTGGACGGTTAAGGACTGCAAGACTGGCGATGTCCTCGAGAAGTATGATGTCGATGCCGTCGAGAACAGGCCGGCTCCCATGGATATGGAGCCGCTCGAGACGCAGGACCCGTGGGAGTCGAGGAAGGCCTGGGCAGGCGTCATCGATGGGCTCGACAAGGGAGATTACCGGGAAACGGTCACGGAGAAGTCCAAGCTCGAGCAGGCGCAGAGACGCCTGCGCGCCGAGGAGAAGAGCAAGGGTGAGACTTGGGAGCCGCTCCTGTTCGGCAGCAAGGAGGGCGCTGACCACGAGGTCTTCCATCGGCTTGCGAAGGGGACTAGCTGGGAGAAGCGGCTGTCTGATGAGAAGACCAAGGGTGTTTGGAGGGTCAAAGATGAGAAGGCAAAGACTGCGCAAAGACCGTTTAGAGGGGAGCTTACACCTCTCGGTTAGAACGAGCCAGGATTGATTGACTCTTTTGTTATTTGTGAGCGTTGGCGTTCTTACGGGATTCAGCACACTTAGCATGCTGCAGTAGCTTTCATGAATAAGCAATATCAGGCACTAAAGTGTTTCTGTTAAAACAGCCTGTGTCATATGGCAGTAGTACATATATGCGTTTGTTCATAAGTGGCTTGATATAAAGGTTACTTGAGATGGCCGGACTCCAACTCAAGATTGCTCCTTGATCACTTCCGAAATAAGCTACACTTAATCTAGGCAGTAGCCACCAGAATTCCGTATGTCAACCACATACGTAACGTGGGCATATACGTCCCTTGCACTATACTGTGGAGCGGTGCAACTTAATATAGAAGTCTTAAAGCCTGGCGTGCCCTTTAAATGATAGCGTCTGTGTATATAGAAGCAGGAGGATAAAAAGCAGTATGTCCCCTACCTACTTCTGTCCCTAATTTTCCCTTCTTTATCTATCTATTATCTTTTACTTAAGGCTATATTTATACTATATTTTTAGTTATTTTTATTAGTTATTTAAGCCTATATTACTTAATTATATTCTTTATAGCTAAATTTATTTTTATTTATAAAATAGTTTTATAAGGCTTATAAGTTTACTTAAGTTATATAGACTTTTTACTTATATCTTTTTTTCCTTATAAATAAATAAATTTAATTATTTAGGCTAAAATAAAGAGATATTTATTATATATTTTATTTTTATTATTTTTTTTAAGAAATAAAAGGAAAGAAAAATCCTTATAAGTATTATACCTTATATTATTAGTATTATTTAGCTTACTTAATACTTATAAGTAAGTATATAAAATATTAAACTTAAAGAGTAGCTTTAATAAAATATATATATTATTTTTTAGCTCTTTTAATAGTTTTTTAAAAGATTTTAATTAAACTAAGTTTATATAGAAATCTTAATTCTTTAATAGCTTTTTTTAAATAATATATTTTTATTTATTAAAGTAATTAGTTCTTTTAAAAGACTTAATTTTTAAATAACTTATTAAAATAGCTTCCTTATATATTAATAAGAGTAAGTCTTTATTAATAATTATTATTATCTTATAATTAAATTAAAAGAATAATTTTTTAAATCTTAAGGTAAAAAAATAGGCCTTTTAATTATAAAAACTTTATTAAAACTAAAAAAAGATTAATTTTTATTAAATAAAGCTTAATTATTATTATATTATACTTAATACTCCTTTTTTATTATTATAGTTATTAATAAATAATAATAATAATTTATATAAGTACTTAACTATAATTTAGAAATATAGTAAGATTTTTTATAAAGCTATTTTTTTTAAGCTTATTTATTAAATTTATAAGAGCTATTTTAGCTTTAACTTTTTTATTTAATTAAAATAAAATAATAATATTCTTAAGTTTTAAAGAATTACCTTAAAGAATAATACTATTATTTTAATAATAAAATACTTATTTTTAAAGAATTTTAAATCTTAAAGTATATTTATAAAAATCTTTATTAATTACTATATTATCTTTAATACTTTTTTTTAGTAAATAGTATAATAATATTACTATAGCTATAAATCTTTAGTTCTTTTAGTTTATTTAGTAAGAAATTAAATACTAGCCTTAGTATATTATTAACTTTATACTTTACTATTTAGCTTTTATTTTTATTAAATTTTTTAAATAAAAAAGTTAAGTTAATTTCTTAATAAAAATAAAGTACTTAAATAAAACTATAATAAAGAAAACTATCTTTATTATTAGCTAGTTATTTAAATATATTTAAAATATTTATAATAATTTTAATTATTATAATTATTTTAAGATAAATTATAAATACTCTTATAAATATATTTTATATAAAAATAATTACCTATATAATAAGTATTTTAAAAAGATAGTAAAAACTTTTTAATTTTTAGTTAAAAAACTAATATTTATATTATTAGTTAATTAAAACTCTTATTTAAATATTTTATAACCTTATTCTTATAAAGATCTTTAAATACTTATTTTATATATAAACTTTATTTTATTATAATACCTAAATAATAAAATAAAGTTTCTTACTTTCTTAATAAATAAGGAATTATTATAAGATTCTTTAAATTCTTTTATTCTTTAAGCTTAAGTAAAAGCCCTTTAGAACTATTTTAAAAAGCTTAGAATTATAATTAATAAAATTCTATACTTTAATACCTTTATTAAGTATAGTAATAAACCTAATTTTTTTATTTTATTAAAAAATCTTACCTTTACTTAAAATAACTTATTAGTTTTTTAAAAGGGGCTTAATAAGAATCTCTTTTTAAATAAAGTATCTTTTTATAAACTTATAAGACTCTTTATTTACTCTTTTTAAGAATTAATCTTAAAAAAAAATAAAAGCTTTTAATATATTTACTATTTCTTTTATTTTAATAATACCTTAATTAATAATAAAATCTTTAAAAAATAAACTTTTTTTAAATATATAGCTTTAAACTAAATATTAAATATAATATAAAAAGTAAGCTAAAAAGTATAGCTAGCTAAAAGAAATCTTATAAATACTTTTTACCTAATTTCTATTACTTATTTTTAAAAAAGGCTCCTTAGTTTTATATAATATAAGTAATATTATTATAAAAACTATTTACTTTTTAGCTTATATATAATTTTATTATTATTTAATTTATTTATAAAAGGCCTTTATTAATTCTTTATAGCTATATAAAGCTTTAGCTTTAATATACTTATAAAATATTACTTAAATAACTTTATTATTACTTTTTTAATATTTATTCTTTAAGCCTTTTAAAACCTAGTATTAATTTATTAGTTATTTATTTTATATTTCCTTAATATAATTTCTAATAATACTAAAAATAAAGAGAATATTATAGTAGAAATTTTAGGAATTAAAATTAATATAATATAAATAAAAGCCTATTTATCTTAGAAATATATTAATAAGGTATTATTTTAAGTTACTAATACTTTAAGCTATAAATTTCTCTCTTTATAGAATATTTAGATTCTTAATAAGTTTCTTAATTTTTATATAGCTATAGTTTAGTTAGGCTAAATCTTCTTATACTTATTATAAGAATTCTTAGCTATATTTATTACTTAGTTATATTATTAAAGAATAATTCTATTAATAATATATATAAACTTATTTTAGTAATAAGACCTTTTATTAAATTTTAATAAAGTTATATTACTTAAGGATATATTTTATTAAATTTACTACTTTTTTATAAATACTTTTAGTATTAATTATAAAATATTTTAATTTTTATTAATATTTTTAATAAATATAAACTAATAGTTTTACTTACTTATTTTCTAAATATAAGCTATTATATTAGTAAGGCTTAAGACTTTTTCTTTTAATAATAATATTAATATAATAAAGACTCTTTATATTCTACTAGCTTTAAATATATAGTATTATTATTAGCTTTATAGTATACTTATTATTTATATTAATAATAAGATTATTTAAGCTATACTTTTTAATAATACTATATAGTTACTTATTATTTTTTTTATTTTTTAGGCTTTTCTTTATTTAATATTAATACTAAATATAAAAATTTATATTATTTATATTATTATAAATAAAAACTTTTTAGCTAATATTATTTTTTATTAAAATTAGCTTATAATTATTAACTTATACTTAAATTAATAAAACTTCTTATTAATATCTCTAGTTTTAAGTTTATAATAAAAATAAGTAACTTTATTTTTAATAAAGCTTATATTAAGCTAATTTAAGTAAGAATTAAATCTTAATTAAAAAAATTTTATAAGATAAGTATTTATTTATATCTTAAGGTTTACTACTTATATTAAATTATATAATTCTTTTTAATTATAATAATTATCCTTATTATCTTTATTATAGCCCTTATATTTAATAAATACTTAGTAAAATAAGTTAAGTATATAATAATTATATTATATTTTTTAATTATTTATACTTACTATATTAATATTAATATACTTATAAATATATTTAGAAATAATTATATTTAATTTTTACTTTAAGAAATAATAAATTTCTTTTTAAGTAAATTAATAAAATACTATGGGCGCTTGCTTACCCACAGAAGGCAACCTGCTTGCCTTCCTAGGATAGTACCAAGCCTCTCCCCTAACTGCCTTTACAGGCTTAGCGTTGTCTCTATACGGCCGTGCTATGTACCCAAAGTATCCCTGTGAATTTACTAGCTGCTGCCAGTAAGATCAATTATTATAACGCCCTCTATCTGTTACCTCTATAGTAGCATAAAAGGAGGATCTAATATAAGACTTAACTATAATCTCAGTTATGCTAGCTTATTAATCTTGTCATTATAGTTATAATTATAAAGGAGTAAGGATACTATCTTCCTTCTGCTCCTTCCTTCTATTAGCAGGCCTCTCTTTTAACACTCTAACCTGAACTATAGTATATTTTAGCTCCTAAGGAGTGACTTAATCTAATGGCTTAGCTCCTTATCCATATTATCAGGGCCTTATGTCTACTGTCCTGTTATATCCCGCTGTATATGCTTACTAACTTAGGAATGGCTATAAGAGCGGGTATATATATTTTAAATAAGTTCTACTCTATAGCTTAATGTCCCCCTTATACTATAAGTTACCCTGTACTATATTAATATAAACTACTTGTTATAACTCTTAGTAGTAGTAAGCCTGTCTTATAGTGATATATATATAATAGTGCCGGCCTCAGTCTGGTATCTGCTCTTCTTAGAGGTAACTAGCTATAGTCAGCGCTAATCCAGGATATACTTGCTGGTATATATACTCTGGAACCTAAAGGCTCTTAGAAGCTCCTTAATATCTTTAGTATAGACCCTATATGCCTGAAAATGCTTAATAATACAGTCTAAGTCTAATAGTGCATCCTTTTAGCCTTCTCTAATAGGTTTACTATAGTTAGGGTCTGAGCAGACAATAGTATATTTCTCTTTCTTATAAGGGAAGACATACATACTATTTAGCTAGTTAGCTTAGATTGTTCTTATTGGTTTGGGCTTTTATTATTATAGTCTTAGTATGCCAGGCCCTAGAAGCACATACCTCCCTCTAGCATTTTGCCATTCCTACTACATCTATTCGCGCCATATATCAATAGCAATATTGTGGCCTAGTATGGCCTATCTCTTAAGGGGCTAGCTATTATTAGTCCGAACTAAATAAATAACACAGGTATTAGTAATATCTGCAGATGTAAGCCTAGCAGGTTATTAACTTGCCCAGTATAGCATATCACTGCAATATATCCAATATGCCCCCAGCAAATACCTCGCTATAGACTGTCTCAAAGTAAGTTAGAGTACTGCCTATAATAAATAAGTTATTATAAAAATTCTATAGGACTAAGTAGCTAGAGTTTAATAGTGATAATAGTTCAAGGCCCGGCTCCTAGCAGACTAGTTTCAGGTATAGGCATATTAAGCAGATTATAAAATCTCAGTCCGTCATTAATAGCTATAAGATTTAGAGCTTAAGGCACAGGGCCTTACAGACTGTAATTAAGGACTGAAAAGTATCTGGCTTGATCCCTAGCTTAGGTAGGATAACTAACTTAGTAAATATAGCTATATATCTGCCCTTAGGCCTCTGGCCTTTATAGTCTTACTCCTTATCCTTCTTGCTTATACTAGAGATCTTAATAGTCTCCTTCCTAAAAGGGGTAGGATAGAAAATCTTAAATTAACTTAGTTTAGATGCCTTAGGCTATTATATAAGTAAGCTTGCCAGTAGGTTGCTAGCCTTCTTATCTCTCTCTCAAAGGGTCTAAATTACCTTGTCAGCTTCCATATGCCACTATAGAAATTAGTCCCAATACAAACACTATTAACGCATTAGCCTCCCTTTAATATTCTGAAGCCAGTTAAAATGTATATTCTAAATTACATATAGCTTAGTAAGGAGTTCCCATTTAATACAATATACTTTAGCCTCACTAGGCAATAACATTGCGGGCATTAGAAGCATAGTAGCAGAAGCACTTATGATCAGATTGTCAAGAGGTTTTAGAGCATGGGGCACAAGAGGAATAAATATACTTAGGCTTTTATTCTATTGACTATCCAATATAGGATATATAGGTCTATATAGCTGCAGAGTATAGCTAATAAATATCATGCCTGCTTCCAGTACCAGCTACCTATAGCCAATATGTATCTATAGCACCTCTACTAGAAATATAACCTGTTACTTTAGTAGTAAAGGCTAATCTATAGCATACCTGCCTCTTCTAAAGCCTGTAGAATCTTACTCTGCTAATTTCTGCTAGTTAGTAGCACTACTATTCTTTTCCTTACTATTACTAGCACTACATATACTTTGCACCTTTAGTATCCGTAAAGTTTGCACCTATAAACTGCTGCTAGTATCCAGGTTCTACTATAGCAATTATAGCATTAGATTATTCGTCTCTATATATATAAGACAATATTAGTAATTTTTAATTACTATATACTAAAGCTAACAAAACAGTAGGTCCCTTAAGATTAACTTTAGAATGCATTCCTTAAAGAAGGCTATAGCGCAGAAGTATAAAAACAGGATATAGTGGCTATAGCAGGTAAGATTTGCTAGGGACTTTAGCTATTTAGAAAGGCTGCTTAACATAAATGCCGCTTAACACAAGTTCCTCACCTATACTGTGCTTAAGGATAATCAGCTTAGGACTAAAAGATAATATTAGTATAAGCTATATAGCTATCTGCTTAAAATAATCCTTACCTACTATACTGGTGTCAGGACTACTACTATCCTTAAGCTTCTATAGGGCCCTTAGCTTCTTAATGCTATCTGTATTAGTATAGTTAATAAAAAGATAGAGAAATAAGCGCTAATTAAACACATAACTCTGCTTTATCTTATAGTAAAAGAGAAGGCATATGCTAGGGGGATTATTATTTAAGTTATCATCCTTACTTACCTATACTACCTATATAAAGAGGGCATATAGTTTTATAAATATAGAGAAACTCTCTTAAGTATAATTAGGGAAGTATAGGGTATTAAAGAGGGTGACCCTATAGCTATTAAGATCTTATAGTATAGCAAAGCTTAGGCTCTAGCCTTATATGTCTATAAAATCTTTAAAGACAAGTCCCCGTTTAATAGAGAGAGGCTCTTCAGGGATATACTTAAGCTTACTAAGTACAGTCTGGTAAACTTTCTCTTTACTAATAATAGGGGTAGTACTATAGTATATGCCCCTCTGGTCTTCTTATAGATGTTTTCTGACTGAAAAGCAGAATCTCTATATCCAAACTATATATTTTAATAATTAGGGTATTCCTATAAATAGCCAAGCTAATTTTGGTTAGAGTTTTAAAGCAGGTAAGACCTTTATAATACTATATGCCCTTAAGCCTTAAGCAAAATCAAATAATAAACCCAAGGCATATGCTATGGCAGCCAGCTATCTAATAGCTGCATCTAGGTAAAGGTCAGACAATAGGTACAGGCCTGCACACTACCTACTACTATTGCTTTAATTATATGCCATTTTAAGGAAATAAAGTAGGAATAGGACTATATAATTCTATTAGTAGAGAAGGACTTAGTAATACTATAGGGTTTAGGAGATTAAAATACTAGACTTATACTTAAGATTATAGATAAAATCCTTAAAGAGGCCTTTTGCTTAGAACTAATTGCTCTTAAGAATGAGATTAAGTAAGTAGCTATACTAAAGAAAGATTTTGTAATCCTCCTATTTAGGAGCAGCTTTAGTAACCCGGGATTCCAAAAAGAGGCAGAGTAAGCTATTAAAAGAGTAAGGAAAAAAGCTAGGAGGCACTTTACTATATAGTATGTATATCTTAGTGCTACTAATATGTTAAATTAGTATATATACCCTGTTTAAGCTTGTTTAGAAGAAATCAAGCCTTATACTGCCCTATAGGTTATTAGTAGTAGCTTCCAGGGCTGCTCTGTTATAGATATGCATACCTAATCTTATTAACATTTTCAATAAGTTGGCCTTTACAATCCAAGTTATATAAAGAAGCCCGCACTCTAAGGCATAGGTAGGTAAGAATATTGCTAATTTCATATTTTATAAGGTTTATAAAACATACTATCCCTACTTAACCTATTAAGCTAACAAATAGCAGGGCAGAGACATACCAGACTATTTAGAAGGCTACTTCATGTAAAAGAACATAGGCATAACCAGACTCAGGCTTATATGCAACCCTATATATAACAATACAAGCCATAAAGCCACAATACCTATTAAAAAGCCAGAGGTTATCTTAAACAGTCCCTTCTTAGCATATAACCTAGGCTAGTCAGTCCCCGTACAGCGCCTCCCTTAGGGAAAAATCCAGATCTTTATTAGCGGCAGTAATATAATCAACCTTACTACAGGCAAGCCAGTAAAGCTTGCTAGTAAAAAGAGACTAATATTCCAAATAAGCTGCTATAGCATTAATAAGTAAGGCTATATAAGCCGGAAGTAACATAATAAGTCCTAAATACTAAGGGTTGAGACAGATCCAGCCTTAAAACTTACCACTATAGCAGATAAAGAGGAAGTACCCACATAGTGCCAAGAGTACATAGCAGAAATAGTACGTACGGCTTATATCTGCCTAGAGTGTGCAGAAGGTTACAGCATCTGCAATAAATGCTACAACAGAGCGGATTTTAAACACAAGCATAAATTAAAGGAGTTACAAATACCCTCTCTTAGCTAGCCAGTCTAGTGCAATAAATACTATAAAGAAATAATAGGCACAGCTTTTATATACTCCTACAGATCTAAAGATTACAGAATGCCTACATTCTATAAGGACTATCATCTGGCCTGGTCCTATAAGAATCCCAGACAAGAACAGTCAAGGCACAAGTTCATTATAGTAAATCTCTATATGACACACAAAAGGGCCAGGGATATACAGTCACTTATAAGAAAAGCCTAAGAAGAATAGAAAGTAGTCATTAAACTCAAATCAGCAATATTATTGCTTATAGTAGTTATAGGTAGTTTCATTCTTAATCCTTATATATATAAAGCTGCATATAGTTCCTTTATAATACTATAAGGCTGTAATAAAGCTAGTCATTATTCCACAAAGGTCACTATACTTTAAGTCTATAATGCTAAAGGTACTCAAGGGCAGCAGTTAAACTCAGTCTTTATTACACAGATGCAGCTATTAACTTAGGTGGGAATCTCAGAGAGTATACCAATAACACCTTATATAATTAGTATAAGTATTACTATCTTAAATACAATTATTAAGATTATAAGAAAGGTTACTAAAATATCATGAGTTATTAAGAGGCATGCCTGAGATACGACTCTGGTTCTTGGTCCCAGCCCTTATCCTTTAGTCCAGTATGTTTAACTTATAAGCTCTAGGCCAGCCTCAAGCTAATTAACAATACAGACGTATTATAACCAGAACTAGTCTGTGCTAATAATAGTATAGGATTAGAGAAACTTATCCTGCTAGTATAGTTATATTATCTCCCATACCTTATAGCATCCTACTCATGCATTCTCTTATACCCTTAATTCTCAAAGACTGCCAGCTCATATAACACCCCGTTCCAGCCTTAATAGACTCTCTAAGTCACCCCTTAATAAGCATCCTCTATATACTTATAGTTGCTCCCTCGCCCTTGCAATCTAGAGGATATATGCTATTACTTCTGAGTATATTCTGTAGCGCCAGCAAGGTTAAAACCACTCTAACCTAAATAGGTTCCCCAGTTATATCCCTCTGTATACTTGTAGCCACTCCCTCAGCCCTGCTTAGATAGTATATAGCTATACTTGCAAGAACTAGTACTTCTAGTACTACCCCTACTAAATAGCATATTAATATCCTTAGCTAGTAGGACTTACTCCTTTACCTAAGGTATTCTATCTTTCTATACTTAATACCTAGCTAGCCTAGTTACTAGTCTTAGTATTAAAATAAAGCCTTTTATAAGGTAAAGAACTACCTAAGCAAATTATACTAAGAGAAATTCAACTTATATTTAATTTATCCTTCTTATTTTTATTTCTGCTACTGCTAAGATATAGTGCCTAGAGATTTGCCTAATACTTAGCCATTCTGCTCATCTATCCAGCCTTTATACTTTATCTTACAGAGCTTCTAATAGTTATTAGGGGTCTATATATACTAAGTAATTTTCTTATATTTATTTCTAGAGTTCTTATTTCTATTATAATTGCTATCTGTATTAAGGGAGTTAAAGTTAACTAGGAAGTTTAATAGTAATTAGGAGACCTAGATATTCTATAGTAGGAATTCTTGGTCTTAATTATATAGCGGAGTATTAATTAATATCTGGTTAGCAGCTTGTACTAATATTTAATAGTGACTTAAAGACTAAGGGCAGAAAAGGGAGGTTTTAGATTATTAACTTAGAGAAGCATTAGAACCTATAAGGCTATAAGTAGCCTTATATATAAGTTTATAGCTAAGGAAAAGTTGCTAAGCTAAACAGATAGCAGACAGACTAATAAATAGTTAATTAAAAAAAACAATATTACTAAAGCCTTATTGCTTAGACCCACTACAAACTATACTACTGTCCCTATTTATGTCCTTAGGCTATATACAAACTAAGTGTGGTTCTATAGATATATAATATTTATAAATAGGACTATTAGTTTACAGATAGGGTAAGGTATTTAGGCATTAGATACTAACAGGTATAGATAGGAATACCTAAAGTACTATATAACCTTAGAGTAAGAGAAGTAGTTATAATAGAGCTTATCTATATTGGGATTATCTAATAAGAGTATTAATGCTTTCCCTATGTAGATAAAATACCTCTTTAATTGCTTGCCCTCTATTAATATACAGACAGACCTTTATAGCTATTAAAACCTCTTTATCTCACTTAGTTTCTACTTAGGCGCAGGCTTAGACTCTCTGGCTTATAAGACCTTTATAAATACTAGTTCTTTAATAGGGCTATAATTAATAATTATAGCTATTGCTTTAGACCTCTGCCAAAATTAGCCTTATAAATTAGTAATAATGGGTGCTATAAGTGCATTAATAAGTCTCCTTTGTTTAAAAGCTGGTAAATATAAGCTGTTATTAGAACTATATGGGCAGGACTTACTACTATAGGGTACTTATTGGGCAAGTATTATGTTTTATAGCAATTAGTGTAAAACTCTTACTATTAATCTTCTATTTGATATTATTAACTGTTTATTAGACAGTTTATTCCTTTTAAATTCTTGCCTTTTTATCTTAGTATAGTTTAGCTTTCACTCTCTTAATCTAATGACGCCCTTGCCTATACTCCTATCTGGGTAACTGCTATAGCTAATCTAAAAGGCATTAAATTAAAGAATAGTTATTTAGAGCTACAGACTGCTCTAGTATTAGATTAATAGGCCAATAGCTACTAATTAAATAGCTATAGCTTGCTCTCTAATAAACCAGGTCTGACTGTAGAGCTATATTTTAGTAGATAGCCTATTTAAAGTAGATTTAGTCCAGAGGCTCATTCCAGGCCCTAATAATTACGTAGCTGTGCTAGGTAAGTCTTATATGTTAAAAGATATATGCCTATTAAGATAGTGCTTCTGAAATATATTAGAATTTAGTATGTAGTCTAGTACTAAGTTTCTAAGTGTATTGCTTACTGCCTCTATAGGTTTCTATTAGCTAGTAATAACTAGAAGAGTAGGTAGTATCCTTAGTACTTACTATTTCTATTAAGGCTATTGCCAGCTATATAACGGAGGCTATATATAATTGTGCTATACTTAAACCTAACTAGCTTGCTAATTCTCCTAACCTATACTAATATTATCCCTTTATTAATATATTCTTTTAAGCCTAATATAGTTCAATTAGCCTCTATCTATATAGGTTAACGGAAGATATATTTATATATAATTTTAGGCTTAAATAGCAGAAGTAACTTATACTTGCTATTATAAATATCTAGTACCTTAAGCTTATCTAAGTGGGTTAGTTCTAATGCTAGAAATGCATTATTTAGAAATAGAATTCTAAGCAGGAGAATATAAGGGCTTAGCAATAAGGTTAGATTATAAATGATCTCTAAAATTAAAAAGGTCTTGCTATAAAGGATTATAAGTTAGGCTTTCTTTACTTTTAATCTTACTAGGTTATAGTAAGTATAGACTTACACATCTTTCTCACCAAGGTACCACTTTATAAATTCAAGTATAAACTTAAGCAGCAGCTTATATGGGCTACTATAGGAGTTATAAGATAGGGCTACCACAATATTACAGAACTATATGTTAAGAATGGACTGAATGTAAGAACTAGTAGGTATTAGTAATAGCAGGTAAAGAGCAGCCAGAACCCTAGCCTTATTAACTCTAAAGCTCTTTTTAGTAGTGTAGAAGATAGTATTAATCTACTTTGTCAGATTTATAATAGTTATTAGCTAATTTTCTTATCTTTTACTTATTAAGTTATATGTCTTTTAAAGATTATCCCAGGCCTCTATTAGATTAGTTAGCTAGGGGTTTAGTATAAGTAATATAGATATATATATCTATATACATTATTAAATTACTGTATATCAATAAGCTTATTAATCTTAAATCCTATCTCTCTTTCAAAGACCAGATAAAAGTTACATTATATTGTCTAAAGAGACTACTTAAAGCTAAGATTATGCTTCTTATTCCTATTCTTATTAACTGTCTGGTTAATATGCCACTTAAAGAATTTATATATAATATAAAATATTATAGCCTTAAGGGTCTTCCTTTAGTCTGCCTGCAGTATAATCCAATAGTAGCTATGAGTATTAGCTTAGGTATATAAGAAATGCATTTAAATAGATATACTTTAGCATATATATATATTTGCCATTATCTCTTAACCTAATTAATAGCCTCTAGTATAGCCTTAGAATAGTTCTTTTTAAGATACTTAGACTTATCTATAGTCTTAATACTCTTGCAGTAGTACTTAATAGGGTAACAGTTACTATAAAATGCCCTATCCTTAAAAAGATTTCTTATTATTTCTTTAATGCCAGAAGCAGTTTTGTTAATATTACTCGCTATCTCTTCCAGGCCGGTAGCATTAATGTCACTTGCTATATCTTTAAGGCCGGCAGTATCAACTTTACTTTCCATCTCTTTAAGGTCGGCAGCCGTATCTTTAATATTGCCTATAAAGTTATACTTAGATCTAGAAGTAGAATTACTAGTATTACTTATATATTTATACTTAGAACCTAAGTCCAAAGGTATTAACTATCCTAGTATATAGGTTAAATATGCTATAGTGCCTACTAAATACCTAAATATTAAGGAAAGTATATAAGAAGATACTAATAATAAGAGAGGGAGAAAGATAGCATTTAGGTACTATTTGCAATATTTACTGTCACTTAATAAGTATCTCCTATAGTCATTAATATAATTATCTTTAGTTTAATCTAATATCTAACAGTTATATACTATTAGTTCTATATCTTTACTAGTTAAAATAATTAATCTATTTTAAACAAGCTGTATTTATAACCTATATATAAACTCGGTTTATTTGAGATTGCTCTATATACGGTTAATAGTTATTCTATACTTGGATTCCCCTAAGCCAACTAAATAGAGTTTGTACTAATTAATAGCAAGTAAGCAGAGTGATATATTAAACCTTATTATTGTTATCTAATAAGGAGAACTGTGGTTATTATTGCTAAAAAGGGTCTTAATATGTACTTCTACTTAAACCACTAACCTTTTAGGCTATTTAGGCATTTCCTATTTATAGGTAATCTTAGAGAGCAATAAGGGCTAAGGAGAAAATCTTATATACTTGCTAGTATAGGCTAATAATACTGGCTTAGGCAGATATTATTTACTACTTATGCCTGCTGACTGTAGATATAGGTCTTACTACTAGTCCTTAAGTATAAGAGGTTACCTTAAACCTGGCTGAGTAAACTTTAAAGAATAATGCACAAAAATGTATAAGATATCTGTAGATTAAATAGACTAAAGGGCTAAGTATTAGGCTTTAGTAATACAACTCAATATAGTTTAATCTATATATGGCCTGAACCTTTAAAGCGCTATAAGGTCCTTACATACTTGAACAGTTAGATAAGATATGCAATAGTAGGTGCAGGTATAGGATCTATTCTAGATCTTAATGTTAGGAATTATATAGGTACTTCTTTAATCTACCTTTATCTAAGAATCCAACCTTAATAGTTTCCTTTCCTGCACTAAGGCTTATACACCTAGCTATCCTTAACCCTATTACAACCCAGAAGCACAGACAGTCCATTATTGCTACATAAGGGCATGCGCTTACTTCTTATATTTATAGCATGCTACAGGACGGGAGAAGTAACTTACAGTATCCCTTTCTATTCAGCTTATACTAAGCCAGGCCACACCTAACCCACTGCTACTAACAATTATATATCATCTGCACTATAGGTCTATATAAGGGCCAGCATAGCAAACAACAGGGAAGGGCTTAGTAATAGGGACAGCAACAAGAAAGCAGATAAGATAAACCAACTCTTAGTACATAGAGACTCAGGCATCAGCCACAAGCCGGCAGCATACCTAAAAACATGAGTCTAGCTCTTCTAAGGTATAAAAGCAGGTAGTAAAATACCAGAGCCAAAAGACAGCAGCACAGGCCGGGCATCAAGCTCAAAGTCTGAAATATTAGTCTCGCCAAGGCTATAAGGCACAACAATACCAGACCAAGCTTAATGTTACTAAGCAGCAGCCTAAAAGCAAGGTAATACCCTATTCAGCACAGGACGGCACAAGGAAGCACCAGGCTACATAGAGGCCGCTAGCTAGAGTCACATATCAGTTAAAAGGCAGGGATTGGGCCATTAACGTGTAGGGTCCGACTAAACTTGGCTTAGCAAAGAATCCACAGGTTGGGCAGACAACGGCCCAGGGACCATGTGCGAAACAGTGGCAGGCTCTGGGGGCTCAAGGGCTGCCAGCGGGGTGACACGCACAGGGTTGATCTCCCTGTACATTGGCAGTAGCATGTCATTAGGCCATCTTGAAAAGATTTTCTCTTTAGCATAAGCTGCATTCTGCTTTTCTATCTTCTTCTAAACATAAGAGTCTACAGAGTCTATAGTAGCAAGTTATACCAGTAGCCACTATATTGTTTTCTAGGCGACAATCAGCAGATATAAACTTTTGATACAGGAGGCAGAAAACAAAACTCACAATTTTCTCATAATACAGGACAGAAAAGTTTAAGTTATTAGAAGCTATTAAATACACATAGTACAGGTTCATCTTAGAGTCATAGATTTAAAAGAAGATATCATACCTAAATGCCCAATGGAATTTATAGATCTTTACTATTAG
This sequence comes from Diaporthe sp. HANT25, assembly GCA_013435955.1. Classification (NCBI taxonomy): domain Eukaryota; kingdom Fungi; phylum Ascomycota; class Sordariomycetes; order Diaporthales; family Diaporthaceae; genus Diaporthe; species Diaporthe sp. HANT25. Next base: position 1,306,299 of record JACBFG010000019.1, on the reverse strand, counting down.
GGTATTCAGGCGCTTTATATCCTTCTCCTAAACTTATCGCTCCTATTTAATTTCCTATAAGGTAGGCCTCTTGATATAAGGACCCTTCTATATAGCGATAGCGTTAAGTCTATAGTAGGCAAGGTATAATAGCTCTACTGATAGAGAGCAAAGGATATATATATGTAGAAATTCTATAGGATTGTATCCCCCTAAGTGCCCTTATATTGCAATCTTAATAAGTATAAGAATAAAAGGTTTTGCTTTATAACAGATGCCAGGCCTTATTCTGCTGGTTACTTAGTAAAACTATTTCTAACTGTTTTATTTGCTTTAACTAATTGTCTTATTTGCTTTAGCTAATATAGCACTACTGTACAGATGTAATGCCTATGTAAGGTTATTAGTTTAATTATATATACAGTCTGGTCTGAGAACCGTCCTAGTACTTAATCATTTAAGCCTAACTAAATACACATATATATATCTGCCAGATACAGTCTACTCTCAGGATAGGCAACTCCATTCTCACTAATAATCATAGTTAGTATCCAGGCTAGACATATCCAGCTCTAGGGCTTTAGTAACAGAATATAACTGCAACATATGTGCTATAATCTACCATCCTCTCTATTTAATATATTTGAATGCTACTCATACTACTGCATTATGCTTACTAATTCTATAGAGTAGCTAGGCTGCCCTTTACTATATTACCTATACCTTTCTAGCTACTAAATAAAAGGCTGCTAATAAGCCTGCATATATACATACTTAAGGGCCATATTAAGGTGGCCCTTTAGGATATCCGGGAATCAAGTTACAGTAGCTGTTACAGCTAGGGGGCTTATTTTTATACCTTCTTTAGGATAGTTAACCTAATTAATATAGAACTAGCTGGCTTAAAGAAGCTATAAGATATATATTTATTAGTCTGTCTCTTTTAAAGCTGGATAGTATCTATTTAAAAAACTATCTTTTCTAAGCTTTAGTGCCTTTACTAGAGCCTAAACTTAAGTCTTAATCTTAGCTATACTAGCTTTAAGTATGTTTAGATGGCCCTATAGGACCTTACTAATAGCCTTAGTATCTGTCTATAGCTGGGAAAGAAGCTTTATTTTAAGCGACTCTCTACTAGTTATAGAATCAGCTAGTAGTTCCTTCTGCAACTCTGCCCTAAAGTGGTTATAGTCGGCCTTTAATTCCTTATAGAGATTATTGTATGTTATATTAGCCAGCCTAGGAACCTTAATAGGTATACTCTTTACTGCATTATATAGATGCTTTACAGCTCTCTTATCTACAAGCCTTATAAATATACCCAAAGGCCTCAGGCCACCTATCAGGTTCTTAATAGCTTAGCTAGCATAATTAAAAAGACCTTATATGCCCTATAATACAATAGGTTGGCGCATAGGTGGTAATAAGAGGGGCGTTGCTACTTATGATACTAGAGACTGCAGGTTTAGCAGGCCGCATAACCGGCCGTTGCTAAAGATTAAGGAGTACAGTATACTAGGGGATATAGGGGCGTGGCTATTACTGTTGCAGCTACTGCCATTGCTATTGGCTGCAGGGGCCTTATTTGCCATGCTATTATTATTATCAGCAGCCAGACCAGTACTATTCTTATCTAGGTCTGGCTACTATTCCAGTATTAGGCTCTAAGCCTACAGTGGGAGAAATAGCAGTATATTTTATTGGCAGCACAGAAAATCAGGTCCCAGGATTCGATTATAGTTAACACTTGGCTCCAATTTAGCCGTACATTTTATAGGATACTAAAAGACATTATCTACATTGTTGGCATTAATGCCAGCCTAAAAGCCATCTATTATGTGTAGGCCTTCCTAAGGCTCTATTATTTATTAAATCTGCAGCCCCCTAATAACCTTATAAAGCTTTGTATTAGAGTAGTCTAGTATAAGTATAGCTAGTAGGTATTTGGGTAAATAAAGCCCTGGCGTAAGAGCTGCAGTTAAGCCTCTATCCTGTTTGGCATTATCTGAAGCCTCCTGCCAGTTACTGCCCCTACCTATCCAGGCCTATAGCTCTGTAAATGCATCCTCTAACTCCTTATACAGCTGGTACTGAGACTAAAAGTACTTATTAGCATAGCAAAGCAGGAAGTGTATTACTGTATCTCCAGATATATAGGTATACAGGCCGGTCAGCCCTTTTGGTATATAGTTGCGCAGGAAGAGGTATGTCTTAACTAGCATATGTGCCTATATAATGTTCTGGCGGCTATCCTTCAGCTCTAAGGCTAAGGTTAGGAACTAGTCTGTAGGCTTATTAGTCTTAATATAGCGCAAATTAAGCGGCTGCTTTAACAGTAGCTAGGTATACTTAGCGGGCAGCTATTCTATAAGTACTTTACTTGCCTGGCTTAAGCGGCTTCCTTTACCTATACTGGTTTTACTAGATTTATCTTATAACTGTAATTCTATTATAGCTGGGAAGGATTAAAGGATAAATTAGGCTGTAGCTAAGGAAACGTCCTTATAAGATTAGCGGGTGCTAATAGTCAGATATAAATGCAGATAGCGCTTGGGCACTTAGTCTGATATCTGAGACCTAGGACCTAGATGCAATTTAGAGAATCAGCCGGCTTGCCAGAATTATAGGCAATATAAGCCTGTATCTTATCCCATTGTGCATATAGCTATACAGGCAGGGCATCTATTATGCTCTCTAGCAGGCACAGGGGCATAGTTATAGTACTATAGCCTGGCATGGGTACCTTAGTGGGTATAATGCCTTACTGCGGCCTGCTATAGAGGTAACTATATTCTACAGGTATTAAGTAGGTACCTAGTAAATGGCATATAGTGCACTACGGGAAGCAATATGTTATTATCTAGGTACCCTAGATAAATGCCTGTCTAGGTAGGGGATGCTTAGCTTATTAGTACAAAGCTATAGCCGCAAGTAGTATAAATAGCTTGTGCAGCCAATCAGTAAGCCCAACTAGGCTGCACCCTATCCAGCCAGCAAGATAGCACAGATAGACAATACTCATTCTGCATTAATCAACCACTAACAGGGCAGCATCCTCTGCTACCCTATACAATACAGACTACAAACACTATATCTACGCCGGCATCAAGCTTTAGTGATAAGGGCGACTTCCATCTCAAAACCCCTATAAAAGCATCCACTGCACCCGTCGTGCTGCCATCGCCGCCACTCCACTCGTCTGAGTTATCAGACACATCCACATGCTCAGAGGAGGGGGACCAGGAGCAGGAAGCAATCATGATCAAGGAGGTCCTCCAGACCGTCTGCAACAAATACCACAGCCGGCACATAGAGGACTACCCAACATTCCTGCTTCCTTAGGGCTAACAATTATTTAACAGGCTGGCTGAAAAGCTTAAAGAGGGAGACTTATCTGATTTCTTTAAAGGCATCTGGTTAAAGTGGAATACTGTAACTAGCCGGCTGACCCTAATATTTATAGCCGACTCAATCCATAAGGTCCTTAAGCAAGAATTTAACTTTAAATTATAGATAGAGCTTAATAGCCTTACTACTAAATATCCCTTAATTTAAACTTTCTGAGATAATATTATTATAGCAGGACATATACATATCAGGTAAGGAAAGGGTTTTAAGAGATTGCCGGATGGACAATATTATTATTAGGTATATAGTCTAATTTTACTACTATCTTACTAAGGGGCTGATAAGACTGTCCCGGCCCTACAGCTCCCATAGTAGTTGGCTCTTTATCCTGTTATTGAATGGTGTGGGCAAAGTTATTATCTCTGTAGCACCTTGCTTCTATGCTATAGCCTAAACTATATAAATGCTTATAAAACCCTAGGCCTTTAAATATCCCCCCTTTATCTATAAGATTGCATACAGCTAACGGGACAAGGACTTAAAAGAGGCAGTACACACATACTTTAATATATTAAGTAGCAATATCGGTATGCTTCTTGCCTTTACATTTAACTATAATCTAGATTTAGTGGGAACCTTAGACTTCTTCTATGCTAGCTAGTTATTACTCTGGATAGTAAGGTAAGGCAGGTAGACTATATCTTGCTTATATATTAAGTTAGTCTGCATCTATATCTGCACTTATGTAATACTAATATATATTAGGATTAATAGTAATATGTTGTACCAGATGTATATACTAGATAAGATTGCTTTCTGAGATAAAGGTTAGAGCCTTCTGGGGTCCCTAAAGCTATTATTATATCTATTTATGCCCCCTATATAATGTAATAGAATCCCTATAGATATATAAGATGTAAAGATCTGGGTTAACTTTAAATATCTTAATAGCTAGGTTATACTTACTAAGTATTATTAGCGGGTAAGTAAGGAGGCTACTCTAGCTGAGAACATATGCATTCTGTTATCACTTAAGAGGAAGGTTATTTATAATACAGAATTAAGAGAAGTTAAGACTAAGTAGATTAAGATTAGGTAAGTTAGTTATATGCCTGTTAGGTAAGTAAGTAAATAGACTAAAGCACTTATAGTAATAAGAATAAGGTTCAGTTTAGCAAGCCTATCAGATAGCCGGCTGACAAGAACCAGTCAATAGCTAGCTAGATGGCATAACTAAGATAATTTTACTGCCATCTGCCTTTAGAACTTTCTTAATAGACTTAACCATAACCTAAATATATAGCCTGGATCCGGCTTATATATACTCTAAAAGTCTTAAATTAACCAGCTAACCCACCTCAAATTAAGAACAGCAAGTCACTATAATAATCAATTTTACACCCTAAAGCATATCTACAGTACAATAGATACAAGATAGACTACACTAGGGACTTAAAAATGACACAGATAACAAGACCTAGGATAAAAAGCATGCTAGGCTAGCCTTATCCCATGCACTATTCTGCCAGGCAGCATTAGATGAGTTACCTGGTTTAGCAATACTGCAGGCATGGCACTACAGGCAATATGGTTCAGAGAGCAAATAAAATTAATTAACTGCAATTACTATTCTGCGTAATTGCTATATAACGGACAGCATTAGTCTAGCTATCCCTTTCACGCAGATACTATATGGTTAGGTAGCCTATCTGGTTTTAGACGGATATAGTCAGATAACATATTATATTGCCCGGCTGACTTAGGTTTAAGGATAGCTCTAATAAGAAAAATGTAGAGAGATAAGGGGGTATAGGCTTTCTTGCTATCTTTAGTTTAAATGAGAAGTATCTTTTAGAATAGCAGCCAGGCTGGACTTATTAGGGAGCGTTGTGGAACTTAGGTATTTAGTTATCCTGATAGTCTGATCCTCTGGAAGTATTATATATATTAACTAATCTGCCGGTCTTCTATATACAGCTCGGCACCGTGCAGTCAATAATGGACATATTTGTCTCTAGCCCCTAAGAGCTAATAGTTTACTGCTCTCTCACAAATGACTATTAATAACGATTAAAGTCTAGTGCTATGAGCTATGCCCTGCCTAGTACCCAGCCATTGCAGACAGATGTTTGGCATGAGACGGGGGGGCACAGCTATCTTTGACGCGACCATCATCGACGCATACATCCCGACATGCCTTTCCGTCCATAACTCAGCTCGTTCACTCACCACTTATCACATCACCAGGCTTTTTTGTCCACACTGCTGGCCATGAAAACCCCCAGCTCGCCGGCTGCTCCAAAGACAGAGCGCAAATCGGGAACGCACAACTCGCGTGACAAGAAGAATGTCTCGCCTTCTCCCAACAAGGGGAATAGCCCAGGGGCTGGAGTCCACGGCAAGCTACATGGAAGCAGGAAAAGGAGATCCTCTGCTGGGTCGAAGAGCTGGAAAGTCGTAAGCAGCTTTACCATGAGACAATCCTGGTTGGCATGACCCAGCACGTTAGACTAATTCGCCGAGATGATGAGTTCCCGTTCTAACGTCCGTGATCAATGGGACGACGAACTGGCCAACCTTGCCAGTCAATTCGGGAGTACACACTCAAGAGACCGGCTCAACTTTTGCAGAGCAATAGCAGCACTCAACCTGAGCCTGTCCAACTGCTGACAGTATTAATTCCACTAACACAGCTTATTGCTATTAGGCTTGCAGCATTAAGGTGATGACTTGCAAGCAATACCCCTACTGGCTAGTAACAGGTAGACTTAGACTTGCTCAGTTATTTATAGCAGCGCCGTTATATAAACTGTTTCTTAGGCCTAATTTGGACAGCCCTATCTTCAGATATACAGACGGAAAACGGCGGCAGTATATATTGCTGTGTATCCAGTAGATGTGTACGGAGGTCCGTCCCCTACTAGGTATATATAGTCTACTATTATTGTTATACTGTAGAAGCTATCTGTATTAAGAGCAGGATTAAGTAGGGAATTTAGGATAGAGGTCTAAGCAATATTGCATTGCTTGGTATAGGCGGGCTTTATAGTAGCAATATATTTGGTTTAAATACATATAATGGATTTTTATATGATTAAGTAGCTGGAGCGGTATAGGGTGGTAACTTAGCTGAATGGTGAATGTATATATGATAACTAATTACTCTAATGTTATCTCCTTACCTGACTTGTATCCCTTAGTCTGTCCTTAGAGGAAAGGTATAAGAATAATTACTACTAATGCTAGTATAACTGATATGTGGTAGTTATCCTATTAGGATGCCCTCTATATTATCTTACTTTAAGAGCGCATTATTAGTTCTGAAATTATCCTCTTTTATAAGAAATACCCTTTATCCCTAGAAGCGCTATTAATAACCTGAGCTTAAGCCTATACCTGATTAGTTCCCCTTCCCTTCTGAGTTTAAACTAATATCTGACTGGCTATTTAAGAGGGCAAGGATAGAGGTGTAATTGTAGAATGAGTAGAAGCAATATAAGAGTCTGTAAAATAATTTTTAGTGCTAGAAGGAAGAGTGGGAGAAGTAGAGGTATACTGGCAGTTGGCCCCCTCAGTTCTGGGATAGCTTATTAAGCATACCTTTAGTTAAGGCTGCACTTAAAGAGCTTAACTGTAGGAATAACCTTACTAAAGATAAATTAAATACTATCTTAGACCCTATGGATTAAGAGATGGACTGCGATCTACTATATTTTGTAAGATATAGCAGCCCTAATCTTACCTGCCTTTGTGGTATCTTCTTTTAGTAAATGCCTTAGGGTAGAGACTAATAAAGCTGGAGGAGTAGTAGTAGTATATGTAAATTATTAAGAAGTAAAGGGAGTAGAAGCTAGTCTGGTATTAGTAGCTCTAATAGGATTTATTAAGGCTGAATGATAAGTACTAAGAAGAAATTCTAGAGCCCTTATAACTCTGCTTTTAGATAAGCTCTAGCTAAGTGGAATGTCTTCCCTATTAGCTACTACCTTAAAATAGGTAACGTACTTGCACTACCTAATAATATGGACAAGATTATTATAGTAATTTATAATACTGTATGTATCTCTTTTAAGCTGAAAGCTATTGTCTGGAAAAAGTTTAAGTAGTTTTAAAAAGCCTATTATCTCTTAAGGTTAGAAGAATCTATATCTCAGACCCTTAATATAATTAAGGGAATTACTTTATTACTTAGTAGTACTTATATTAAGTAGGGGCCTATTGCTTTAACTAACTTTCTTTTATTGCTACTAATAAACTTAGTTCCTAGTAACCCTAACTGTATATATAGCGTGCGGCTAGAGAAGTTAGATCAATCCGTTTATTATAAGCTTAAGAACCTCCTCTTACTTACTAAACCCCTAGATATCCTTTATTTAAACTTTATTATATATATTAAGGGGCCCTTTAGTAATGTAAGGATGGCTAAAATACAGGCTATATATAATAGTGCCCTTATAGCCTGAGATATAGAGGTGCTTTAGGTATATAGTAGCTAGGGATAGAATGATTAGCCTGGTACCCTTAATGCACAGACTATCTTATATATGCTAATAGATGGCATTCTGTATATGTATGTTGTGTATATATGCTTTAGTAATAGCAGCTTAACTTTGTTATAGTTGCAGTAGATATACTAATAATAGCTTTTATCCCTAAGAGAGGTCTAATATATAATATCTTTAATTAATGCCTAGCTAGTGCACGATTGGGCGGATGATTTTCTTTAGGGTGCTATAGCTTTCTGCAATAGTCTTAAATGGGTAAGGTAATAGCATAATAAGGTAATTATGTAGGTAAATAGATAAGTAGAGGCTCTTAGGTAGTTTAAAAAATGTGTATTTTTAGCTGATCTGAATAAGGTAGGGACTTATAGTTTTATGTCTTAAAGTTTAGCTAATCTGATTTCAGCTATATAAGGGCAAAAGGATAGTAATTCTTCTCTTATATAGCTCCTTTTGCTTAAATACTTATCTGATCTAAGGCTATAATTTAAAGAAAGATTTCCTAGTAGTGATTATACTTATTGCTTTTAAGGAAGTTATTAGGCGGCTAAGGAGAAATATCTAATAGCAGCTATAAGCAGTCCCTTATATATAAGGTAGATAATAAATATTAATAATATCCTACTTAATTAATATAGGTAGCACTATTACCTAAGATAGTTAGCCTTTTAAAATAGTAGGTATATAAATAAATAGCTATAAATTAATATAGGTTCCTAATTTCCTACTAACTTTGCTATCCTTAAAGGTAATAATAGTCTATCCCTTTTGAAATACTATTTATTAAACTTACTGATGAAATTAACTTTAGCCTACCTATTCTATTAGGAGCCTTAGTATAGTAAAGAGCCTATAGGTTTAGTTAAGTATTGATATAAAGGTGTAGTTAAATGGTCTAAGAAGATTAATTTATTCCTCTTTATTAACTGTAAACTAAAGCTCCTAGATATCTGTTATAACTAGAAGTACAGAAATATATGGTATTTTGATATAATGTTACTGTATTTTACAGACCTGTCTATATTATAAAGCTAGCTAAATGCTAAGCTAGTTTTAAGCCTTAGAATACTACTGACTATTAACTTTGGTCTCTATGAATATACTGCTTGGGCTGAAAATAAGGGGCTTATAAGCAGTCTGGTTAAAGAAGTTGGTACTTTTTAGTAAAGAATTTATAAACTAGTATATTGTATTTAGTAAAGACCTATTATATTCATTCCGGGTATTAATTAATAGGGGCGGCTATAAAATAATAGTGAAGTTGATTATTTTACTTGTTAAGACTTAAAACTCTTTATCCTCTAAAATAACCCCAGCTATAGTATTAAATAAGGTAGGTAGGTCTGTTAAAGAGATGATAGTTATGCTGAAGGCTAAAGGCAAGAATGCTTTTGCTATATTAGTGTATAAGATATTCTTGACCTTAGTATGGTAAAGCTAGGAGTAACCCTCTTTTATTCCCTTATCCTAAGATTTATCACTATTTGATTTATATAACTTAACTATAAGCTGTAAGATTGCCTTATAGATATATAAGTTTTATGCTACTTTAGATTATTACATTTGTTTAAAGTTATTAGTTATATCAATAATTTTCCTTAGAGACTTTAGCTTACTGGTAAGAGATAGTTAGTAGGCTACTTATTGCAGCTAAGACTCTGTTAGCAATATAGAGCGGCAGATGAAGGCAGCCTTTTAATATATAGTTTTAGAGAGTCTAGGTTTTAGGCGCTCTTTGTTAAAGCATATGTTCTACTCTGGGTTAAGGTTTAGCTCCTTCTGTAGTACTTCCTTAAGCTCTACTAGCAGATAGCCCTTTCTGTATCCTGTAATAGCACATACCTAATGGAGCAAATTAAGGGTATTAGAATAGTCCTTTAGCTAAGTGTGTATTTTCTCTATTATGGAATATTTCTAGTATATAGGCTTGGATAGCATTTATAGGTTGAGGCTATGCTTAATAGGGCTTAAGGATTAGGCTGATAATCTAATTAACCTGCTTGATATTAAAGATAGGGGCAGATAGGGTGTTATATCTGTAGCATTTTAAAGACTTTGTATGAAATTCCTAGTTAGAGCTAAGCTACTAGGGCATTCTTGTCTAGGAAAATGCATTTATAATATATAGGGCATTACAAATCTATTGTCTGATATATCCTCTGATATATCTTTCTGTATTTAAATATTAGAGAACTTATTTAATATGCTATTTAAGGTATCTTTGTGTTATGGCCCTAGATATAGCTTTTGCGGACTTCTTTGGCGGTAAATAGCTGTAGTTATGATTCAGCTTTTATCTTCCCAGAAGCCTGTATCCTCTTAATTTTAATCCAAGAGCGGTAAGGTTATATTAGAATATAAGTCCTCTCTAATCTGACTCCCTTTAACCCCTCTTTTCTTAAAGTTATTAGCTATACTATATATCTGGTTCGGATAGACCTCTTTAAAGATTTAATGTTATTTTTGCGGGTTGGGAACTCTAGTAGAGTAAGAGGTACTTAGGTTTTATTATATTACGGGCTGAGAGTAGGTAAAAGCGTTAGTATAGTAGTGGAAGGCTATATACAGATTGTTGAGCTAGCTAATAATAACTTCTGGTTGTATAAATATCAACTTTAAGGTTATAGCTTTTAATTATCTAAGTTAATAGGGGTTTAGAAGTCTGGGAGATTGAATTAGGGTTTTATATTCTTTACTTAGACTGTTGCTTAGTAATGCTAGAATATAGATGATATACATGCACCTCTACTTAAGCCGGCCTGAGACAGTTATAGGACTAACCAAATCCAATTATTCTACTTTATTTTCCCTAAAACTACAAGATTATTCAGAAATTCAATTATATAAAGAAATTAGAGGGCTCTGTTAGTACAGTTATGTATATTAAGTATAATACATTAGGACTCATCATCTTGCCTTAGTAGTTCATAGTTCTTCTATCAATTAAGCTCATCACAGCCCAGTATCAGCAAAATGAGCTCTCCTCTGGCTGGGAGGATCAACCCCCTGGGGGATAGGTACCAGGCCGTTAAGCAAGCATACTTCGCCATCTAGAATAAGACTCTAAGTTATCCTTCAGGCAGTTTAAACATTCCTCCACAATGCCATCTACAAGATCCCCCCTCTCATAGTCCATATTCTTCTCAGAGGCATATGCAACCTCGTTCTGGACAATTCTACTAAATACTTGTTCCCTCTCACGTACATTGTCTCCCCATGGGCCCGCCTTACTCAGCTCCTGGCCAAAATGCTTATTAAGCATCTTGCTAATTCGGTCTCCTATAATTATTCTCTATTGAGCCATCAAGATAGCCTAGTGTCTCCTGTACCTCAGCCTGCTATGATGTTTTGTATATGTTTAGCGCAAGTTCTGCTTTGGTAAAATATAAGGATTGGATTAAGTATATTAATATGCTCTATATAAAGACTAAAGGGAATAGTCTATCTTCTATAGGTTACTGCCTAGTAAGAGATAAGTAGTACTATAGGTAATATGCTATAAGTTATACCTATATAGACGTTCTGAGTCATTTCTGTAGGGGTAAATGCAATGTGTGCTAAAGATAGTTTGGTATGTAATGACCTTTAGTAGTATTACCTATGCTGTTATTTATAATTATAGGGAAGGGCTCCTTTGTTATGGCCTAGCTAATCCTATATATGCTTAGGTTAGGTAAGGATAGTAATTAGGTAAGTTATGGTAGCTGGTGCCTCTTTAGTATGTAACTGTACAGTGGCTTATCTTTGTCCTTATTACTACTATTACTATTAGTTGCCTGACTTAAAAAAGAGCAGTTAACTAATGCATCCTTATAATCTGTAGCGTTGTTATTATTACTCCGGGCGTGCTTTTTGGGTGAGCTCTGAGATATACTTTAGTGCTTAGTTAGGCTCCTGCTTAGTGTCCTTAAGTTATTGCGTTTTGGGTTATCTCTGGTCTTGTACTATGGCTTTTGGCCCTCTTGCTTAAGCTGGATGTATCTGTGTTACTAGCTATTATTATTAAAGAACTTGCAGATATAAAAGATTGTATGGGTAAAGTTGGTAAAGATATACTCTGTTAGTATATCCTTAAGGGGCTTAAGAGAGTAGAGGTGGTAGAAATGGATAAGCTCTTAAAAGGGGTTAGGTTTAAGTGTATAGTAGGTAAGTATAATTACCTCTGGCTAATTGGTATTTGAATAGGTAGTAATTCTGTTAGTATCTTAGCTGCCTTAATGAATATATAGTATGAAGATAAAGTAACCCTAGTCCGCTAGTATATAAATATCTTTAGTTAGCTATAACTTATTATATGTCTGGTTAACCTAGTTAATATTATTTTAGCCTATCTGCTTCTGGAATATCTTTATTTTATTCCTATTAAACTATACTATTTGTGAGACTAGAATAAGATAAGCAGCCTTAAGTGGGATATGCCGACCAGTGACTGTACAGTAATGGGTAGCTGGAGATTAAGGTATTTACTGGGGGATTGTAAGTAAGCCCTAGTATGATGGCAATTAGCCGGGCGTTAATATAGGGAATTCCTAAGACTTAAAGTCTGTAATAATAGGATACTTATTATTTAAATCTAATAGATAATAGAAATAGTAACAGCTATTAGTGAGGATGTAATTAGGGTTGTCTAAAGGTATAATTAGGCTGTCTGGTTTACCTGTAGTAAGGTGGCCATTCTATGCATTATTTGTAAGTATTGTATATGCGATGTAGGCTGTCTTGTAGTGAATGCCTAGTTGTTTGGGCTTAGTTATAGGTTCTAACTTAATTGTATATAGTTTAAAGAGGATATTATAAGGATAGCTATAGCTGGGATGGTAGAAGTTGATAAGACTAGGGTGCCTATACTGTTGATTGTGGTTTGGTTATACTAATGCTGGTATACCAGTTATTTAAATTAGGGGTAGTATAATGCTGCCTATATTAGATGAGGAGGCGAAGTTTAACTGCTATTGCGTTATGTGAAGATAAGTGGAATGCTATTTATTAGCCGCCCTAGCAGATAAGCAATATATAGTATATCAGTAAGGAATTATAGGGGTCTCCAGGCATATACTAGCTGTACCGCACCTACTTAGGCCCATGGCCGGCCCTAGAGATCCACAATATACCCAGCACACCCCACCAACCTATTGTGCCGGCTTAGATCTATAACTATATATTGCATCTCTGGACGACTTTATGCCCATTATTGCTAGCGACATATTCTCTAACTACTGCTCCTATAACCCTTAATTATTTATAGTGTTGTTTTAAAACTGCTATAGCTATTAAGGTGCTCCTAATATAGAATTATGTATCTCTGCAGCCTACTTTAAACTACAGATACCTACAATAATTATTATGTAGCTGCCTAACTTAATAGAAACTCAGAAGGATATTACCCCTTAGGCTAATATAAGCTATAAGCAGCTAAAGCTAAATATAGTAGAGACGGCTTTAAATAAGCTAGTAAAGTTGGTATCTTCTGCTAGCTCTAGAAGAGATAGCGCGCAATAGCTAGCGTCTTAAGGCCTATGGGGGTGGGGGAGTCTGGGAGATGCCCTAGACCCTATAAGAAGCTATATACCTCTAGGGGCAGTTAGTAGCCATTTAAGCCTGAAGCCTATAGGTAGAATATAGCAGGATAGCAATAAGAGCTGGGGCAGAATACAGGCGGCCAATAGTAAAATAGCCATAGAGGTAAGAGCCGGCCTATATAATAAGGCTATTCAGGCTTAATAGAGAGATATAGGCTATAGCAAAATAGATCTTAATATAGACTATAACTATAGTTATATAAGGAGTTTAGATATATAAGGGTAAGAGTAAGGGCTGAAGACATAGAATATTATCTGTAATAAGCCTATACTAAATGCTTTAGTAACTAAATAAAGGGAACCTGCTAGTTAGCACAGTACGTACTTAGTATATAGTAGTAAAAGCAGTTAACCTAATATATGGTAAAATACTACTATTAATATCTATTAGCACTTAGCGGCCTTAGAACTAGTAGAGGATAAGGTTCTAGCTAGGTTTTGGTACTCTTATTATTAAAAAAGGATCTTTTTTAGACCTTTATTTTGCTATATAGAGTACCCTATTAAGCTTTATTAGACGTATTACTTAAATGTATTAGTAGTCTACTCTAGCTATATTCTAAAAATAAGGGAGAATAAATAAGATAATAATATAATAGGCCTAACAGGCCCTATAGTAGCCTTATATTAGTTAAAGTATTTCTACTGCTATAAACTGCTTTTAGGTATGTACTATATATATAAGGACTGTAAAGAGACTTGTTTGTATGTATTATACTGCTATTACTATAGCGCTGCCTACTCTTTTGTAAAGAGAGGATTTGAGCTATTAGGTATTAACACTAGGATATCACTATAACAGGCTACCCTATGCATCCGGCGCTATTATAACTACTAATAGGCGCTCTATAGCCTCTACTATATATATGAGGACTATAAGGACGTTATTATATATAGGCAATATTGCGCTAATTACAACCCTAGGTATACATTTAAAGAGAGGGGTACCTTGCTAAGGCAAAAACCTGCCCCTCCTAGCAGCAATAATCAAGATGGTCCAGATGGGGCTCAGCACACAGCCAGTATCAGAAATAGCGCTAGTAGTACCGATCCCATCAAGATGGACGATACAGACGCAGTTTCTACCCCCGAGGCGGATGTTCGATCTGGGCCTAAGGAGCCTGCTGCCGGTCACGGTCTCATGCGCGGTCCGGAGGGCGGGTCCTCAGCCATAGTCTACAACAGACAGCAGGATACAATCACACTAACAAGGAATGGCCTGGGGCAGATCATACAGTACATAGCCGCTAAAATTGAGCAGCGGGCTTTCTAGTAGGCAACAAGCAGCATACCTAATACAGAAACTAGATGCAGGCAACTTAAAGGTAGGGTAACTATTAGTCTGCTAGACTTTAACTATAACTTATTACCAGCCCCTAATAACTTCAGGAAGAATCTTAAAAATAATTATAACTACGCTAGCAGTAATAACTGTACTAGTAGTAATAATTCTGCTAGTAATAATAGTTGCAATAGTAGTAGAGATACTAGCTCTAGCCTTCTAATACTACTTAGTGCTTATACTCATGCCTGTATGTAATCTATCTCTTATTAATAATAATAGGTGTATAAGAATAATAGCCCTAGTAACTTATACTATATATAGCTTCCTAAATATTAAAGGTACCTATAGTAACTTAAGGAGGATAGACTGGACTTTAAAGAAATCGCTACTTAGTTAGGTTGGACTATAGGCGCTATAAAATAGAAATAAAGAAAGTAAGGATAAAGCTATATATTATTATATAAATTAAAGAGCCTTAAATTATTTTAATAAAATATCTTCTTAATGTATTTTAAGATATTACCTTAAGGTGCTATTTAATAAGCTAGTAGAAATACTATACTTAACAGAAATACTAAACTTAGGAAGGCAGCTCCTTTTAGCTACTAGGCCTAGAAAGGCAATACATAGCCTAAAAAGGCAAGAGTCAGGCTAATCTGCAGTAGGGAAGTACTTTATACTACCCCCTAGGTATATAAAACATATAACTAGCAATTAAACTTTCTAGGGGCAGCCTAAGTAAACACATACCTTTATTAGTATAATATAAACTAATAAAGCTTAAGTTTTTATAATAAATACTAATTAAATATATTATAGCTAATAAAGCCTTAAATATAATACTTAACTTTAATACTACCTTTATACTAATACTTATTACTTTTCTTTATATAAGTAAGTTTACTTAGCTAAATAATTATATACTATTTTTAAATTTTAATTATCTTTATATTACTTAAAAGTATATTATTTTTATAAATAATTATATATTACTTATTTTATTAATATTAAAGATAAATAAAGGTAATAAGGGTATTATTATTTTTATTATAAAGACTAATAAATTCCTATACTTAATAATATATATAAGAATACTTTTTATATTTTATTTATATAATTTAAAAATACTTTTATTTATTATAAAAAATAATATATTTTTATAATAAGTAGTAATTATTATAATATAATATTATATTATAGCCTTAAGTATATTTTTTTAAAGCTATATAGAATATAGCTTTTATAAAGATATTACTAAAGCTATTATAGTTATTAAGATATTAAAAAAAAAATATAAGGTTTTAAAATAATAAAAAAAAATAATAATTTAATAATATTATAGGAATTATTTTAATATTATTTTTACTTTATAATAATAAGTTTATTACTTTATTAATTATATTATTATAATTTAATAAATTAAACTTAATTAATAAGTTTAAATTATTTTTAAGCTATACTTAATATAATTAGTATATATTATTATACTAAAGCTATATATTAGCTTTTAAAGATTACTTATTATATAGCTAATTAAATTAATTTAAAGTAATATAATAGTTAGTAAATAATAGTATTTATATATATAAAAGTAAGAGGATAAAAAGTAATATATTTCTTACTTACTTTTATTTCTAATCTTTCTCTCTTTATTTATTTATTATCTTTTACTTAAGGTTATATTTATACTATATTTTTAGTTACTTACTTATTTACTCTTATAAGAAATATATTAGAGAATATTATTATTTTTAAGGAAAATTTATAATTATTATATTTATATTTTTAAATAAAGAGGTTATCTTTAGGCTATGCCTAGTGTAGTTAGTATATATTACTATACTAAAGCTATATACTAGCTTTTAGGGATTGCCTGCTATATGGCTAATTAAGTTGATTTAAAGTAGTGCAGTAGTCAGCAGATAG
>JACBFG010000019.1:1273529-1286769 GCA_013435955.1 Diaporthe sp. HANT25 | reverse complement strand
ACTATAAAATAATATATTTTTTTTATTAATACTATAATAAAATATATATTTATAAAGTAAATAATTATATAGAAACTTAACTTAATTCTTTAAGAAGTTTACTTAATAGCTTAAAACTTAAATTAATATTTAAATACTTATATTTAAGTATAAATCTAAAGTATAGTATTTAAAATAATTAAAATTATATTAAAGATTTTTACTTAGAAATTTATAAAATAAACTAAAAAGATATTTAATAAAATTAATTCTAAATTAATATACTTATTTAAAAAGATCTTTTATATTAAAAAAATATAAATTATAAGCTAATTAATTATTAAAGTATTTATAGTATTACTAAATAACTTAATAGCTACTTAGCTTAATAATTAAAAATAAAAATATTATAATATTATAAAAAAAACTAATTAAATTTAATCTTATATAATATAAAGATATATTATTTTTAACTTTAATTTTAACTTTAAGTTTTTTAGTAAGCCTTTTAAATCTTTTAAACCTCTTAATAATTCTTTTAATAATTCTTTTAATAGTAAAGAAAGTAAAAATAAAAGTAATAATAGCCTTAATAATAATAATAATAATAATAATAATAATAATAATAAAGTAAGTTATAATAGCTTTATTAATTTACTAATAATAATATATAAATAATATATTATTTTACTTTTTTTAAAAATAGCTAATTTCTTTTTTAAGCTAAATATAATAGCTAACTTAAGTAAGTATTATTATAATAATAAGATATTTACTAAAGACTTATATAATATCCTTAATAATAAAATCCTTTTTTTTTATAATACTTATAAGAACTTATATATTTAGCCTTTATAATTCTAAATAATACTTCTTTATATATTTAAAAGTATAATAAAGATATTTTATACTTAAAATATTAATTAAACTAATACTTTTACTTAAAAATATAAGAAACTTAAGAATTACTTTAATACTAATAATAATTATTATAATTATTATATAAATTAAAATATTATAATATATATTAGTATATAAAATAAATATCTTAATAAAAATTAAAATAAGATTCTTAAATTATTAATTAAAAATATATAATTTTATTATTAAGTATTTAAATATAAAAATAAAAATAAGTATTTATTAAAAAATAATATACTTTAAGCTATATAGAATATTAAAGACTTCTACTATACTTTATTTATAATACTAAAGAAAATAAAAAAGCTAAACTTTATACTTTATTAATATATTAAAATTATTAAGGCTTAATAGAATTTATAATTTCTTAATATACTAATAATATATAACTAGATTTATAAGTAAGGCTTTAATAATAATATTTATATATAAAAAGACTAATATAATAATAAAAGCTTTTTAAAAAATAATAATAACCTTTAAAATTAGTTTTATTTTAATTAATACTATAATAATTATTAATTTTAATATTTTTATTCTTTATTTAAGAATAACTTTTTATATAAGAATAACTTTACCTTAAAAAATAATTTATTTATATATAATTAATAATAGCCTTATAATTAATTTAAAAATAACTCTTAAAATATTAAATATTACTTAAATAATAATAATATTATATTATAGTATAAAAAGAAATACTTTATTTATTAAAAAAAAGGCTATTAGTTTATAAATTACTTTTTAGCTAATTAATAATAAATAAAAACTATATATATATTTATATATAAGAAAACTAAATAATAAGTTATAAATAATAAGTTTAACTTTTTTTTTATTAGCTTTAAAAGAATTAACTTTAAAATTTTTAATATTATAATAATTTTTATAAANNNTTATACTAATAATANAAAAAAATAAAGTATACTATATTTATTTAATAAATTAAGTATTTCTTTATAAATTTACTAATAATACTAAATTACTTATAAATTTAAGTAATTAATTAATTATAATAATATTTATTTTTAAAAATTAATATACTTAATAATATTTTTAAAAAATTATACTTAATATAAGTATTATAACCTTTTTAATTACTAAGTATAAGTAATTTCTTACTTTTTAAAATTAGGTATTCTTTATTACTCTAAATATTATAAAAGCTAATAAAACTAATATTATCTTTAGTTTAAGCTTTATATTAAAATCTTATAAAATAATTAATATTAATACTTTAATAAGATAACTTATTTTTTATATAATAAATATAATTACTTCTTTTCTTATATATATTTAAAATATAAATAAGTACTTTTTTTATATTTAAAATATTATTAATAAGATAATTTAGTAAAAGTTAAAATAAAAATTTAAAAAAATATTTTTAATTATTTAGAAATAAAAATATTTATAATTTTTCTTTAATATTAATAATAATAATAATATACTAATAGTTTTTTTTATTAAAATTAAGTTTTAATAATTATATTATAAGTTTAAATACTCTTTTATTAATTATTTTTTTTATTTATTTAAGAATACTAAATATAATAATATTAACTCTTTTATTTTAAAAACTATTTTTAAGTTTTATTATTATTATTAATTTTATATTTTTATTTTTTAATAATTTAAATTTAACCTTTAAAATAATATTAATTTTAATTATAAGATTATTATAAATATTATATATCTTACTAATTTTCTAGTTTTATATATTATTAATTTAATAATCTTTTTTTATATTATATATTTCTTTTTTTTTTTTTTTATTAAAGATATATAAGATACCTTTTAATAATATTAAATAAATACTTATTTAAAATCTTTAAACTAAATTATTTATAATTTTAATACTAATTTTATTTTAAGAAAATTCTAAAATACTATATATATTATAAAAATTACTTATAAGTAAGTATTAATAAAAATATACTAATTTATTAAAAAAATTAAGTAATATTATATACTACTTTAATAAGTATTTAATATTCTTTATACTAAATTCTTTATTACTTATAATAAAAAAGTTATTTTATAAATAGCTATTAAGGCTTTAAATAATATAATTAGTTTTAATAAAATTATATTAATATTTTTAGTCTTTAATATATATTTATATTTTATAAATAATTTAATACTAATACCTTTTATTTTAAAAAAAATTAAAATAATATAAAAGGCTATAATAAAGCTTTATAAGATTTAAATAAAATATTAAGTTAATACTATACTAAAAACCTAAAATAATTTAAATATAATAAATATTATAAACTTTTTATTATAAAATAAGGTTTAAATATAATATAAAAAAAAAATTAATAAGATTTATATAAATTATTAATTACTAATAGCTATAATATTATATTAAATCTTCTTAATAGCTTTATAGTTTTTTAATTAATATAAATTTAATTATATTACTATAATAATAATAATAATAATATTTAAGCTATTTTAAATTTAAATAATATCTTTAAAAAACTTATAATCTTTAAATTAAACTTTATTTTAATAATTTTAAAATTTAAGTTTTTATAATAATATAAATAGCCTAAAAGATTAAAAAATAAGCTAAAGATTATATATATTATATATCTTACTTAAAAAAAAATTAATAATTATAAACTTTTTTTAAAGCTATATTATAATAAAATAATTATTATTTTTAATAATTTCTTTAAGAAATTTAATAATAAGAAGATATAGTAGTTACTTAAGGATTAAAATAAGTAGTATATAGAGCTTGTATTTCTAGCTAGCTATAGGGGTACCTTATAGCTAGTTTTAACTATATTAGTTTATTAATAGGAGGTTAACTAACTACTAGCTAGCTACTAGCTAACTATTAGCTAGTTAGAGTATATTTAATTAACTTATATAATTAATATACTCTTTATATACTACTATAAGTACTAAGTAATAAAAAGAAGTATAATATTTTTATTATTATTCTTATTACTACTTTTATAGCTATTTATACTTCTTTAAAGGTTTAAATATAATATTCTTTAGTTAAAGGTTTTATAAGTATTTATTAACTCTTAGTAATACTTAAGATCCTTTAAAGACTTTTATTTATTATCTTTTATAAAGTATTTCTTTTATTATATTAAATACTTTATTATATTATTATAATAATTAAGCTTTTTATTAAGAACTTTTTTAATTTTATAATACTTAATATCTTTTTTAGTAAAAGTATTACTATTATAATTTATAGCCTTAAGTAATAATTATTTATACTTAAAGGTATTCTTAGGATTATATAGTAAAAGATACTAAATACTAATTATATAATAAATTTATAATTATTAAGGGAAATTAAGTTTATAAATATATAAGTTAACTTTTTAAATAATAATATAAGGGCTTATTTATAATAATATTAGCTTATTTAAGCTAGTATATAAAGATTAATAAGTTTTACCTAATTTAAGCTAAACCTTATTATCTTTCTAAAATTTAATTTACTAGTATTTAGTATTATAAAATTACTTAATATTAATAGTAACTATATTTATTAATAATTAAGTATTATATTAAAGATACTAGTATATAAAGTAAATCTTAGCTTATTATTTAAAAATAAGCTTAGTTAGTTAATTAATAAGAATTAAGATCTTAAATTTAAATAAGTACTTATAAGGGCTTATATTTAAGACCTAGTAATAAGAGCTATTTAGATTTTATTATAAAGAAAAAAGAATATTAACTTAATTATTCTTATATTTTATTATATAAAAATATAAAGTAAGTTTAATTACTTAATTCTTATATTTAAATTAACTATTAGCTTATAAATAATAAACTATAGTTATATATAGCTTAGTATTAAAACTCTTTTATAAGGTAATTTAAAATTTAAATATAAATTTAGTATTATAATCTAAAATAATTACTTTAAAATATACTTAATTACTAAAAAAAAGCTACTTAAGTAAGACTTTTACTTATTACTTAGTAATATAAGTAGTATAATTAGAAATAATAAAAGTTCTCTTAAATATTTTATAAGTAATTAGTATTACTATATTAAAGTAATTATAACTTAAAAGGTATTAAGGAGTACTAATAGCTAATACTCTTAGTAATATTATAATAAAGTTAATATAAATAATATATATTAGTTTTTTTAGTATTTAAATTAGCTAAAGGTTACTAATTAAGGGTTAATTATTTTTTTAAAATTCCTTATATTATAAGTATATTTAGTAATAATCTTTAATAAACTTATATTTTTATTAAATATATATACTTTTAAAAGCTACTATTATTTAGTTATATATAAAGTAATACTTATATTTATATATTTCTTATAAAACTTTAAAGACTATAGCTTTTAGAATTACTAAATATTTATAATTATTATTATTATAATTATATAATAAGTAATTAATAAGGTAAAAGAAATAGCTAGGCTTTAAAGTAAATATAATAACCTTATTATTTTTAAAAGTTATAGGCTTATATTTAAAGTAAGTAGTTATAAATAAACTCTAAATAATATTATAGTAAAACTAATTTTTAGTATATACTTTAGTAAAGTAAAGGTATATATTATTTACTATTTATACTTTAGTAATAAAGAGGGTTTAATTTATTATATTAAGAGTATCTTAAAAGGGTATTTTATTAAAAACTTAATTAAGAACTAAAATATTAACTTATTAATAAGTAGCCTTATTAATAAGTATAGCTAGATATAAGAAAGTATTTAGTATTAAATTTAGCTTATTTATAAGGTAATAAATATATAAGTAATAAGTACTAAGATAAATTATAGTATTTTAAAGGTATTAATTAGCTTAATTTATAAATATTATATTAAGACTTATTTAATTAATAATACTATATATTATATTATAATTTATTAATATAATAACTAAATACTTAATTTTAATAATAATTATATAAAGTTACTTATATACTTAAACTAAATAAGTAACCTTAAGTTTTAATAATTTATAATTAAGTTTAGCTTTAGTAAGATAATAGCTTAAAAATATTACTAGCTTAATATTAATAAATAAGATATACTAGCTTAAAGACTAAAACTTACTTTTCTTAAAATAAAATATTATAATACTAAAGCTATACTTTAGGTTACTATTAATTTAAAGAAATAGCTAGTACTAGGAATTAGTATAAAAAAGATATAAGTTATTATAAAAATAATCCTAAAAATTTTAAAAAAATATATTCTTTTTAAGTATAGGCTTAAAAGTAGTCTTTTAAGTATAATAAGCTTATTTATTATAATTACTTATTAATAAATACTTAGTATTATAGCCTTATATAAGTATTATAATTTTATACTTTTATAAAGGCTTACTAAGCTATATAAAGTAAAGTATTATAATTTATAAGAATTTTATTATACCTAAATATATCTTTAAGGCCTTAAGAATTTATAAAAACTTAAGATTATAAAAGCTTTAAGTATACTTTTTAGTAAATAAAAGGCTAAAGGTATTAATATAGAATTTTAATAACTTTATAAACTAAAATCTAATATAAGACTTTATAAAAAAAATAAATACCTTTTAAGTATTAAAAATAAAGAATACTTACTTAAGGTAATTTAAGTATTTTTTAAAGATATTAAAAAAGATTATAATATTATTAATAAATACCTTATAAAAGTACTTAATTAATTAAAGTTAATTATTTATAAAATATTATATATAAGTAAGTAAATTTATATAGCTTATTAAAGCTATATTAAACTACTTTAAACTATAATAAATAATAACTATAAAGTAATTTTAGTATTTAGAGAATACTTATAATTAAAAGAAGAACTTAGTTATATTAAAAATAGTAATATAAGCCTTCTTTTATATAAAATTAATAAGATTTAATTATAATAATAAAGGATAAGTATTAAGTATTACTTATTTATTAAATAATTAGAAATTAATAATTACTTATTTTTTTTTAATACTATAAATAGTTTATTATATTATAAAGATAAATAAAGTAAAGAAAAAAGGTTTCTTAAAGGCTTTTAATTAATTAAACTATTAAAGTTTATTTAAGTACTTATTAATTAAGGCTTTATTATACTTACTAATAAAATACTAATAGTAATTAAGTTTATTATTTTACTAGCTATTAATTAAGGAAACCTTTATTATTTTCTCTTTTAATATATTAATAAGATTTATATTTACCTAAAGTTAAAAAAACTCCTTATATATATACTATATCTTTAGTATATAATTAGTATTAATAGTATTAATATAAATACTTAATTTTATTTTAATTATAAAAGTATAATTAAGTATCTTAATATTAAATAAGCTAAGAATATTAAGCTATAGCTTATTTAATATAAAAATATTATAGCTAAGTATAAATATAGTATTAATTAAATTACTTATTTTTAATTAAGAAATAATATTAAAAATAATATTTAAGTAAGGTATAGTTTTATTAAGATTTACTATTAAAAGTAATATCTTAATATAACTAAAAATAAGATTTATAGTATAAGGTAATAAAGTAAATTTTACTTTAATATAGAAGTTAAAGAGTATAGCTAAAGTAATATAGTAAATACTTATAGCTACTAAAGTAAGCTAAGTAATTAATATATTATTTATATTACTAATAATAATAAAGAATACTAATACTTAAATAATACTACTAAAGTTAGCTATAAAGTATACTATATTTTTATATTTTAAAATTATACTAATTTAAGTATAATAATTAAAGATCTTTATTTTTATAAAGTTATTAAAAAAAATATATATTATTAGTATTATAAAGTTAATAATAGTATTTATAATTAAAAAGTTTTAAAAAGTAAATATAAATAAATAGCTCTTTAAAAGCATATTATATTAAATTAAAATAATAATATACTTACTTAGTATAAGTATTATCTTTTAAAGAATAATAATCTTATATACTATAAAGATCTTAATTTATTTCTAAATAATAAAGAATACCTTAAAATAGTTATTTAAAGAATAAGTAATAGTATTATTTTTATAATTAATAATAGCCTACTTAAATTATAGCTAATTATTTTTAAATAAATAACTAGTACTAAGTAAGGGTATAACTTAAGCCTTAGCTATCTTCTTAAAAATATATAGTTATTTATTTTTAATACTAATTATATAAAAGAATTATTAAGCCTTTTTTATTAACTAAATAAGCTTTTCTTTTACTTTATAAATTATTTCTAAAGAATAAATAATAACTTTATAATTAAAAAAGTTATTTTTAAGCTAAATAATATTAATAAGAAGTTTATTTATATTAATATCCTTATATAGAATAATATTAAGATTATTTAGTTTTATATATATTTAAACCTAAAAGTAAGTATAGTCTTTAAGAAATAAAGTATTAGCTAAAAATAAAGCATTAGTAATTAAAATATTATTATTTATAAAGATAATAAGCTTAGTAATTAAGCCTATAAGAATTAAGATACCTTACTTATATTAATAAATTTCCTTTTTAAAATTAATAAAGTTAGTTACTTTATTATACTAATAAATATAGTAAAATATTATACTATATATAAAAAACTATTAGTTATAATATATATAAGTATACTTAGTAGAATAAAGTAATTTATTTTTATAAATAAAATAAGTAAACTCTTATTAAATAAATCTAATTTTACTAAAGTCTTTCTTATTAAATATATTACTATAATAATTTAAAGATTTATTATTAATTTTATTATATTTAAAGAGAATATTATAAATATTATTCTTTTTAAACTTCTTAGATTTATTATTCTAATTATAATTATTTTAATTCTTTAAAAGGTATTAAGACTTATTATTTTTATTCTTCTTATTAAATTAGTAAAATAACTTATTATTTTTAAAGGCCTTTTACTAATTAAACCTATAATTAGTCTTTTTATTAAAATAGTTTTAAGAATTATACTTTTATAAAAAATTATTAAAACTATATACTAAATTATTATAATAGAATAATTAAAAGTAATTCTAATTCTTTATATTAATAATACTAATAAAAAGTATATATACTTCTTTAATAGCCTATATATAATAGTATATCTACTTACCTTAATAAGGGCTATATAAATATTACTTAATATTAAGAGGAAATTAGTTTTAAATATTAATTATAATACTATATTAGTTATAGTTCTTATAATTAAAAGTACTTATAGTATATAAGTAATATAGCTTCTTCTAAATATACTTATATAATATATATTTATTATTAATAAAGTAATAAAGGTAAAAAGGCTTTTCTTAAAACTTAATTATTATATATATAGGCTTTATAATAAAGTACTACTTTAAGGTACTTATTATTTTCTTAAGGCTCTTCTTATATATATATTATTACTTATTTTAAGAAAGCTTATTATTTTACTAAATAATTATTAATTCTTAAAGTAGTATTTAAAAAAGATTAAAGATTTAGCTTTAAATATTATTAGTAATATATAAGTTTTTAAGAAAGATTTTAAGTTAATCTTAAAATAACTAAATATTTATAAAAACTAAATTTTTACTAATAATAACTATACTAATATTCTTAAAGTTATTATAATTAGAGTTAAAGATACTAATTTCCTTTTATTTAATTTATTAACTATTACTTATAATATTTAAAGTTTAGTTTATTAAGATAATATTATATATATAGCTATAATATATTTAATTATAAGTATTTTATTTATTATAATAATTATAATTATACTTACTTTAATAGTAATTTAATTAATAAAAAGGCTTATATTATTAATAATTATAGTTATTATTAAAGAAGTTATTAAAGTAATTAAAGTTATTTAAGTTACTTAAATTACTAAAGCTATTTAAATTACTAAAGTAGCTATTAATACCTTTTTTATTATTACCTTTATTATTATTACTATCTTTATTACTATTTATATTATTATTATTACTATTATTACTATTATTATTATTACCTTTATTAAATTAAAGAAAATTAGTTTCTTATAAGGGTAGTATAATTATTTTCTTTTTTTCCTTTTTATTTTTATTAGCTAAATAATATATAGTTTACTAAATATTAGTATTAGTCTTAAGGGTTTTAGAATTAACTTTAATTTCTTAAGTTATTAAAAAGGTAATAATTTATTTAATAATTTAAAAAAAATTATCTTACTTTTTAATATTCTTCTTTATTACTATTATTAGCTACTTTATATTTTTATTAAGCTAAGGTATTTTATTCTTTAGCTACTTATAAGTAAATAAATTTAATTTAATACTTATTAACTTAGTACTTATTTTATTAAAAAAGATATTATTATTCTTTATTATTATAAAATTATAAGTAAATTTATTAGTATTTTATTTAAAAAGGAAGTTTTTAGATTAGTAGCCTAATTTAAAAAAGCCTAGCTATACTATTTTAGAAGAGTATAGAATAATTAAGGCTTATTATTACTTAAATAAGAAGTATTAAGGTAAAAAGTATTCTTTAATAGGGGTTTTAAAAAGAAATTCTAAGTTAGAGTCTTAATCTTTAATAAGGAATTACTTAGTATTAGAGTTAAGGGAAAATTTATTTATTAAATTATTTAATAGCTTATTTAATAAATTATTTACTTTAAGAAGTAATAAAAGGTTTATAAGGAATTTACTTATTTAATTATCTTAGTTATACTTATAAGCTATTAAGTTAGCTATTTCTTTTAAGATAAATTATATTTAATTATATTAAGAGAAGAATTAATTAAAACTAAAAGCTTTTATATTTCTTAAGCTTATAAGGAATAAATTAGAGTAATTTATAAGGTTTAAAAAAGTAAGCTAAACTTTAGCTTAAGAAAAGTAAGAAGAATAGTAAATAATATATATAAGATATAAAAAAAATAAATAAAGGGGCTTTAATTTACTAAATAAATTCTTTATATAAATAATTACTATTTAAATTCTTAAAAAAAAGAGTTATTTTAAGTTATTATAATAAATTCTTTATATAAGTAATTACTATCTTAGCTTTTTAAGAATATTATATTTTTATTATATATAATAAGATAATTAAGATTCTTATAATATTTACTTTAAGATTCTTTTACTTAGTAATTCTAATATAAAATTCTTTTAATTAGGATTAAAGGATATAATAAAGCTTAGCTACTTAGATCTTGCTTTATAAAGAAAGTAATACTTAATTATTATATTAATGCTTAGTATTTATATTAATTATTAATTATAATTATTATAGGGTAAGTTATAAGGTAGGTATTTAATTAATATAGTAATTTTATTATTAGTTAAGCTTTAAGTAAGATTATTATATTTTATTTTATTACTTTTTAAAGTAAAGTTTTTAAAAATAAAAAAAGATAATTATTAAAGTAAAGCTTCTTTATATTATTAAGGTTATAGCTATTATTTATAATAGTTACTTAGAGGTTAAAATAAGTAGTATATAAAGCTTATATTTTTAGCTAGCTATAGGGGTGCCCTATAGCTAGTTTTAATTATATTAGTTTATTAATAGGGGGTTAGCTAATTACTAGCTAGCTGCCAGCTAGCTGCCAGCTAGCCAGGGCATGCCTAATTAACCTATACAATTAGTACACCCTCTATATACTACTATAGAAGATCTTTAAACTAATTACTTATAGTATCTTTTACTTTAAGCTTTTTAACTTATAAAAGTATAATAATATTTAGCTATTTAAGTTATATATTATATAAGAAATTAAAAATAAAACTAAAAAGCTATATAAAAAATTATATTTTATTATTACTAATTATAATAATTATAATAAATATAATATTTTTATTTAATTATTAATTATTTAATATATTAGCTAATAACTTATAATTATACTAATATTATTTTTATTATATAAGAACTTTTATTTTAAATTATAAAATATTACTTAAGCTTATTTATAATTAAAAAGTAAGCTTAAGTAGCTTATTCTTTATTATCTTTTCTTTAAGATTTATAATAAATATTTATTAAGAATTATTATATATATAATTAAATTATTATATAATATTATTAAAGCTAATATATACTAATAAATAATATATTATAAGTTTTATTATAAGAATTTAAGTATAATTATTTTAGCTTATAACTTATATCTTTTTATTATTAATAAAAATAAAGACTTTTTTATTATTACTATTATATAAATAAATAATATATTTTTACTTAATATTTTTATATTTTTAAAAATAAAAGAATAATAAATTAAAAAAGCTAAAATTTAGTATAAGCTTAAAAAGATATTTATTTTTAAGAAGTTTTTTAACTTTAATAATATAAAAATAATTATTATAAAGAATAATATAATATATTTTTAGTAAAAGAAATAAAGAACTAAAATTATATTTATTAATAATAAAATAAATAACTAAGTATAGTAATATATAAAGTAATATATTTAAAAAATATATTTTACTTTTATTTATTAATTAAAAATAGTATTTAATTTCTTTATAACTATTTAAATTTAAGAATTAATTAAAAATAAATATATATAATTAAATTATTAATTTTAATAATAAATTAATAACTTAAATTATAACTTATAATTTATTCTACTAAATCTCTTAATTATAAAACTTATAATCTTTATAAATAACTTATTTATTAATAATAAAAACTTTAACTTTTAAATTAGCTTTATTATTACTTTAATTAATAAAAAAAAAAACTAAAAAATATTCTAATAAGATATTTATAATAATATTATTTATTAGTTTTTTATTAAGTATAAAAAAGTAATTTAAAATATATTTATTTTTAAGATTTATAGTATAGTTAATAATTTTAATATAAAAATTATTTTAGCTATTATTCTTTATTAAATTACTACTTACTTAAGTATCTTTATTATTTTTCTTATAATTTATATTAATTTATACTTCTTATATAAATATTTAATAAAGCTTAATATAATTAAAAAGAAATAATTAATAATAAATATAATAGTATTTTAATAATTATATAAAAAATATAAAATCTTTAAAATTTAATAAATTACTAATAATTATAATTTAATAAATATTTTTATTAAAAATATATTAAATAAGATACTTAAGTATTTTATTAGTATAAGTAAAATTATAATTAAAATATAAAATTATATAAATTATAAATAAATAAATTATAACTTATTTATATAGTTAAGATAAGTAAAAAGGAATTTTTATAAAAAAAAATTATTACTATATTAAAATTTAAACTTAAATTCTTTATTTTATCTTTTTATTATAAGGTATTTTATAGCTTATAGTTATACTTATTAAATAATATAACTAAATATTACTATTATATTATATAAGTAATAATATTAATAAATCTTAATTTATTTATTAATTTAAATAAG
>JACBFG010000019.1:1255408-1273361 GCA_013435955.1 Diaporthe sp. HANT25 | reverse complement strand
AAATAATACTTAATAATATAACTTTAATACTTATAATAAAAGATAACTAATTAGTAAAAGTTTATTTTATTTTTTTATTAATTACTTATATTTTAAAAATTATATATAGTTAGCTTATTTTTAAATTTAAATTTCTTTTAAAAATAAACCTTATAATAAAATTTTTATAATAATATTTAAGTATTAAGAGTTTTTATAATAAGAATTATTATTATTTTATAAGTACTTAAGTTATTAGCTTATATTTAATAAGTATTTTTAATTAAATTTTATAATTTAATACTTATTATTATTTAATATTAATTTATTTTATTAAAATTAACTTAATAATTATAATCTTATTTATTTATTAAAACTTTTTTTATTTTTAATTAATTAATTAAGCCTTTTTTAAAAAAAAACTTTTTATATTAGTAACTAGCTAGTATTTTAGCTTTATAGCTAATAATAGCTAATATTTTAATTATATATTAATAATATATAAAAAGAATTTAATATTTATTTTATAAATAATAGATTTATAAGTATTTATAAAATATTTTAAAAATAAAATATTTATAAAGTAAAAATAATAATTAATTAAAATTAGTAAAATTAATTATTAATAAAATATATTAAGTAATTTTTTATTTTAAATTAATAATTAACTTAATTATTAAGACTTTTAAATTATAATTAGGAAATTCTTATACTTACTTTAATAAAATACTTAATTAATTAAAATTAATAACTAATTTTAATTAATATAATTATAATTTTATATATTTAATTTTTATTAGTATTATTTAACTTTTTTCTTTATTTTTTTTTTAACTTAGCTTAATTAAGTATTTTAGAATTAATACTAAATACTACTTATAAAAAAAAAATTACTAGTATAAAAATAATACTAAGAGATTCTATTACTTTAAGTAATTAATACTTATTAAGTAAAGTATTTAGAGTAAATAATCTTAATTACTTATATAAATAAATAGTACTAAATAAGGCTTTTTATCTCTACTTCTCTTATAGATAATAATTATAATCTACCTAACTAAGACCTATATTGCAATACATAACCTAGCTAACAGACCAAAACTTTCTTCTTCCAGACCGTCTCCTTTTATCCTCTCATCAGACGGCAAATCTACTTAGAAGAGGTTGTGGAGAGAAACGTTAGAGATACTCGAGTCAGCATTTCCAGATATAAAGCTCAAAGTAGGGCTTGCTAGGGACAAGTGAGTAAGTCATCAGCCAGGAAAGAATTTACAGAGAGGTGGTTCTTAGCTTTAGGGGATGAGGTTAATATAGGGAGGGATATACTTGATGATGCTACTTTGGGTGGCTAGGGTGGTTTTGTTCTTAATCTATATACACACAAGGTAGTATATAGTTCCTTTATATAGTAATAAATGCTTAAAGACTTAATATTAAAAAAAATAATATTAATAATAGTAGCTTTAAAAAATAGCTTTAACCTATAGCTAAGAAAATATAGTTAGCCTTATAATAATTATATAAATAAAATTAATAAGAATTATTTTTAATATTATTATAAACTAAAACTATTAATATAAGTAACTTAAAAATTAACTTATTTATAATAATAAGTTAGTAATTTAATTATATAGTAAAAACTAAATTAATTTCTTAATAAAATTCCTTTATAAAATAAATTTTATAAATATAATTTTAAATAAAATCTCTTATTTTTTATATTAATATAAATCTTTTTAAATAATCTTAAAAAAAACTATAAAATTATATAAGCTTTTAAGAAATCTTTATTAAATAAGCTAGTATAATAATTAATAATTATATTTAATACTAATTTTAATAAAAGTTAAAATAAAAAATTTAAAATAATTTACCTTATACTTATTAGTCTTTTATAAAAATATTTAAAATCTCTTTAAAAATTAAAAAGTAATAATTTATTTAAGAATAAATAAAAATAATATAAAAGAGTATAATATTATTATATTATATTAGATTTAAGTAATTATTTTTAAAAATAATACTTTTATTAGTAAAATTAATTACTAAATAGTAAGTAAGAGTAAAAGGGGTTTAAAGATTTTAAACTTAAAGGAGCATTAGGAAATATATAAAGCTATTAGTAACTTTATATATAAGCTTATAGCTATTAAGGAAGAGTTGCTAAGCTAAGCAGATAGTAGACAGACTAAAAAAAAAAAATAGTTAATTTAAAAAAACATTGTAGCCGAGGCCTTGGGTGGCTAGAGTTTTCACATGGAGCGATCTGAAAAAATGAAGCGTCTCGATAGGATGACAGATGGTCGCGGCAACCTTCTGAGTGAGCATTAGCAGGCGATCAAATGTATCGTGTCTTGAATATCTAGGCTTTTTGGCTTTGCGGTCTATGAGTAATATTTATTCATTTTGAATCATTGGAGTATTACAGACTCCTACGCATACTTTCCTTCTTCTGAGCATAATCGGTCAATGCACGACCGCATTAGAGACACATATTCTACTACTTATTTCACATCCAGCATGCAAGTCTGGGTATCGTGCTTTCAAAGTCCACGCAGCTAGAACGCGCTGGCTGCCACCACAGTTTTCTTTCAGGTACCGACGCGGGTCTGCAGTACTGCTCATATCTCCTAACGACGCCAAGCAGGAAGAATCTCTACATGTCGTGAGTCTCACCCTTCCTCCACATTCTGAGCAATCGTCCGACCAACGTGTGGACACTGGAGCAAGCATAGTCCGATCTCGCTTGCCACGGCCGGGAACCTCTGGGGGGTATCCGGGAGAGTGCGCCATGGACAATGAGGACAAACACATCCGTGTTTTCTCGCCAAAGGAGGCGAGTGAAGATCCTGTTCCCGGATCTTGTGGAACAACGCCGGTTTTGAGATTATGCGGAAAACTGCAGCTCGGGGTATATTCTGGCGGCTAGACAAACACTTCATGAAGATACTACGCAATCATCATGGGGCTGAAGCATTAGAGAAGGCTTGATAGATACGTTCATTATCATGTCATTAAAAACACCAGAGCCTTCTTCTCGTCAGACGCTGTTCTGCTCGTCCGCTCGATCAAGCTCACAGATTTCTGTTCTTACTATATCGGGAAAACAGGCAAATTCTAGACAGCACTACACTCGATCTGCCATGTTTATGTACCGGTGGACTGTTGTCCAGGACGGGGAGCCACACAGGTCCCTTTTAATGGTTAGACTCCGGGCTGCTTGTATCTAAGATCCGCCGAAGCTGTGAATGGAAGCCTTTCGAGCGAAATAGATGCAACACAAACATTGCTGTAATGTTCGGATCGTTTACGGCTTGAGGTATATTTGCTCGAGAGAACTTGGCCGTCGTCGGGACGCGGTGGGGCTGCGTAAGTCATGCCAGGATACACCATCATCTCGAATGTTTACGGAACACAGACGACGAAAGAGGTTACAAGGTCTTCACAATTTCAGATTGAGAAATACATAAAGTAGCTTCCCCAAGAGCTTCGCTGACTTGGTGATGTGAGTTCTGTTCCAACAAAAGTACTGTCTTCAATTCACCCACATCTACCTGACACCACTTCGAATATCCTTCACAATGTTGTTCACCCAAGTCATGATCCTCGCTCTCGCTGCAATAGCTGCCGCTCGTCCTATACATGATGAAGGCGAAAATCTTCAGGTTGTGGAGGCCCGCGTCACCAGGGCCAACGCCAACCGGACCCTCGAAGACTGCGCTCCCTATCTAGAGGCTCAAGGCTTCAACGCCCGTGCCATAGAGCGCCGCAAGGCCACGTTCAATGCCCATCGCGCAGCAGGGGGTAGGCCTTGGGACAGTATGCCGTGCTTCCGATCAGTCTAATGAATATTGAAGTATTTCGCTGACCAGTTCCAACATTATTAGCCCCTTACACAGTGAGTGACGAGTCCAACGCGTTCAGCGGCGTACCCCGGCGTGACTTTGGGACGGTCCGCGCCCCGGAAGAGCGTATCCGCGGCGATTTGAATGCGAGTGATCAGGACGCTGCCAGAATCTTTGTCGTGGCCGATATCCAGCTCATCAACGTGGAAACGTGTTATCCCATGGCAGATGCCTGGGCCGAAATCTGGTCGTGCAACGCGACCGGGTTACACTCAGGCATACAGTCCGAGACGACCGGGTACCCGTTCCAATATGGTGCTGGAGATCTCAACAACACAGCCCTGCACAGCCTACAGAAGTCGGACGCTGATGGCGTCGTGCAATTCCGAGATATCATCCCGGTTCACTCGAGCCGCAGCAACCACCAGCACATCGTGGTGCGCAACAACGCGACCATCCTGCCGAATGGGATCTTGGCCGCCGGCGAGTCGGTGTCTCACGTTGGAAAGCTCTCCTGGGACCACTCGCTTTTAGATGAGATTGAGAACAAGGCGCCTCAGACCTTCAACTCTGAAAGCTTTGTCTTCCGCAGGCAGGAGATTGCAGGCAATGATTCGGGCGTGATTATACCCTATGCTTTATTCGGTGAGCATTTTACTTTCGGGATTCTCGCATCGGTCATTATTGGCGTCGATCCCTCCGCTTCCTACACTCCTACGAATTCCTCCGCTCCGACCACGGGTGGTGTCGCTGTTGGCAACAAGGATGAAAGCGGTGGGACCCATTGAGACACCCAGAACCCGTCGTCGCCACCCCGCCCCTAGGCTAGACGTTCTCGTTCTGCAGTTATCGATCTTGCATAACCATGCACACAGATGGTGGACAAGGGCGAGTCATCTTGGCGGGTTGTGTTCCGTCGTGTCGTACACTTTGTTTTCTCTTCACCAATTATCGCAACCATCACCTTATCTTTCGCTTCTAGGTGGAGTACACGTTTGAGTCAATGTCTCAATATTATACCACGAATCGCCATTATCTATGTTATATCTCCCATATGACAACGTGTTGTAGTAAAACATGTAAGGACTCAAGAAGTCTGTCTCACGAAAATGCATGGGTCGCAAATGATATGCAAAAGTGATTTGATCTCATTGCGAGATTCATCTGATTCTGAAATAATGGAAGATTTCGTAATATGCGTAAAGAAGCTGCATGTGACCATATGTGTGTATGCTGGAGTCGAACAGTGTTGGACCCGACGTTCACACAGCTGCGTATTTCTTAGATTTTGAACTTCCAAGGCACAAAAAGTACGAAGTAGTGATTTAGTCACACATTGAAGGCAGCCAAATTCGCCTCCAGAGTGCCCTCCAAGCGAATCAGCCTATGATGCTGTGCGCAAGGTAGGACCCATCCAGTATCACTGTCCACATTGTTTTCTTCGCGGTACGCATCAGGTGACCAAGGGATTTGTATTTCGAGTATGGTTCAGAAGATTGGAAGTCGAACACCCGAAATTTAGATAAGGACACAAAAGCACACATGACCAGCCACGATTGGTAGTCGACCAGGTCATGAGAGCACGGCTCCCGTCATATCTGAATCAGCTACCTCTTCACTAAGACTGGATTTGGGGTACCATCTTTTGGGAGAATACATAACGAGGAATTCAATGTTCAAGATTTGAGGCTTCAAAAAGGGATGACTGGAGAAAGTAGTAGTAAAATCGATTCGGTCTTTGTACATATATATAGATGCCTAGCATCGCCGGTGAATGAAATCCTTCGAACACCGAATACTGCACTCAGGCACACCGCAACCTGCAGCGAGCTCCACATTACATTATCACTACCTCAACGTCTCACCTTCTCAAAGACTATCCCATCAATTCGATCACCAAAATGAGTTCTATGACTTTTTGTCGGGTGGTACTGTTGGCTTTGTCTCTGGGATATGTCAGCACGTTTCCCACGGGTAGCGTAATGCTGGTAAGTTTGCTCTGTAGTGCCTTATTCTAGATCAATTGTCTATAATACCGTAATTGACCATATTCGCTACAGGCCAACCACGCGGAGCCCTGGGAATTTTCGACCTGCACCAAGCCACTGACCCCAGACTGGTGCGTCGCAAAGGGACCCCAGGCAGACATGTGGTGCATGGGGGATGACTGGTGGTGTAAATACCAAGGGTATGACCTTTCAGTGACCATCTGGACTATGAGAACGCTATCCGGGAATGAAGTCTGGGTTGACACCTTTGCAGCCCCCCACCCTACATGACGCCGGCCTTCGTCCCTACCAACATCTCTTGTGTAGGCTGTCCGAGAGGACCACGGGCATGATCCCATATTGAGTGTCACCACTCATTCGAACGGTAACTCTCACAACGGTAGAAACCAATATGGATGTATTCACGGTAGCAATTTTCGCTTGCTTGGGCTGACAATCAAGTTTGTAATTGTTTCTGGAGGGGTCCTGTCGCTGTTTTCCCTTCCGAGTCCAGCTTTCACCAGTCAGTGTCGAGATTTCATATCACAATGTATTGCTTCTTGGAGAGATATCGAATCGAATAGGGTGCCATTTTGTAATTTCTTGTTACAATCAGCATCTGCAAACTTTTCGAAATCCATCCTTGGCTGATGGCTGAAGGATCATGTTTCGCGAGATGACCTTTGTAGTTCCGTGGCGAGCTCTAGTTCGGAGTCAGACCATATCTCACATATCAAAGTGTCTCGTGCAATTAAAACTCGTAGCTGTGAGTATGGGTTCGGATAGCCAACCAACATTCAGATTTTGACGCCGATGGATCAGATGCACGCACCTTGCTCTTCCCTCCAAACGCAGGGAGCAGAAGGCAATATCAAATTGCTAGAGCACTGCACTTGTTCCCAATTCGGCGCAACTTTCAACAAGCTACGCTCGTTTGAGGCGTTCGATTCGTATACCTAGGTACGCACCCTCATATTACTTACCATTTGTTCGGCATCAAAATGCTTTACGCAACCAATGCAGCCTGTATAAGCCGCGTACCATGCTTACCCAAGCATGGCCACAGCACCACGTCTCAATCCGCAAAACCGGCCCAAAGGATGAAATATGCCACCAATATAAGGTTTGGGCTATCCTGCAAGGGGTCCAGTCATACGTAGTGGGAGCGTCTGGGCTGTCGATGGAACTGCGGGGGAGAGCATGGATGGCCGACCTTGGCCCTCTTAACACCACCACCAGTTCGACTTGACGAGACATCTCCGAGAAGCCTCACAGGATGATCTAAGATCTTGTGGGGGGATCGACCCGGGGAATTGGTCTGACACAAGGCACGAGCGGGGTTCCGGCTGTTTTTATAAGTGCGCGTCGAGAACCGCCGTTCACAGATTGGTGTCAGAGGGCTTGCATCAGCGAGGCATATCGCAGGACAGCCAGAGAAAAGAGAGAAAGGAACAAAACACGACTTATTAGAGTTCCAGAAACACCAAAAAGAATGGAGCCCACAGTGCTCATCATCGGCGCCGGCACCTTCGGCACCTCGACGGCCTACCACCTGGCGCAGACCTACCGCGACGCCTCGCGCGTGACCGTCATCGACCGCGAGGCCTCGCCGCCCGCCAAGGCCGCCGCCATCGACATCAACCGCATCATCCGCGCCGACTACCCGAGCACGCTGTACTGCAACCTCGCCAACGAGGCCATCCACCCCTGGTTCTGGAGCAACGAGCTCGGGCCCTGCTTCCACCGGGTCGGGTGGCTGAGGCTGAACGAGAAGGGCAGCGGACTGCAGGACCGGATATTCGCCACGCTCCGCGGGCGCGGCACGCATATCATGCAGGATGTCCCGCTCGAGGACCTCGATCGGCGGTGGGACGGTTTGCTAGCGGGGACGGAGACGGCTGGGTTCGACAAAGCGTACTTCAATCCGGATGCCGGATGGGTGGACGCCGCGAGCGCAACAGCGAGATTTATGGCGACGGCAACGGGAAAGGGGGTGAAGAGAGTGGTTGGCGACGTCGTGGAGCTATTGTTTGATGCGAAGACCGGCCGGGTCGAGGGCTGCAAGGCGGCGGACGGGCGGCGCTTCACGGCCGACAGAGTCGTCCTTGCGGTCGGCGCTTGGACCAGCGCTTTGCTGGCTCCTGTCGAGGATGCGCTGCGAATCCCCGAGGAGCACAGCATCGAGCGTCAGGCGCAGGCTACGGCGATCGTGTCGGCATACTACCGCGTGTCTGAGGGGGACGTCGGAAGGATGGCGAATGTCGAGATGCCGTGCGTGATATACGGTCAGATCGGAGAGGTCATCCCGGCCTCGAAGAATCACGGACTCCTGAAGTATAATAACTCGCGTACCCGGCTCATCAACACTGTGAAAAGCAAGTCAGGGAGGAAGATATCCATCCCGCCGTCGGACCGCGATCAGAGGGATGTGCCCGAGGGTCTGAAGCGTGAGACAGAGGCGATTCTGACTTCGAAGTTGATGCCCAGCTTCGCGCGAGGGAAACCCGAGTACTGGCGAATATGTTGGGACTCGACGACGCCGTCAGAGGACTTGCTGCTGTGTGAGCACCCGAAAATCAAGGACATATATGTTATGAACGGAGGCTCTTTCTGTGGCTACAAGTATGATTCTCGGCTCCATACTTCTGATTTCTGTTCATTAGAACTGCAGTCAATGACATTTAACCAGGTTTCTCCCGAATATCGGTAAGTATATGCTCAACGTCTTGGACGGGCAGAGTAATGGACCGGAGAAGGATAAAGCCTGGGGCTGGAAGAGCAGCGCGGAACTGGAGGCGGCAAGGCGAGAGAATAAGGGTGTTGAGCAGCGGGAGTTCGAAGAGTTCATGGACAGGAATCCGTCCAGGCCGAACGATCAGGCTCGACTATGAGAGAGAAAGGGCTGTCTCTGCGGACTTCCATCGGTGAAAAGCTTGAGGTGCTTCAGGAACCTGTATGAGTTTGACGAAGATCTCTTGACCCCTCTGTGTAGAGTCAATCACCCGCTGAGGCATATGTGTTGCCAACGTGTATGAACGCTTTGTCGTTTGGGCTGCGGCAGACTCGCGTTGTACCTGACTCCCGGGTCCGCGAGGGCTCATGTAGGAAGATTCTGCTGAGCTTGACCCTTAATTCAAGGGGGACTCCCTTTCGGTTCGTTCTGATGCTGTGAGAGGGCGTGATGAGGTCTGGACAGAATGTTTCGTGAATATGGGCGTGCCATAGAAAGCATAGGCCACACGTGTTTCTTGGTCTCTTCCTCTCGCAGACACATCGTGTCCGCGAGCTGTTGACTGGTCACATGTCGACCACGATACCAGCAACATCACTTGCCCACTGGGGTATAGGGGTTTTGATAAATCATGAGCCTCTAAATTCCCTGCCAGCACACTTGTGGGTATTTCACCGGCTCAGCCTCGGCCTGAATACTAAAGCCTTCCTCCTTCAACCCTAGCCAGCAAAGGGACCTCGCCGAGATCTTCCTTGCCTGTCCGTAGAGGTTCGTTGAGGCGGAAACAGATAGCCCGAGCCACCGTAAGTTGGCTAAACCACCTCCTAACTGGCCGTATCTGTGGGTCCAAAGGAGCACAACCTGGAGAATGAGACTCCTGGATGGCTCGTTGATGGTGGTAAACACCCGGGGATTGCGTCGACTCGACCACTCTTGGCGGGTATTCCGCCCCCGTAGGAGACTCAGAACATGGGGAAAGGAGGAGTCCCCTCGGGGTAAATAAGCGTCGGATGTTGAGAACCACGACAAGGGTTCAGTGTCCCCCCTTGCTGCTATTGAGCCGTTCACTTGTTGATATAAAGGCCCAGCAGCTGCCGCAAGTTTCCTGGGTTCACGATGTTCTGTCTTTTGCTTCCTGTTGTTTTGTGCTTGATACTGGGCTGGTGGCTCGCAGACAGATCTCCAAGCACCGTCCTCGAGCAAGTCAGTGGTGGACCATCACCAACTCGGGCACTGCCAAGCCCTACCGAGGGCTCGACGCAACTTGCTGGCAAAGCAACAGGAGGGCATGGACACCCACCTCAGGCTTATCAGACCTCACCAGATCTTCTTCGCCCAGGAAAGACTCGGATAGTCTTTCGCGCTCGCTTCCAGGCTCGAGTGACATCCCATCCCACTGGCGTGAGCATCGCGACCTCCACTGCATCGAAACAGCCCATCAACATCGAACGCGCATGAATCCCCATGGGCCCCCGGATCTGGTCAAAATCGGCGATTGTGCACCGGAATGCTGCAACGTCGAGGTCGACTGCAGCCCGTAGAGCGGACGCGGTCGGCCAAACACGGAATGCTAGGCTCGGGCGCTCCTCGGCGGCACATTAGCGATGGGTGGGACTGGAGGAGCTGAGGAGTCGGCCCAGTTGGTCTTGGGGAAGGGCCCCTGTCGCCGTCATCCTCTGGAATCATTGGGATTTTTACCTGGAACCCACTGAGTTGAGCCGGGCGAGTCAGCCCCTGACGGGTAAGTAATGCTCCGCGCCCGCCTTGGCTGCGTGCCGA
This sequence comes from Diaporthe sp. HANT25, assembly GCA_013435955.1. Classification (NCBI taxonomy): domain Eukaryota; kingdom Fungi; phylum Ascomycota; class Sordariomycetes; order Diaporthales; family Diaporthaceae; genus Diaporthe; species Diaporthe sp. HANT25. The sequence continues at coordinate 1,263,039 of JACBFG010000019.1, read as the reverse complement.
CGACCGATGGCCTTGGCGGGAAGCCTTGATCTAACTTGGCTCCGGCGCGGCGTGGCGTGGCATGGCCTGTGCAGTCGGTTGAGCCTCAATTTCTTTTTCCAACGGTCGTGTGGGTGACATTGCTTTATGATAATGCACATGTCGGGCCGTGTGTTTAGGCGAGCGAGTGCTCGTCCCAACGAGTGAACCCCTAAACACATTTGAGTTTTCTGAGATCGGGGTGCGCGGTCTGGGGATATCCACTTGGTTTTTCCTGGAGTCAAGTGATCCATCCTCGACCTGGAGAAAAGTGGTGCGCCATGTGGGAACCACTGCAGGACTTTGCAGCGCAGATTGGGAAGAGAGTGGGCAAGGTGGGTTCGGCCCTCTGGGGTCGGCTGCTCTCGACCTGGAGAGTACCACAGAGTTTACATAACGGCCCATTCCCCACGGCCCCATCCAGGCTCATCCCATCCGCCCACGGGGAGTTTGTGTACAGGGCAGACAGGGCCTCTCTGGGTAGTCCGGTCACAGACACCACCGACTGCCGCCCAACTGCCCACCCGCACACACGCAAACCAGCGTTCTGGGCCGATCAGTCAACTGGTTGGTGCACATCTCGGCAGGTGGAGCAATCAAAAAATACCGTGCCAGGCCCAAATTGATCCAAGTAAAAAGCACTGGCGAGTCAGAATTGCCACCCGGTTCCTGCCACTTCGAAGTTCGTTCTGCGAGGCACTTTCCCGCAGCCGGGAAATCCTCTCGTTGTTGAGCTCATTGTTGCACTGAAACGCACGCAAATGGGCCCATGGTTGCATTGGATCCGTTACCAGAGCGAGGGAATTTCTGCAAGAGAAGACGCGGAGAAGGATCTTCACCCACACAGAACAAATCGTTCGTCTGGGGTAGAGGCGTGTGCCTGGCATGTCTATCATGTCTGTCCGTCCGGGGTAAAGCGCGAGCAAAACAGCGACGCCAGCAATTTTGATGCAATCAGCGGGTTCAGACCCGAGCTGCCTGCGTACGACGGTCGACCGCCCCTGGGGACCCCGGTGCGAAGGTTCGGCCATTCTCCTTGCTGGGGACCCCACATTGTCGTCTAGATTCTGTGAGGGATGACATGAATGTTGGACAGGAACGCGAGGATGGCGAACAAGAAGTGGCATCCCCGAATTTTGTCGCTGATGAGCAGGCCACAAAGATCGCATGCGATAATCTGTACAAATACCAGTGGCTGCCCTTCCCAATTGACGGCACGAATACGCCCTATCCTCCACGCTCATCGTCGATGCTAAGTCATCAACCTTCTTACACTGTGACTTATATCTAGACTACTATCTCTTACCTAGTAGTCTAATCTATACCATATCCTGGACCTTTCAGTAGGGCCTCACGACAAAACATACATCCCTCCACACACACAGCCCGTCATGGCCGACTCCGTGTCGCCAGCTCCGGTGGAGCCCACCATGAGCAAGAAGAAGCTCCAGGAAGCACAGCTCGAGAACCCTGTCAAGGCCAACAACATTCCCGCCATGGACGAGAAACAAGCCCTCGCCGTCGCGCAGGCCGGTGGATATGAGATCGACGCCCTGATCAACGAGATGGAGGCCGAGCTCGAGGCAAACGGTGGCCTCAAGACCGGCTTCTTCCACCTGCAGTTTTCGGACCCAAGACACTTCACATGGGTCATTGTCGCGTTCGCCTCTATGGGTGGTCTCCTGTCGGGACTTGACCAGTCCCTGATCTCGGGCGCCAACCTGTACCTCCCCGTCGACCTCGGCCTGACCACCGAGCAGAACAGTCTCGTCAACTCCGCCATGCCCCTTGGTGCTGTCGGTGGTGCGTTGATTCTCGGACCTTGCAACGAGTGGTTTGGCAGGAAGATGGCCATCCTGATCTCTACGATTCTGTACACTATCGGTGGTGCCCTGTCTGCTGGAGCAATGAACTATGGTAAGTCTCTACAAATCACTTATATCCCCAATTTTCCATAGTGGCAGGTCCTAACAAATCGATTAGGTATGATCATTGCTGCTCGCGTAATCCTCGGCTTTGGTGTCGGTCTCGAAGGCGGTACAGTTCCTGTATACGTCGCAGAGACTGTCGAGCGCCGAATTCGTGGCAACCTCGTGTCTCTGTACCAATTCAACATCGCCCTCGGTGAAGTCCTCGGCTACGCCGTCGCGGCCATGTTCCTGCACGTCGACGGAAACTGGCGATACATTCTCGGATCCTCCCTCGTCTTCTCGACCATCATGGGGATTGGCATGCTCTTCTTGCCCGAGAGTCCGCGTTTCCTCATGCACAAGGGCAAGGTTCTCGAGGCGTACAAGGTCTGGAAGCGAATTCGCGGCATCACAACCGCCGAGGCCAAGGAGGAGTTCTTCGTTATGAAGGTTGGCGTTCAGCACGAGCAGACCGTCGTTTCCGAGAGCGCCCGCAACAAGCGTTTCCCCTGGATGGATTTCTTCACCGTGCCGCGTGCCCGCCGCGCTTTGGTCTACGCCAACATCATGATCCTGCTCGGCCAGCTTACCGGAGTCAACGCCATCATGTACTACATGTCCGTGCTGATGCACCAGATCGGCTTTGACGACGAGAAGGCCAACTACATGTCCCTCGTCGGCGGCGGCTCCCTGCTCATCGGTACCATCCCGGCCATCTTCCTCATGGAGAAGTTCGGCCGTCGCTTCTGGGCCAACGTGATGCTGCCAGGCTTTTTCATCGGTCTCGCCATCATCGGCGCGTCCTACCAGATCAACGACCTGAACGGAACCATGGCCTGCTACCTGGTCGGTCTCGTCCTCTACATGAGCTTCTTCGGATGCTACGCCTGTGTAAGTACATTCTTCTCCTGCTACAGCTCCCCGATCTTTGTTCTCTGGAATGTTCCAGAATGTGTCACTTTAGGACCCGTAGCAGGTGATTAACAGGTAGCAGTTGACCTGGGTCGTCCCCTCAGAGGTTTATCCCACCTACCTGCGGTCCTACGGCATGACCACCTCTGACGCGCTCCTGTTCCTGGCCTCGTTCGTCGTCACGTACAACTTCTCGGCCATGCAGCGCGCCATGAGCCAGACCGGCCTGACCCTGGGCTTTTACGGTGGTATCGCCGCCGTCGGCTGGGTCTACCAGATCCTCTTCATGCCCGAGACCAAGGACAAGACCCTCGAGGAGATTGACCTCATCTTCGAGCGGCCTACGCGGGAGATCGTCAACGAGAACATCAAGAACACCACCCGGGCGTTTGCTCACTTCTTCGCGGGCCGGTGGACCTCGTCTAGCCAGAACGCTGCTGTCGCGGCTGAGGTGGAGGAGGAGAAGCTTGGTGAGAAGTCTTAGAATACACATAGATGTGCTTGAGTAATTTGATGGAAGGAGAATGTGTGGGAACTATTACGATATATGTACTTGATGGAGGGATAGCATGTCCACTAGATCGTGGTGGTGCTAGATTACGATATGACCAATCTCATGATACCCAATGGAGATATTTTGAAACTCTTGCTGTACTTGCTTGCAACTTAAGCATTTTGACTGAATTTAGAAGAGCTTCTCTATCCCGCTCCCACGTGACATTTTTGCACGTAGACAAATGATGGACAGCTTCAGTAATTTTTCAATCCACCAGCAAACACCATCAGGAGAGGTTTATGACAGTTTATCAATTTTTGCTTGTAATTGATCACTACATCTGACTAGTTCACCAGACGGGTGGCCGGTTCTCGACTACTCCATCAAGGTGCACATCGACAAATACAAAAGTCTACGCAGCCTTTTCCCCGCTGCTTCGTACGCAAGGTCTTGTAATGATTCAGAATGCTCTATTGACTTCTTGACTTTCTGAATCACCTCTGCCTTTCGAAGAAGAGAACTATATTGTATTTATCTTTCAAGCTCACTATAAGGCGCACCACAATTAATGGTCGATATTCTGACACTGTTAGAGGCTAACATCTGCTCCGCTTTTCACTAGCGCATCTTGTGTTCGAGAAATGTCAGTTTATAGGCATGAACAATTATCCTATTTCTCATTGATGTAAATATTGAAGACCTGAAAATTGCCTGGAATCGGTCAATTTATTTACGTCCGCATCATGGCTAAGCTCAAGACTTTAGATTTCACACCAAGTTCAACTATTGTCACTTCGACGCATCAAGCATCTCCACACACAGCAAGACTATAGAATTCAATACACAGAAGCATCACAATAGACCTCTGCGATCATATTACAAACAACAATCACTAAGCCACTTTCAAACGTCTCAAAATTTCAAGTCATAAGCACAGTCACAGGAACTATGGCGTCTTCTCCACGCAAATCCTTTTCAAGCAACCCCCATTCTGATGAATGGTCTCCCTCAGCCGATGATGGCTCTGTTTTGGGTCATCCACTCACTCGACAGCCTGGGCGAACAGCTCTGAGGCGCGTCGATCTTCTTCCATCCATGTCATCCGATTCTCAAGAGTCTATCAACACCGCCAAGACGACGCCTGAAACAGCCACCAGCAGGGAGACTCCCGTCAACGAAGACACCATCACTATGGACATCCATCTCGAGGACGTCAGCCTGGTACAACTATTCCTCCGACCCAACGGGTCCGTCCAAGGAATTTGCTTCAACTACCGGGACGGCGACATGGCAGAACTCGGCTGCTGCGTGGCCCAGCCGGGCTGCTGGTACGCGTGGATTCAGCCACGCTGGCTCCTCTTCACACCCAGTCCGGGACATCCTTTCGGCTGCGGTTTCATCCCCGTCAAGAACATAAGCTTCGCAGATACCCAAGAGATACCCGACACTGGAATGAAGGTCATCAGCATGTGGACCTCGATCATGTTCCGCCTCTCTGCGGACACGCTGGAGGTTGACATCGGCCGCCGCACAGTCAGGTCCGGCAAGAGAAGCTTCAAGCGGTCGATGCGAGCTGTAAAGGGCTGGTTTCAGAAGAACTGCGTTCTCTCTCAGCTAGCTACCAAAGTCCGAGGTATTGGAAACGAGTCCAGCAGATCAGCGCCTTCACTAAGGAAAAGTGCCATGGAGAGGTTGGAGGATGAGGTACAGTCCATCGAAAATATCACCTGAAGCCTTACAAAGTGAATCTTCAGGGCTTTTTCCTTGATTGGGATTTTCTAAATCAAATGGAATAGTCTCCTACAGAGAAACCTGCAAGTGTAAGCCTCCTATGGTGTAAAGTTCCATGCAGTCGTGTTGGAAAGCCCGTTCACCGCCGAATGGGACTTGTTCTCTCTTCAGAGCCACAATCTCGCTTGTTTCGGCAATCGGAGGTCCTGGGAGGAAGTGAAATATCTCAGCGGGGTCTGGTTTGCTTTAATTATGTACGAGCACTTGCTAAAGTTTTCGAAAGAGGATGATCCTTGTCTGGGGAAAGCATCCTTAAGTCGAAACTGTGATCGAATAATTTCATAGCTTCAATTTTATGACCCAGTGTCCAGATGTTCCTGTGTGAACTCTGATGACCGCAGGGAAAAAGGAGCTTGATGGTTGTTCTGAGGTACGAGAACGACGTGATAGCCGTCCTGGCGGCTTTCTTGACAACAGTCTAATTGAGACTTCATTGTTATTCAAAATTGAGTTACCGCTTGGATGGAACTATCAAAACTCGTATTCAGTCATTCGTTTGTCCAAAACGTCCTCACAAACTGGTCATAAGGGGCATCATCGCAAGCTGCACACACCAAGATCAGTATCTTGCAAGTATCTGTCTCGTCTTTCATGGTACGAAAATACCACAGATATCATCTCGCTTCCTGAAGTCACCTTTTAAAGAATGACAAACTCGTCAAAGACGTCAAATCCAACAGTCACCAGTCAGAATCCTGGTAACTAATAGGTTCTCCTAGGCCGGATTGCTCATTGCCCTAGTGATGACCGTCACTTCGTCCTTCTTTTCCGTGTCGTTGCTGATACTCGTGCTGCTTTCATTCTCAACCATCAACACACCGATACCTGTGCACTCGTAATGCCTGAACTTCTTCGCAGGTAGGCGAGCCAGGAACTACGCGGGTGTCAGCACTTCATCCGGCGCATGTGCAGGGGACGGGTCGCCAGGGATTTGAAGTGGCTCCTCAGTGGCTTAAGCTCTTACCATCTCGTCGATCTCTTCAAGCCTTCTATCCTTGACCTCGGGAACATAGAAGTATACCCAGATAGCTCCAAGGACGCATCCGGGTGCCCATAGATAGGCAAATTTGGCATTCCACCCCAGAGCGTCAGGATTCAGGAAGTACTGGGCGATCAGCACGGATTTGGCTTCTTTCGGGACAAGAATTATAATAGAAAAGAGGACTCGCTTACTGGCGCGATAAAGCTGCTGACCCATTCTCCGAATGAGGCGAAGCCAAATGCCAATCCCAATGTCAAGGCGCGTAGGCGCTGCGACGGCAGCTCCCCACAGGTCAGTCGCGAGAAGGTGAGCACCATACCGATGTAGCCTATGTTAAAAACGTGGAACATCGCAATTGTGACAATCCCGGACGCACGACTTCCTGGAGACGCTGTATAGGCTGCGGCCATCACCACGTTACAGATGGCGCAGATGAACAGACCTGTAACCAGCCACTGCCGTCTGTAACCCATCTTTGTGATGAACAAAGCGTTCAGGATCGAGAACCCCAAGGCTGATGCGGCCAGGCCTACTGACTGCTCGAATGGCTTCTTTATCCCCGCCATTTGGAACATGTAGGTGCCGTAAGCTGTGGAATCAAGACGGTCAGCGCTGACTCTTGTGGATGTGAGACGCATGGGGGAACGTGACTTACTTCCATGCCAAGTTATCCCGGTGATAGGATTGAGCATAGCCGTACCGATCACCAGCAGTGCCCTCCTTCGATCCACGGGATGTCGGAAAACGTCCATGAACGCTACGCCCTGTGCGAGACGCTTTTCCTCGTCGATGGCTGCTTTCATGTACGAAAGCTCGATGTCTATGTTCTTGTCGGGTTCTGTCTTTGGTTTGAGGGCCTTGAGCGACTTCCTGGCCTTTTCTTCCTTGTTTTGGAGCAATAGCCACCTCGGTGACTCTGGGACAACGAAAATTACACCAGCCATGAAGACGACAGGAATGAAGAGGGATGCACCTAGAGGAATTTGATATTGCTGGCGACCTGGGAGCTTGACCGAATAATTGGAGATGATGCTTCCGATAAGACTGCCTGAAGTTGTTTTCTAGTCAGAAAATTGTCTTTGACTCTTGGATCGCAGGAGATAAATTTCCAAAGGTGAATGTGCTTACCAAAGACCAGAACGCTTCCAGATATTGACAACACGAGGCCGCGATACCTGGCCGGTGCACATTCCTAGGCGCACGGTCAGTGATTATTACACTGCCAGATGGAATACGATAACGGACCTGCAGATAGAGGTTGAAAAAAGTGTACAGGAAACCTTGAGCCACACCGACGAGAAATCTTGCAGCGTAAGCGCCGCCGATAGTATTGACCACCATCGTGAGAATGGTCGCGAGGTTGAGAAACGCACAGCCGACCCAGATTGATGCTCTCCGGCCGATGTAGTGCGACACTACGCCTGAGAATGCACTGGACAGAATGTTCCCCAAGACCAGGAGTGTGCTGAACAGTTGTTGGCGGAGGGGCGAAATGTTGTACCCCATTGGGGTTGTAGGGTCG
>JACBFG010000019.1:1231131-1255388 GCA_013435955.1 Diaporthe sp. HANT25 | reverse complement strand
TTTTTTTGGGGGGGGGGGGGGGGCAGATGAGGGTCCAGGGGAGGTTTTGACGCACTTCTAGAAAGCCAGGCATTGCCTGGAGTGTATCAAAATTGATTGTCTCCCAGCCGTATAGGAAAGCAGTAGACGCCACGATAGAGCAGCTCATGAGGCTCCTCCAATGGTCAAGCATGCCGTACCGCTTTGCTACTGTAGAATCCGCCATTTTAGCAGAAGAGCGATAAAATGTTGTATCTCTAAATTTCATGGAAATACGCGTAAAGAAATGATAAACGGTAGAAGCGGGAAGAAACGAGCCCAGTAGTTTCGGCACTCGTCTTTTATCACATTTGCCATGACAGGGTAACTACCGCAAAGCTTGCACCACTTTTCAAGCTTATGCTTGCCGGGCGGACGAAAGTTAATGTAGACAAGAAAGTGAAACCTCGCACCCAAAAGTTTGTGTGTGAGCCTGAAAGCAAACGTCCATCTTGGACGCAGGTCAAATCTAATATGAATGGTCGAGAACCCATATTGCCATGGGACCACAAGTAATGCTTCCAGGCACTGCAGATTCCTACATTGCGGGGAAAACTTCCTGCCCTATAGATCGGCTCGTTGAGTTGAAAGTTTCGCTGATATTGGTTTCATGCAGAGCATACTACTTGATGCGTGCTTCCGCTGGAGTCTCATGGTCGTATTTCATCTGATGTGACACTGGCCAAAAATTGAGGATGCCGAGAGGCTATCAAGCAGAAAATAGGTTCCTAGTAAGTCTTCGGGGTCGGATTCTCCGCGATCCTCTGCTGCAGCCTCAGGAATAGCCTTCTCGGGGATAACCTCTTCTGAGATAACCTCTAGGTTAACACCTCTGGACAAACTTCTCTAGGATGGCCTACCTGGTACCCGCATTGTTAGAGACTGTGTAGCACCAATCGCCATTTCTCTGGCGGACTTGGTGAAGGCCACCGTATGAACACGCCTAAGTGGACTCATGCTATGCGCCTGGTTTGTTCTTCACACTGCTACCTAGATATGCATGACACTGTTGTATACAGGATCTCTCCCCGCCTTAGCCTGAAATTTTCCCAAGACGCGTCCGGTGGTGACCATTGTGACTTGCACATTGATCAGACATGTTAACAAATGAATCCAAAGACGATCAGTGACCAGAACATTGTTAAGGTGGTTGTGGCTGCACTGCACGAAACTCTTGCGCGATTATTGTGTTCTGTTGGTGCGCCCTCTGCGTCACTACTGCAGGTGTTCTGTACGAGAAGGCCAGTCAGCCGGAGACCCCGGGATCACCCGTTGTGAGTCGACCGCGGAGGGATCCGCACCCAATCCACCGCTTTGCTTTGATGCGTGTGTGACTTGTTACTTTTTGGTGAGGGCACCTGCGACTTACTCGCAGCGCCTCGTTGAGCAACTCTTCATGAACCAAAAATCGAAAATATGACCACGGCGAAACGGTCGCTTTTTAAGCACGAGACGGGGCGCGGGGTCGGCCCGCTGAAGCCGGGCCAGCATTTCCGGATCGGGACACACGGCGGACCCCGGAAGTCACCGACGATCACCCTTTTGCGAATCACCCGAGTCACTGATGGAGAGGAGAGGTCGGGGAGCGAACGTAAGACATGGCCGAAACGAGCTGACTGCGCTCTCCACATGACCACGAACAGGTGATATATAAACCTTCTGTTGCCAATGTTTGTGACTCCCCGGCAAGGCCTCAACGCTGACAATCCCGCAAGCAGAACGACATACCGACCACAGCCAACACTCACTTCTAATTAGTAACATTATTTCCGTCATAACCATCACTGCTCGGAACTCCAATCCCATCTTACATGGCTCCCAAGGTTGTCGATGTCTTGATCATCGGTGGTGGCCCAGCAGGGTTGGCCGTCGCTAGCACTGTGTCACGCCAGCTGCAGACCGGAATTCTGTTTGACTCAGGCGTCTACCGCAACGCACGCGCACACCACCTGTACGGCGTCTTAGGGTTCGATCATATAGCTCCCGAGACCTTTCGGATGAAGTCAAAGGGTGAAATACTGAGACGCTACGATACAATCGAGTTTAAGAGGGCATACATCGAAACAGTCAAGAAGCTGGAAAATGGCAACTTCCAGGCCACGGACGGGTGGGCCCACGTTTACGAGGGAAGAAAAGTGGTCATCGCTACCGGGGTGAAGGACGTTCTGCCCCAGATTGAGGGGTTTGATTTCTGCTGGGGCCGAGGAGTGTGAGTGAGCACGCAAAGACATGGTCCTCGAGGCTGACTTGTTGCCAGATTCCCTGATCTTGTGTGCCACGGACATGAGGATCAAGGTGGCGAATCAGCTGCTTTATTTGCCTTCGCCATGTTCGACAATTTAGAAGCTGTTTCTCAAATCGGCAACATGGCGCTGCAACTCTCGAAAAATCTGCGCATCTACACGAACGGCGACGAGGAATTCGCATCCCAGATTCGGACCAATGCCTGGAGACCAGATTTTGAGTCGAGAATCACCTTCGAAAATCGGCGCATCAGGAGTCTCAGAATGTTGTCAGATGATACCTCGCAACTCCTCGTGACGCTGGATGACGGCACGCAATTTGAAGAGTCATATGTGGTGAGTCCAGCGCAATGGCATAGTGGAAAAAATCCGCAAAATTGTGCTTCTAATGAGAAAAAAATCAACTTGTAGGTTTACCAACCACCAATCGAGCTCAATGGGCCCTTCGCAAAGCAGCTCGGCCTCGAGACAGGCCCGCAAGGTGAAATCAAAGTCAGCCTGCCTTTCAATGAGACCAGCGTGTCGGGTGTGTTCGCTTGTGGAGATGCAGCGTCACAGACACGGATTGTGCCTAATGCGTTGTACGATGGTGCTCTAGCTGGCCGTGGTTTAATCACACAGTTGCAGGCGGAGAAAGCGACAGCAAAGTAAGGTCAGGTGAGATATATACGAGATGGATTCAGGCTCATTCACATCAGTCCTGGATTGAAAAGAGATAGATTTCTCTGGAAGAAATAGACAATTGTCACTCGGGAGAGCATAGAAAAATACACATGGTCACCCTCGCGCACTTGGCCGTCGTATGGTGTCTGCTTTCCCTTTTGACGTCCAATTGATGCCTGTAATAGACATGACAGCGGTTCTCGTAATGGTCTCGGGCTAATCGCACGCTTTTCTTGAGCTCCCACTTCCGACTCCGCCGCATTGGATATGCGAACTATTTCTTGGTCCGCCTGTGCTTCTCAGCTTCAGCCTCGACCGACTCGAGCCACTGTTTCCTCCACCCGCTCAACATGTCATCCCTCCATACAAACTTTGGGAGGGTCCTGACCATGGACCAACAGAGCAGGCTCTCTGCTCTGGCTCCATCTGCGGAATCAAGTAAACCGACTGCCAGGTCGATCATATCGGATCTGTCATCGACGGCGTAGAACACGCTGGCGGAGCAGCGTGAGCAGAAGTACCTCTGCACATCTTTGGAGCTAGCATAATACTCCAGCGTACCCAACCTTGGATCTCGGTCTGGGCCTCTTTTGGAAACAGCCGCTTTCAGATCTTTGGTATCATCGGGGAAACTGCTCTCGTTGCCGTCCGTTTTGGGGGCGAAAGCAATGTGCCTGAGGACGACAAACGTCCAGGTCCAGAAATCCACCCCGGATGACAGCCTGCACGAATCGCAAGGATCGATAGAAGCCATGAGCTTCTTCGTCTCTGGATGAACGAACCACGGTAGCTCTGACTTTTCCATCGCCATAAAGTCTTCCTCTGCCTTCTGTCGCTGGAAGACGAGCGCGACCCCGCCACAGTGACAGCGAATAGGAATGTCAGCAACCTTGCTTTGGACGTCCGTCTGTAATCTCGATTCTCCTGGCCATTCGAAGGGAAGTTCCTCGCTTTTAAAGGTTAGGCCCACCCATCTCCTCGCTCCCACGCCATCGCCATTGGGCTTTCGCATCCACATGCTTGCGCCTCCATCCTTGGTGTCGCCCACGAAGACGTGGTTCTCGATCCTCACCAGGCCGTCCGGGCCATCATTTGACAGCGCCCCTGTCATGACGCCGTATTCGCCCTTTGGTGCACTTTCAGACTCACCATGCTGCCCAGTGTGGATTTCGAAGAACATGGGACTCGAGCAAGTCGCACAAAAGAGCACCGTGAGCTGCTTGGAGAAGCTGTACCTCTTGAGAGTCGAATCGCGGATAGCATCGCCGTCTCCGGGCCAGCGTTTTAGAGCCGTGCTGTAAAGTGCCCCGGTGACTTTTCTGCACGATGTGCAATGGCATGCTGTGGCCTTTAAGGGGAGTGACGAGCGTTGCACCGCAGTGACGAAGGTGTGCCGTTTGCAGAGGCACTGGGCTGTGATCTGGACTTTGTCATCTGAGTGTCCCATCTTTGATATATTAGGCTGGCGCGGTTGTCAAGTGGCATTGTTTGAATTGGAGATTGGAGAGAGCATGAATGCGTGGAAGGCTGCGATCAGCTGGACATGTGCATGTGTTCAATGTTGTTGTTGAACCATAAGACGGACAAACAACCCCGCGTGCGCCCTTGAAATGATCAGACGCCACAAGCGCCATGAGGCGGCTCATGAAAACGACTATACGCATCTTGACTGGCTCTTTTTGAGCCTCGCTTGGCAATTCTCTCACAGCAAAGCTTGTCAGACTTACAGAAATTGTCCTTTCTGTGTCCTACAGCGATTCATGCTGGATTGTGGGAGCTATAGGGAGCCCACCTAGAATAAAATGACACTAGGCCATAAATGCCCAAGTGAGCAGTGCCCACTTGGGCACTCCCGAGAGCCCTCGGCCGAGATAGTCTCATGACTCACTATCTAGGGATGTAGCAACTCCGACGACCACCAGGTTTTAAGATGAATTTCTATCATCGTTCCTACACACCCTTCCGGATTCTTGAACCAACAAGCCCATTCCTTCTCTGGCATTCATAACCGCAGATTTCACGGAGCGCCCCAAAAAAAAATCCCAAATCAAACAAGTGTCTCTTGCTGAGAATCATTCCAGTCGCAACGACTCTTCACGGAACTCGCCGCGGGGACTTGTTTCCATACCCACCATGTCGACGACAGCGCCAGCCCAGCCAAAGTGTTCCTTAGAGCCTGCAAACCTCGGTGATCAATCCCAAGTCGACGAGCTCCTGCGTCAGCGCAAGATATGCGGCTGGAAGACTAGGCCAATTGACATGGAGTCATGGAAGGAGAGGACAAAGGCGCATGCAACGACCCTCTTCTGGATTAAGCCGACCGCACAGCCAGACCTGCGAGTGGGCCACATCTCGCTTGACAAGGTCGTTGGTGATCCATCGAAACTCAAGATCGCGGACCTCTTTGTCCTCCCAGAGCACCGCGGCGGCGGGATCGCCCGTGCGGCCTTCCAGGCAGTGGAGGGCATGGCCACCATGAAGGCATACGGCTCCGAGAGGTGCAGGATCCTCCTGGTCGACACGCTGAGCCGGAAGTACTCTGAGGACGAGGAGATGCGGCGGGAGTATACTCAACTAACTGGGGAGGAGCCGAAACCGAAGGGGGCGACCAACGAGGAGTGGTACGAGCGGATGGGCTACGTGACGTACAAGGAGGAGCCGACATATCCTGAAAGCCAGGGGCGGGTTAGCGGGAAGCTCCTCCTGGCCTCGTTCATGAAGAAGGAAATACGTTGATGGTATTGCGTAACGAGAACAGAGGAGAGTTCACTTCCTTCTGAAGTTTTTTCCAGCTGCGTAAGAGATAGAATAAACGTGGTCAAATACATAAGAGAAAGTGTCACTTTGCGGTCTGAGATCAGTGATGGGAAATCCTGATGGAGCCTATTCTGGAAGAGGTTGGCAACGGGATTATGCAAGACTCAGTGTGTCCTTTCATCTTGCTGCGCTTATCAAAGGGATGTCTCTGTTTGAAACTCAACGAGGTTTTATAAAGACTATAGACACAGCACTGCCTGTCCTTAAGAGAAATGGGTTTCAACCTTGAGGATTCGAGAAAAGTCAACTACGTTTTGGTGTGAGTGTGAAAGGACATCTGTTGGCAAGGTGGCGAGAGACCGACTTCCACAGCTGCGCAATGTAGGCAAGCTTATGGGCCTTGGCCATTTCTGTATCATTTGCATTGCTGCTACATTAAAAGTCTCGCGAGCTTCTCTCTTACGCCTGGGGCAAAGGGTCAATCAGGACCGCCGGCCCAGCAGCTGCAATCAAAGGCACCTTGTCCTGGAAGACAATCTTGTTCCGTGCCGCAGCGTAACCCTGCCCGTAGTACTTCAAGAACGGCTCCGTAGTCTCGTAGAAAGCCCCCCGAGCCTGTCCCTTCTCATCCCGGTCCCAGTACAGCCTGCGCAGCCACAGGTACAGGTTTGGATAGTCGTGGCGAATCGATTTGCGATTACACATGAAGACACTATGGTAGGCGACGTCGAATCTGACCAGGGTGGTGTATAGCCTGACATCAGCCTCGGTGATGTGGTCGCCGAATAGGTACGGCTTCTTGTGCTGGGCCAGGATACCTTCCAGCCGATCGAGGGACTCGAACAGAGGGTACAGGTTGGCCTCGTATGCTTCCTGGGTGGTTGCGAACCCGGTCTTGTACACGCCGTTGTTGACGGTGTTATACACCCACTCGTTCATCTCCTCGATCTCGCTTCTCAGCCTCTCGGGGAAGATACCGCCGCCTTGTTTCTCCTTTGTGCTCTCGCGCAGGTGCTCGGGCAGGAGATCATCGAACTCGGAGTAGAACATGCGAATGATTTCAGAGCTCTCGTTATTCACCATGGAATCCGTCTTCTTGTCCCACAGCACCGGCACGGTGTAACGCCCCTCAAAGTTCGGGTCGGCGTGCTCGTACAGCTGCTTGATCTTGGTGAAGCCCGGGTGCAGGGGATCCTCTGCGGGATTGTTCTCGCCCCCGAAGACCCAGCCTTCAGGGCCCATATGCATCTTGAGCAGGTACAAGTCGATAATGGACTCCAGGCCCTTCAGCTTACGCACAATCATTGTGCGATGCGCCCAGGGGCAGCCGGGCGACAGGTACAATGCATAGCGGTTTGCTTCTGGCGGGTACTTGGAGCCAGGAGCCCTGGAAATAGAGTTCCGGAACGTGCTTGCAGGTCGGGTGAAGTGGCCGTCCTTTTGGTAGGGCTAGGTGGCGTCAGTGATTGGGTCTTGAACAGTTGGTGCTTGTAACCTCACTTTGTCTGTCATCGTGATTGGGTATGTTATTGGTCTGTTTCTGTTGATTCGTTGTGAAGTCTGTCAAAATTTCAGACGATCATGAGATAGTGCGAGTTGACAATCTAGCTGTTGATATATTTGTCGTTGCATCCGTTCCGCGGCCCCGCCCCTGGTTAAGCTTCGGAATTGCGACCAAGCCGCTTGATTTCATATGCTTGGAAATCGTCCAATCCTTTGAGTCCCACTGTCGCACGTCACAAGCTCTCGCTACCGCGCGCTGACAAATGACACATGGTTAGTTCATTCGCCCGCTGAGCCGGCATTGAATCCTCGCAGACCCTCGACCTAAGTTCTCGGGTTTGCTGGCAGGAACACGTTCAAGGTTTGGCATGGAAATGTAGACTAATTTCTTCAGATGGCTTCCAAGCAAGGTGTGCCCTCCCCCCCGGAAAAAAAAGTGACGAAGTCGAACAGAATTGATTCTCAAGCTACGCCAAATCATGCTGTCTTGATCACGACCTTTGAAAAATGCTGCTGTTTCTCCAGTCGCTCAAATGCAGCCTTCGCATCCTCCAAGCTGAAGGCAATGTCATCCAGTGCCGGCCTGACCTCCTTCTGCTCCAAGAACTGCACCATCTCCTTGAACATGCTGCGAGATCCAAGATAGATTCCCCGGAGGACGCAGATTTTCCACAGCGCGCTCATCACATCTGGGATCTGATCTCCGCCGCCGGCGCCTCCGATCATCCCAGCGACTGTGATGAGGCCATGAAGCCGGACGGCGCTCAGAGACTCGGCCATCGTCGTGGCCCCGACCACGTCGACAACGTGGTCGATGCCGCGCCCCTTGGGCGTGAAGCTCCTGGCCAGTTCACCCCAGTTCGTGTGATTTCTATAATTGATAACATGCTGAGCGCCGAGGGAAAGCAGCCGTTCTGCTTTTGCGTCGGAGCTCGTTATGGCGACAACGTTGGCGCCTGCTGCGACGGCGATCTTTGCAATGTCAGCACTTCAAGTGGCTCCAAGTCGTCGCAAAGATACCGACTTACCTGCAAAGCCGCCACACTGACGCCTCCTGTGCCCTGTACTAGAACCCAGTCGCCCTTCTTGACCTCTCTCCCCGGCATGCCCATGAGCGCGTTCCAGGCTGTAAGGCCCGAGCACGTCAGTGTAGCAGCTTCCTCGAAGCTCATGTGCTTCGGCATAGGGACGAGAGCGTTGTGATGGACGATGACCTGTCGGCACAGGGTGCCGTTCAGCTTCTGGCCCAGACCGGCACAGACGTCATCAAGGTTGGGCAGAGCATCGTCCTCCATGTGTGGGATCATGTGTGTCACGACCTTCGCGCCGGGCTGCAGCCACTGAGAGGATTGTGGCACCGCTGAGCCAACAGCAAGTACCACGCCCGCACCGTCTGAGCCAGGAATTACATCCGGAGTGGCCGGGAGAGGAATGGCACTGGACGGGTTGCCCTATTGTCGTGTCAGAGACAGGTCCTGTGTTTGAGATAGAAATCACCTACCCTGCAGATTGCGAGCTCCCTGTAGTTCAAGGATGCCGCATGGATCTCGACCAGAACCTCCTCTGGCCCAACCTGGTCCGCTGTGAATGTAGCATCTGGCTCATAACGTAAAGAAGAGATGCCCTCTTGGGCTGAGTCTAGGACCCAACGTCCTGCCTGCTGAGATTTACTGCCCATGATCTTGTTACGGAAGCCGGAGAGGATGGGACCATACTGACGAAAGAAACTTGGCCATGCTAAACAGGAGGATCGCTGATAAGGGCGAATCTTCTATGCGGGCGGATGGGAGTGGATCCTTCAAGGACCGTAGCTCATGAATTATTAAGCCTTCGGCGGACGGCCTCGGCAAACGCTCACATCACCGCCTTCTACACCCACTAGAGTTACTCATTTTCCTCATGATCCATGGCACGCAACCATTGTTGCCTTTCCGATCTCATGGTGATTTCAATCATATTTCTAAGACTCTGGTATTCCCAGAAAACACATCAGTCCTAATATGAGCACTCACCAGATCTTATCATATGTCCCCAGCGTATGCAAGATTTGCTTCATGTGCTCCACCCACGGCAGTCTCTAGTTCAGACCCACGTTGATGACGTTAGTATTGCCTTGATGCACACCGATTCTTCTCCTGTCTGCACTAGGTACTGACACGGGCGTCTTACCTAGGTCATTCGAGCAAAGGAGTACTCATGCCAAGCAAACAGTCTGCTAAGAGAAGATTCTCTAGGCAGTCATGTCTACCATGATACAATAAAGGCAACGCATGATGGTAAAACAACCCTGCAGCACACCAGATAAGCCGGAGGTAGAACTGAAATTACTACATTATCCCAATATGTACATGCTGAGTAAACAGGCTGGTCTGACCAACATTATGTAGGTCATATACTAACAGGAGCCCAGCTCACAACCTGCTATCACAATCCAGGGCTAGCCGCTTAAAAGGTGGCAGCAGCCAAGTTGCCACTGAACGTCGAGTCCTTGAAGGGCACCGTCGCCGCGCCAAAGTCCGTAGTTTGAAGCGCGTCCCTGGCCGCGGTCGGGAGGCTCTCCCAAGCAATCAGCGGCTGCGTGCCCCCGATTTCCGACGTGAGGCCCAGCTGGTGGTTCACCGGCCAGGTGCTCTTGTACTCGATCAGCGGCTTGGTGCCCGACAGGGTGTAACCACTCGTCGCGCAGTTCCAGTCTCCGTGGGCTGAGGGGCACACGGCGGCGATGTTGCTCGCGGCCGTGGACGTCGCCGACTTCAGCCAGACGACCACGCCCTCCCATTCGTGGCGGTGTCCCAGGCCGTCGGACGGCGAGTCCTTGGGCATATACCTGAGTGGGAAATGTCAGCATTGCCTCGATTTCACGTGATTCGAGAGAGACTGCCTACCATGAGTACATCAATCCATAGTAACCGTTGGATGTGGTGCCGCGGACGTACACCTGGCCCGTACTGCTTGAGCACTGGCCATTTGACGCGCCTGTCGGGTTAAGTCCGGCGCTGCAAGTACATTAGATCCAGTCCTAAGCACATCTGATCTGCACGACACCGTCGATCCTGTCGATCGCATGATGCCGGCCAGCCCGGTCAGGGGAAAGAGGGAGACGTACTTCGTGTCTCCCGCAGCATTCACAGCTGGGAATGGGACACAGCCATTGACGACCTTGAGGTAGGGCTTGTAGGCAAGGTACACGCTCCCCGTCGTGCCCGAGGGAACAGTCTCGGCGAACCCAACGACCTTGTCTGAGTCGATGGGCGCACGGCGCTCGATGGGGCTGGAGCTGGCGACCGCAGCTGCGGCGACGAGCGAGACAAGGGACCGGAGGATACCCATGATGGAGACAGGGAGACTACCGCGTTTGCGTTTGCGTTTGAGCGACGTGAGGACGAGGACTGCTTGAGATGCAGCTGCTCAGCTTCAGGCCAGGACAAGTAGGGCCGCCCATCTTTATACGCTGGAATTGGACCATGCACGTGTACGATTATTAGGTAGGTAGATCACCACCATCGTCCTTACCGAGTGCAGGCCTGCACAGCGCTGCATCGGCAGTGTGGTCACATCGCGGATGCTGATAACAGGGGCCTTGGTCCGGAGTAATGCCTCTGGGCGGTTAGAAGCTGTCGAGGTGCCGTCCAAACCCCATCTTTCAGGGATGAGCCGGCCAGGAAAAGGACCCACGATCCGTGGACCAGTTCGCCCAAATACTGTCCCACGTGTGACAGGTGGAGAGCGATCATTTGGACGCTGAATCAAGCACACCCAAATGCGATTAAGCTTAAAGCAGCAGGCCAGCCCGGCATGGCAGCAACGCCGATGGAGATACGCGGGCGGTGAATTGGGCGCATCCACTGCACGTGTTCAATTGTCCCTCATTTCTTGACTGAGGGACCTTGGCTGTTCTCCTCTTTACGGCCGTCCGACCTTCCTGTTGCGTTCTAGGATCTCTGGGGTCTCTGGGATGAGATTGGCCCCCCTCCCGCCTCTTGGGCGGACCTCTTGGAGGGACGGGGAGGGATCCTGCATCAGGAAGAAACGAACGCCCAGAAGGTATCATTGATCGGATGTCCATTCATTTCTTGCAGCCAAGCAACCGCCTGCATTGACGCCAGGATTGCAGCTTCTGAAAGCCGGCCTGCATCCCGAGATCGACAGAGTCCGCGGATTTGAATTTCGAGCGTGCAAATGGGAATCAATTTTGTGGTGAAGGCCAAAGCACCGGCAAGCGATTGTGGACGAGCACGTCCGAGTCAGAACAGCCGAAAACGCGTATAAACTCGTGACTAAACCAAATAAATCATTCGCTTCACGGTCCCCATCTATGCCACCATCTCCCGTGCAGTGGGCCGAATTGGCAGGATCCATCTCATTGCCGCTCGGAACCTCCCGTCGTTCAAGTCTTCCTCTCAGTCGTCTACACACGCTACGCGCCGTCATTTGTATCAAGAAGGTTTTCGCAAGCAGCTCCACTGGCTCATTTGAGTCAGTATTGCAATCCAAGTCGTCTCGGCCTGCTGCCATATTGGAGGACTGCTTTCGCAAACTTTCTGACGAGACACCAGCTCATCTGCGGAATTGTCACATGTTATCTGGGCAGAGTATCTACCAGCCATGGTTGATGTTGGCTGGTCCTTTGACGATGAGTACGATGGACATTCATTTTTCGAGAAGGCGGCAATGTCTCTTAAATGCTTCCTTTGCAAGTCCTTTGTGCCTTGTTGTGGCTTGTTCAGCTGACTGTCGACATAGCGTGTATTGAGTCTACCTCCGGGACACCGGATCTGACTTCGTCGCCGTGAAAAAGGCTGGTAACCGTAGTAACTCCTGGATCTGACAACAACTGATGATGAATGATCTAGCAAGCCGTTCTAACGGCGATGAAGGCTAAGCATTAATCGCAAGCACTGGCAAGTATAGCAGCGTGTGCGTATCGTCCTAATAAGTGATACTGGTGCCGGTGTTATTGAGTCGTGCCTGCACGCTCATGATTGCGGCCGCCGCCCTTGTGCGATATGCCACCCATCTGTGCATATATACCACTGCTTTCACTAAGGACATCTCTTGCCAGCCTTCTGTCAAGGAGTGGGTGCGGTGGTGTTTCAGTATTGTCAGCAGTTAGCACGACGCTTCTCGTGCTGCCTTTTCAAAGCACACATATATGGAGACATATATGGAGAGTGTCCGAATATCACCTTCGTATGCTTGAAGTGCCCCTGATCAAGAAACCACAAGTCTGCGTTTGAATCTTTGACGAAGTAATTTATTTGAAGTCATTGTCGTGTTGACGATACCCGCCCATGTGAGACTCAAGCGTCTTTCAAGGTTCTTCAGTCACTCCAAGGTAAGAGGTCCATTATAAAAGAATACGGATATTCGCACAGAAAGAAACGGATAGTACACAGATACAAGCCAGCGTAGTGGCTGCAGCGCTATTTGCCCCACTTTTAAGGCTGGCAATAAGACAAAGGCAACAACAGCTTCTATGTAGCAAATAAACTCTGCTTTTAAGCACAATAATACTACTCTTTAGTCCCTTAATAATAACAACGCTTGTGGCAGCAATTCCCAGCAGACTGCTATTTGTTGGGACTAGCAGCTAGCAAGAGGGCTTATAAAGCAAGCAAATTAGGGGCCCCAGAAGCAAAACCAGCCTGGAAGCATTATAAGATCTGCTACGGGTGTTAGTGAGTTTCTAAATAGTCAAATTGCCATAGAGATAGTGGGACTGTTAATTAATGTAGTCATAATGCCAACACAGCGTTTTGTATGGTGAGTTTGGTGTGGGGCCTCTGTGATTGCACTAGGGGTAACTTGTATCTGTGTACCATCCGTTTCTTTCTGTGCGAATATCCGCAATCTTATAAAATTGAACGGTCGGCATTTGCAATTATCTAAACAGTTTGGCTCCGATAGAGTTGAATGCATAAGTCTTCACTCTCATGGATAAGTGTGCCCGTCACTGTTGTACTCAATCACAGAAGCTCATCTGCTTGTATAACTGGCTGTTGGCTTGAAACAGTGTTCAGAGTCATGTCACAATTTGTTTGCATTCTAGTCCTGGATCAAGACGTAAACAATCACACTCTTCACCTCCCAGGGTTGCCAATCCTGTAGCATGGTGAAAAGTTGGATTCATTCAATTCGCTGGCGGTAGGCTGCTCCGATAAACACTTGTGGGGCAGAAACAGACCGTGCGTGCCCTCCCTCCTTCCTGTCCCCTTCATGGGCGCCTGGTAGTCACAGTTATTGTTGATTGCCCATCCCACCACGCGTCTTGCTCGCGTAATGCTGTGATTCATCCACAAGACCAGCTCAAGTCTTGGCCTTACATTTCCAACTGACTCAAGATTCCACTTCACATCTGCTCCGCGTCTTCAAGTTGTCAACAACATGTCTCCTGAGGAGGCTCAGCAAGTCATACACCAGTGGGTGTACTCCTCTGCGTTCCAGATTGCAAGCAACCATCCTCTTCTCCACAACCATCACGAGGTGTGTGTGCAGAATATCTGCGATGCACTCTTTGGTCCAGAATGGAACAACTACACGCCCGATGAGCAGTGGGCCAAGAGATGGACCGTCTGGGGGGAGTACAACAGGATGCTCACGAACTACTTGCCCGTGATTCGGCAGTTCCTACATGACACCAACAACATCCTGAGGCTCGACGAAGCAACTCTCAGCGCTATTCTCAGAAGGGCCAGCCCTGCGAGAGCCAGTGCCACGAATACCACTCCCACGAAGATCACTGCAACGAAAAACACTGCCAAGATGACTAATACGACGTCAACCAGCGATGCCTTCAACAAGTCGGTCGCCAAGGAGTCGGCTGGTGATGAGGAGTCTGACGATGAGATACTCAAGACCAAAGCTGCGATAGAGCGAGATGAGGCAGCCCAGAGGAACCTGGACAAGTATTATGATCCCTGCCAACAAGGACGTAAAGACTTGATGATCAGACGTGCCAAAGAGCCAGAAGGTAACATTGACATCTTCAACTACAAGGAGTAAGTTCTTTGTCTCCCTCATGTCTCCACAACATGTCCTTGTGGCATGAAACACAGATCCGCTCATCCTGTTTTTCCTATCCCCGGAGATATTCCGTCCTCTAAAATGACTTTCTGCAGCATACCCTTGAATGATGACAACAAGACCAAGAACTGTCCCAAGTGCGGGAAGGCCATCTCCTTTAATGGTATCAAGCGCCATTATCAAATCAGTCACGAGAAAGACCCTCGATGGGTTATCTACTGCCCAGCGCCCGGATGCAAGTTTGAGTGTTGGCGTGGGGATGCAACCATCCTGACACACATGGCCTACCATCACGAAGATCTACACAGAAAGACCTTTGGCCAAGAGGACGTACAGAAGCAGGCTGTGGCAAGGGACAAGGCAAGAGAGAAGGTCAATGCTCGGGCAAGAAAGAAGGCCAACGCTCGGAGGGCCGAGAAGGTCAAGGCGGAGGCAAAGAGCAGAACTTCTGCAATCTCGGATGGTGACGAGCAGATTGCTGAGGATAGCAAGCTGCCTGAGGATCACCTGAGAGTTAAGACGCCGGAATACGAGAAGATGGACGATGAGAATCTGTATGTTGACGAGATGGACGACGACGATGACGACCTGGATGATGAGGACATGGATGACGAGGAACTGGATGTTGAGGACCTGTACGACGAGGCTAGGCACAACAGGAGCACGCCCAACCAGCACATGTCCATCCAGAACATGCTCAACCCGGACACGCAACAGCTTTATGTGCCAAGCCAGCCAATGCCAAACCAACCTATGCCCGGTCAATACATGCCCGGTCAATACATGTCCGGTCAATACATGCCTGGTCAGTACATGCCTGGTCAGTACATGCCCCGCCAGTACATTCCTGGCCAGTACTTTGCCAACCAGCACATGCCAGGCCAGTACATACCCGGTCAAGCCACTTTCAACCAGCTCATTCCCAATGAGTGCATTCCCAATCAGCACGTGTCCAACCACTGGCAGTACAATCCCAATCAGTACATGTCGAACGAGCAGATGGCCAACGAGCGTATGCCTAACGAGCATCTCTGCCTTGAGGAGACAGAATTCGACTTCGCCATTGGCAATGCTGGTGACGGACATTTCTACAACTTTGGCCAACAGAAGTGAACAGGTTGCTGATATTTTAGCAACATGGTGTCAATGAGACCAAAATTAGTCGCGTAATTGAGTGATGGAGGCGAAGGGCAGGAAAATCAGAATGATATCGTTATCTTAATAGACCAGAAACACAAATGTCAGTGCAATGGCACTGATCTCAATGTAACTTCCGCCATGTACTCCTATCATTGCTGCGGCCAACCACCGCTGGATGGAGAGAAGAATTGTCAAAGATGCCACCCGTTCCCGCTTAACAGGCGAAGTGTGTCCAGGTGTTCCTGTGCATTGGGATTTGAATCTATCAGCCATAAATTTTGAGAGCGTATGTGTTCATCACATGTGCATGGCTTAGGGTGCATAGGCACACACGAACATGCGTGTCACTGATTTCATCTCTTTCAGGCAATCTTTGCCCTGTTTGTCACTGACACAGGTAAGCCACCTGTCCTCAACAAAGTCTTCACTCGGTCTAGCATGATATCTTTTCATGCTGTCAAGGTCTCGAATGGTTGCCACCTGCATCCAGATGTCAACTCAGGTAAAGTTGCCTACCTAGTTACAGGTAAATAATTGAAGGACTCCCTACTGCATATAAGCAGCCAGTATCCCAAATTCACAATTACAAGTATGCATGTTCACAAAAGGCCATTCAGCTGTTTGGCTTGTTTCTAGCATGCATGCAAGGCCGGCCAAGGACATTATGGAGCATCATATCCAAACCAAGAGTCTGGCTGCTGAACCATTCAAGACCCATGCGATCGAGTTACATCTTTTATAGACGCGGTTCAATGACGTCTAGGCCATGTATGTAGGTATACAAGAGTAAATTAGAGAGCCTCTACTTTGTTTCTCGGCTGTGGAAGCGATGTATTGGGAGGCTACCGTCTGATTTCCTGTGTGATGCCAGGCACAAGATATGCCGGCTGCATAAGATTTGCCAGCCTCGCCGCGGACGAGGTCAGCCTCGCCGAAAGAAGTCTCAGCCCCGAGGTCTGTCAACCACAACTCAATCTCGCCACATACTTCGATCTGAAGTGATGGATGTGAATCACTAGGGTTTAGTCCCTGTATCTTCCCCGATTCCTAGGCCCGAAAATCTCCACAGGACGGGCATATCCCAAGCGTCCCGGCGAATATCTCTACGTTCACGTCAGGAACAACAAACTACACCCAATCTCAACTCGCCGCCACCCGAAGACGGCGAAGTTCAGGACCTCAGTCTAGCCAATAACGCGCAGGGTATTGGAAGATCTGGTGCCCCACCAGTCTGAGCCCTTGATCAAAAGAAAAACAATCAAACCCTCTGTCCCTCCTTCACTGGCTCCCCATTCTGCTTCCCAACCACCACCTTTCAGGTATGGGAATCTTGTAGTTCTCTGCCTCCCTCTTCTACGCATCCCCCAAAACTTTCTGCCACCGTCTTTCACACAGTCAAAATGTCCGATGACAAGGTTTCGATGGTCGTGGATGCTGTACGCATCCAGATCTGTTCCGCGAGGCAGATCCTGACCATCGGCGCCGTTCCCAACTATGACGATGCAATCATCAAGGCCGTCATCGATTCGCTCTGGGGTCCAGAGCTCGGCAATCTCACGCCCGAGAAGCAGCAAACGAAGGAGAACATCATCCGCAAGATCTACGAGGACCAGCTCAAGAACTACCTGCCCGTGCTTCAGAAACACCTGGACGAGGTCGAGCAGATCCCCAAGCCTGACAGCGCTCTCCTCGCTGGCCTAGACTTTGAGCCCGAGGAGAAGTTCAACACAGAGCCTGTGTACTTCGGGCCCGAGACTAAGCAGGAGTTCGACTGGGACCAAGCTGCTCGGAAGAACTTGAAAGATCGATACCACACCTTCAAACAAGGCCTTCGACATGTGGTCCAGAGACGCGGCGCTGGGGAGAAAGTCAGCGTGGTCCCCCGGGCCGATTTCAAGGAGTAAGTGCCTTGAACACACCACACCTTCACCATACCCGAACTAGCACGTGGGACGCCCGTGGATTTTATCTAGTCATACCTTTTGATACCGTAAGGAGATCTTGTCTAATGCCAATCTGCAGTGCTCCATTGAATGCCGAGGGAAAGAAGGAGTGCCCCGTGTGTCACAAGTGGTTCCAACCAGGCTCCATTCAGCGCCATCACCAGCAGAGGCACGCCAAGGACGTGCGTTACGCCATCTACTGCCCCATTGAGAAGTGTGAACACGTAGAGTGGCGCGGAGACTCGACCATCGATGAGCACTTGCGCAAAGAACACGACCTATCCCTGGGCAACACCAAGACCAAGACGGGCACGGGCAAGGACAAGGCCACCAAGCGTGTCTTCTCGGAGGGCCGCGGCCGAGAGGATGACCAGGCTGAGCAGGCGGAGGAATTCCAGGGAGGCTATGGAGGTGAAGCGATGGGCAACGAGATGGTCGACGTGTATATGGCCGACTCGGACACGATCGACCAGGATATGGATGAGGATGGCATGTTCGTCGACGGCACCTTCGACGAGGACACGGATAATCTCGACTTCTGAGCAGTCGAGATGCCCAGACTCGGATTGCACTGTGCTGCATTCCTAGCCCCTACACTATTGCGGCGTCCTTAATCGTTACGCAGGACAAGAAGCAATGAATTTTGGTCTGAACAAATGCATTACTCAGTGATGTTTTGCCCTAGTACAAGCCTAGGTCAGAAGGGATAAGTAGTCTGGTATACTACTAGGATTCCATGAGAGGTTTGGCCGTCCCAGAAACTCTGACAGCGAGATTATTTCAGCAAGATTTTCACCCAAACACCAGAGTATTACGGTAATGCGAGTTTGGGAGCTTCCGATCCTTGAATTAAATTGAATCATTACAGAGCCCCCAAGAGACACACTGACAAGGCGATCCAGCCCAGCAGAGCACTACTCCCAACCTGCCATGCACCACTACCAACAACACTGCCGCCTGAAGAAGCGTTACTATTTCCACCGCCAACGACCCCTCCTTGTGCAATAAGAACGGTACCATTCCCCATATCGACATCTGGCTGTGCGGTATTATTCGTGTCGGTAGTGAATGGCGCCATAGACTGGAAGCCCTCCACGCGCCCGAGGAGGACCTCCATACTCCTGAATGCAACCTGTGGGGCATCCATGGCGAGGAAGTGACCGGCCGGGGCAACAGCTATATAGGTCAGTCCACGTTCCTTATGGGCGGTCCCAAGAACACCTGCGCCTGCGACGGTCTCGAAGTTGTCGTTGGTGTGGTATGGTATGAAAAGTGGTTCTGAGGGCCGGGTCTGGAAACCCAGCATGCCTCCCCATGTCATATTCTGGATAGTAAGAAGAGTGCCGTCGGAGATTAACACAAAGTCCTGGGATCCATGGCCCAGGATGACATTCTGGGTGCGGTCTATCACGTTCGGTATGACAGGCTGTGACCCGGGGCCGTCCACGACGGAAGTGTCGGTGCCGTTGACGAATACGGGATCGTTCGTGCAGAATACCCACTCCTTGTCGGGCGCGTGGATGACCGCCTTAACGTCGGGGCGATTGAAATATGCCGGACCGGAGCCCTCTGCGATATACGACGTTCCATCCGAGAAGCCTAGTGGATCGTACTTGACTGGACAAAGGTTGGTGATTGTGTAAGGACTGAAGCAGGGATTGACCTCAGCAGCAGCGTTGAAGACGTCGTTGAAGAGACCGCACCCGTCAAGGGGAGTAACCTGGTCAGACTCAACCCCAGGTAGAGCTGATGGTTGAACTTCCGTGGCCGGATAGACTATGTATTTGTTCAAATAATCATCATAACCGCACGAACTCGATCTATTCTGCATTGATGCCGTGAAGGAGTCGTTGAACCCAAAGACATCGGACCAGGCAGTTGCAAAAGACGACACCGGAATATCCTGTGGGATCGGGTTATTCGAGTACAGGCCGTCAAAGACCTGCATGCCCCTGACGTCGAAGTACTGCGTGTCGTTGGCGTCGAGCATGGCGGAGGCGACGTAGGGACAGTACATGCCGCTGTAAGACGAGCCTGTGATATACACCTTGAAGCCTTGCATGGCAAACGTATCCACGAAATTTCTCCAAAAGCCCATGAACTGCTCCGCCACGTCGAATTCGTTTCTGGCAGTCACATTTCCCTGGGAGAAGCCACTCCCGACGGGCTGGTCGATCCAGACCATGTTGGTGAGCCGGTGCCAGCTCCACTTGTTGCGGACGGGCCGGAAGACTCCCGGCTGCCAGAGGACGGGGCCGTTCTCAGACAGCAGCTCGCCGACGGAGGAGCATCCGGGCTGCATGCGTGTCAGGATCCGAAGTCAATGACGCAAAGAGGGCGAGTAGTCTGGACTGCAATGATCTTACCCCGCCCGTCAACCAGATCGTGATTTCGTTGCCGACTGTCTGGTTCTCTGATGGGAAGAACCAAAAGAACAATTGATTGGTATCATTCGCATTCGAGCTAATTGGTAGTGATCCGGCGTAGGACTCGCCGACATCGAAATCGACATTCGGCAGAGCGGACCCATTCACAGAAAATCCTGCAGTTGGGTCAGTCTCAACAACATGCCTCAACAGTAATGCTTTCACACTTACTTTCCGTCTGTGCATTCGAGAACCTGCTTGGTGCAGAGGGATCCGGAGTTTGCTGCTGGCGCGGTGACAATGCTTGCTCAGCTAGCGGCGGTCGCAGCTGCTTCAGATTCAGAGTGGCAACGGCCACACTGGCCTGAGTGATCGCGAGCCAACGCATGGTGGATGTGCTTCTTCTTTCCCTCCAGGAGAAGGAGGCCCTGCGAATACAGAAAGGGGAGCTCAGACGGGATCAATTGTGGGGCATAGCTTATTTATCTTGATGTCGACGTCTGATTAGAGTTGGACAAGGCCTCCCTGTTCGGCTCAGGAATCCGTGCACAGTTTGGGATGCTGAGGAAGGTCGAACTATCACCCCTGATGTGATGTTGATCCTCAAACCGTAAGCCACTCACCCTACAGACTCCGCACAATGCAGGGGGCCGTGGTGATGGCGAGCCACTATCAGAGACAAAGGAGTTGTGCAGTGTGACATCGAGCTGACAGTTAGACTGCTGTGAATTGCCGGTAGGATTCCCCAAACCCAAAGTCAGATGTTCCTGGGAGGTCAAGTCTGTTAGCGTGGTTGGAGATCAAACTCGGGTCATGTTTCGTCTTGCCACTCCCGCGCAGCTCAATCTCTGCACTCCAAAGCAGTTCGATATCTAGGTAACTTCCTATGAAGCAAGCTCCCGTGGGATAAATTCTCGCGGAATGACTTATCACTGGGGACTTCGAGCCTTGATCTTGCGATATGCCTTACAATTGTGTCTGTAGTTGGGGAGAGAGTGGTGGACAGGTCGACATGGCTGGGTAAGCCTGTCTTCCCACCCAGATTTGTGAAGATAAGGCTGCTATCATTCATACTCCTGCACGTCTCAACCTTTACTGGCCGCCCTCATTCAGCTCTCGAAAGAGCAGCCTGCAGCTGCCAGCCAAGCTGCCAGCCAAGCTGCCAACTCGATATTAATCCAACTGAAATGAATCTAACGAGCGATGATATCGGAATAATGAGCTTCCACTTGATCTAATTGAAAGAAATCTCCATGGACCCCTGCATTGGGCGAACCCTCAACCAACTAGCCTGGAAATTACATGCCGGGAAGCTTGTCGAGCCCTGCATCACGTTAGAATTTGGATTTGAGGAAGGGTAGTAAGTACGTACAGCCGTCAGTCTCCTCCTGGACAGTGGTCTTGATGGTGCATTGATTGGCAACGCTCATCTGCTGCTTCGTGATGGAGCCGCAGCCATCATAGAAGCATTCGGACTTGTTCATAGCGCGTTGAAGCGAGTCACCCTTCCAGCCAAACATGTAATCGGCATGGGTCCCGGCCGCGGTGCCCTCGAAGCTCCATACGAAGGGGTTGGGCGTCCCTGAGGGCCACATGCTGGTGAACTTTGAGGTGTCCCAAACAGTCTCGAAAGCAACCTGCAGTATGCGATGCTTAGCATTATGCTAGAAACGATCCTGAGCTGACAAATCAAATATCTGAAGGGCACTGACCTGAGGCATCCGGACAGGATGGCTTGAGGGGCACTTCCCTGCGTTGACGAACCCGTCCTGGGTGATGGTGTTGTACATGTGCGACTGGTGGTCTGAACTGTCAAGGTTCACACCATCCCAACATCTAAATACAATTAGTACAGGCTGAGAATCGTTTTGGATCAAAGGATACTCACGCTGGGAAATGCTGAGTGACAAAGAGACCGCCAGGGCATGGCGACGTGGGGAAGTCCTTAATTTCAGGGCCTCTGTTGAAACCACCCTGCACACACTGATACCGCAAGCCGACGTGCTGGTTGGAGGTGACAGTCGGGCTGCCCACCGTCATACGGAAGCCCTATAACATGTCAGTTCACGGCTCACAACAGTCGTTGACCAATAGGTGGTATTACTGGTGGGAATGTCTTGACGGGCTGGTGTGCGATGTCGTCCCTGGTCAAGTCCGTCTGGCTGTAGTAGACAGTGAGTCCGCCTACGGTGCCGGAGTAGCCATCGAGGTTGCCAGGGTTAACAGGAATGACTGGAACCCGGTGGTAGGATCCGTTGGTGGGATGTTTGAAGTACAGAACGGCCGTCCAGTAGTTGGAAAAGTCCTCTGACATTTCGCACGTGGTGCAGGTGGCCCTTGCACCAACGTCTCCCTCCATGGTAGCATTGAAGGCATTACCGCCCACGATGTGGTGGACATGAGAGGCCGGAACCGCGCCGGGCTGGACAACAGGGTCCAGACGTTGGATCGTGAGAGTCGAACATTGGAAACGAAGGCCGGCCTGAACAGGTCCGACGAGGGACAACGCTGCTGCGGAAAGCCACTTCATTTTGGCAGGAGATGTTGACTTGGTACTGTGAGCAGTTGGGAGACGGAGGCTTGTGGAAGCAAGTGAACCGGGCAAGGGCAACCTGACTTTATGTGACTCTTATAGGACTGGATTCGGTCCGATGCACGTCTTTTTGGTTGTTCGTTCCTTTCTGTCTTGCTGTCTAATAAGAATTGAATGAATTTTAATCTTTTATTGGAAGCGGAACCAAATACGGAGCTTCAAGAAGGCTCCGGCAGATCCCCAACGAATCAATCGAGCTCCGTATTAGCCGGATGATCAGCCCGGTGATACGTTGTGTTCACAATATATGAGGTCGTATTATATTTCCCCGCGTAGACTCAAGAGTGAATTGTCACTTGTCGGCAAATTCCCTACGTATCTTAATCACAGTATGGTCGCCTCCTGTTGGCCTCAACAATATGCCGAGCCCACCTGGTGTGTGTGTGCCTGACCACTACCGGGGCAGGTACGATAGGGCCGGATAAATCAACTTACCAAGACAATTTTTAGACACGGGACGTTGTTGATTTGATGTTGTCGTGCAGCATGTGATGGCACGTACCAAACAGTGAGTCGTCGGATCAAAAGACGGTCAGATCAAAATCAAGGTGGGCTTTCGAGAGCCGTGGAAGCATGAAAGAACGAACCTAGAACTGGCAGGTCTACAACGAGGCTGACCAGGTGGGCGAAAGTTGCGCCTGACGACATCCCGAGCGAGTGAATAGATTGTTGATCTTCCACAGGAATGAAGTTGGAAGATTGTTGTCCCAAGTGGACCAAGACGAGAGAAGGCATTGGTATCTAATCACGAGAACTCAAAGTGGTATCTACGCTTGTCCATGGAAGATTGCTTCTACGATCACAATGCTGCATCTTGAGACCCATATAGTAGCCATGAGAGGAACGAGGAAGGAGAGTTGAGGGCCAGCCTCCACCGACTGGCCCGGTTGTACAAGCAATCTAAACGCCACGAGATCTTCTAATTCGCCTTCAACCAGAATGTCAGCACTGGAAGATTCGAGAATCACATCCATCTAACCCTCCCAGGATTATCCGCACGATGGCATTTCCTGTTATCCTATGTCGTGATTGAACCCTAAGATCTTGTTGATGTGTGATTCCGCCATGATTCTAGGGCTGTAAACCTTAACGTACGATCCGCATGATGAACAGAGGGCTTGCTAATCGTTGATAATGCCTGTAGCTCGGTCGGATATGGTTCATTTGACTCTTGAATCTGCTATTAACTCATTTAGAATAACATTCTCATTCTTGATGGCTTTTTCTTTGCGCCACTGCGATCTTCTGGACTCTCCGACGTGGTTCTTCGATTGTCTCTCGCAGGAAATGATTATGATCCGCCGTACAAGTGGATGGCAGACGCTGATCCATACCCAATGGTATCTAATCATAGATAAGAGCAGCCGTGCTTCATTGACCTTCTACTTCTGGCTGTTCCATATGAAGTAATATCGATGGGGCCTGTGCTAATGGAAGTAGACATTAGCCTGCAGGAGGTTACTCACAGGAGTCTATGCTACTGGCGGTCTACTTACACTTAGGCGTTGGGAATTTCCGCAAAATGTCCAGCTAATGAATTCGCTAGCTGCCCAGCGTAGGCGCCTCGCTGCTGTGCGAGCAACTAAATTGTAGGAACAATGTTGAGCGGAGATCGATCGATTGGATAGAGTGTTAAATCTTCTGTGGTAGCATGGAATGGGTGCCGTTACAAACAAATATCAGCCTTGGTGATTATGTGATAATAGACTCCTAGCAGCCGAAAATCAACAACATGCCCTATCATAACAGCCACATAGGCCGTCTCACTGCACCTTTTGACCTTTGAGTGCTAATTATGCAAACATATTACCGGGATCCCACATCAGCATGTCTTCAAGCGCACTCGATCAAACATCTCTTGTTCTTGGGGGGAGCCAGGAAGTAGGTGACCTGCTCCATATCGTCGTCGGTCATGCCCTCCAGCGCAGACATCTGAGCGTCCGGGAACGCGCGGAAGAAATGGGCGATGCCCAGCCTGAGCTCCATGCGCGCGAGGTGAAGACCGAGG
>JACBFG010000019.1:1098602-1231109 GCA_013435955.1 Diaporthe sp. HANT25 | reverse complement strand
GGGGGGGGGGGGGGCTTACTGCGAGAACCACCACCAAATGGCATGGACGAGTCCTTCATAGCCTTCGTGGGAGCAGCCCACCTGTCCGGGTCGAACCTCTCGGGATCTGGGAAGATCTCCTCGTTCCGGTGCAAGCTCCAGGCCTGTGTGCACACCACGGATCCGCCGGGGAGATACTGACCAGCCAGAGTAGCGCCCTCCGGAGGGACCATACGAGGCAGCCCAGATGGTGCCGCGCCGTGGAGGCGGAGGCTCTCCTCGATGACTTGATTGAGGTAGGGCATCTTCATCGCGTCGTGGTCCTTGAAGTCGTCTGGCAGTTTGCGGAGCTCCTCTGTCAGCCTCTGTCTGATCTTGGGGTTCTGACAGACACGCCAGACGCAGTATGTGAGGGTGATCGCCGTGGTGTCCGTGCCGGCGATTATGTAGGTCTGCGCTTCGTCGACGATCTCTTTGAAAGTCAAGTTCTCTTCCTCCTCTCCCTTAAACAGCCGAGTGAACAACGTCGGGAAAGGCTTGTCCGGGTTCTCCTCCACGAGCTTTTTGTACCTGTTCAAGGATTCAGTTGCATACCCCCGCAGACTCCGGATGAGGTCTGTGTTTTCCTTGAACCCGGGGATTGGATAGCCCTGGAAAGCGAGCCTGGCCAACGTGGGGAACGTGGCTCTCTTTGCTCCCACTGCAGCCACCCTCTCGAGATTTTCGGTGTATTCGCTTTTCTATGGCTTGTGCTTAGTATCAGCCGTCCACAGTTGCCTGTGAGGCACTCACCTTTCCCTGCTCCAACGTCCGGAAAGACTCGCCAAACGATAGTTCACCAATGATATCCGTTGCCATGAACAACCACCATTTGAAGACGTCAGCTGTTCCTCTGGTCTTCGTCTCCTCGGCCATTCGTTGGATGGTCATCCTGACGCGCTGCTCGATGGCGGGCTGGAAGGTTTGAAGTGATGCATCTGAGAAAGGAGCCTGGAGAAGCTTTCTATGACGGCGATGGAAGTAGATATCCGGTGTGTTGAAGACATTCTGCACCCCAGGGGCGCTGATAGCCTTATAGAAGGGCGACTTAAGATACCTCTCCTTGACTGTGTGGATTTGCTTCACCGCAGTCACGTCCGTGACATCGACCTCGTTGGGGGCAATTCGAACTATGGGGCCTAATTATGGTTTGTCAGGAACAGGAGCCAGTTCGGACAAAGGGTATGCTCGGAGCTGACCGTATTTTTCATGAAGGCGCTGCACATATTTCGCCCTTCTGCCTTGGAGGAACTCATTTTTCAGGACAATGCCTGTGATTCTAGAATACCACGGCCCCGGTATCTTCGCCAGAGGATTCCTCAGCACACTGTAGACGAAACCGAGGGCAGCAACAGCAACCGCTGCGAGGAGCAGGTAGTGGTGTTGTTGGCCGAAAGGTTTAACCTCTGTTAAGGGCGACATTGTTGCGGAGGTGACAATCTCGTACGTGATGAAGAGAATAAGCAACTAGAACAGGCTCGAATTGGAGGACACAGCCAACAGTTATATAGTTCCTTGCTAAATCATGAGCTTAACCATCGCCCTGCCGGCCACGCCGGGTTGTAACACATCTAGCACCAGCGGATTGCATTCAAGTAAGCGGCCGACGTCACATCGCATGGATTTCGCTGCGGTTAGAACCATCATGGAACTCTTGACCTCACTAATTCCGCAGTGGTGAGTGGCCCATACCTCGCGACGTTGTGGAGCCGTGAAGGTCAAATGAAACCTTGTGCAGGAGGGGGGACGAAGCGCTGGCGTGTGCCCCCTAGTGGAGTAACGTTTACGCATTGATTGTTACCCAAGTGTGCATAGCAGACGTCCCCCAGGCCAGCAGAACCAACAGGACGGGCGCGCAGTGCCCGCTCTAGTGCTGAGCCCACAGCGCGAGTCCCGTCGCCTCTGGCAATCGGTGCCGAGGCCGTCCGAAGTCGCGAGCGGGCGATTCAACTGCTCGTGCCGTTATTGCCGCATGTTGGTGCAGATCACTTTCTATTCGTCAGCGAATGGCCGTCTTTGGTGCATATGTAGCATTGCGAACCCGGTTTGTACTGATACTGATCGTCAATGGCGGTGGGATGGAGACGCGAGACCGACTTTGTGGAGTCATATATTTCTGGGGACGGACGAATAGCTTGGAGACAGTGTACCTCCGGAGCCGAGTCGGAGATCTGCCAACGTACACGGAACGATTAGAGTTCCGCTCCGGCGGGCGGGGTTGTCATGCAACACTCTGGTCACTACTGCAAGTGCACTCGTATCAATACAGAACGGAGGTTTTCTGACGAGTATGATTTGAGCTGTATAAAATTGCCATGTGGCCATAATCGCTACATTTCTATTTGACAGTTGGAGAAGACTTTGCTCAAATCCCCGACCACACTATCTCTCCCAACCCCTTCCCCCTAAAGCCAAATTGCTACGATTTTCTGTGAGATAAGCGGCTGTCTGATAAGCTCCTGTGGGATGCTCTCCTGCAGTATAGATACCTAGGTATGTAGGTGAAACTTGTGGGGCTGCTCACTTCAGGGCATTTTCCATGAGGCGTTGTATGGTTCGTGATTACAGATACAACAGCTTCTGGAAAGGGTGCATCAAAAGCGAGTTGAAACGCCTGTCACAATCGGGTTGAGAAAAACGAGTATTTCTCAGCAATGCTTTATGCACCGGCGGCCGGTTCATTTACAAAACGGTAAAGCAAACTTGGAAGGGCGTAGCGGTCATACAAGCTGAGGTGACAAACCTGAGTATTATTCGTCAGTGTTGTTCCACAGATTACCTCGGTGGTCATCTGATTGAGAGGTTGGAAATCAGCCTCACAATCGGATCAACGACACCTGAGTCGTTTCATTCCCAAACTTCGGGACGAGCCGGTGCTCTCAATCCATACTCTAAGCCACAAAAGTGCCTGTTGATAGAAGCCCGACTTCTTCCTCCGTTCGGCGATCGTCCTAAGGTTAAAATAAGCATGTTCAGCATGTGGAATCTCTCAAACCCAATAAGTGCAAAGAAGTCACAAATAAGCATCGAAGTAAGCAGACTAAATCTTTCCTGTAGTGCAGACGACCGAAGAACCCGGCAGACAGACTGGGCCTCATGAGTCCGAATTCGCATCGGCGGGCCGCATTCATGCATGTCAGACAGAGGCCCAGGCCACTCTCGCCCAGCGAAAGAGAGCGAGAAGAACACAGCGTCCCTTGGTCTCGCATATGCAATGATTTCCTCGGACCAGACCTGCCAGATAAAGTGGCTGCCCAACTGCGAGCCTATCACTTGGCTTGAGCACCATCAGTCGCGCATCAATCTTGTTTCTCACGGGGCCACTCTTGTCTCGCGGACGATGTTTGCGCGCCTGTGGCATGTTCTGAATGCCATTACGACATCGCCATCTGCTTTCAATGAGCACATCCAAACCCAACACATGTGCTGCTAGTTCAAGATGTTTACAAATAATTTTCCCGCCCCCCTCACCCTCCTTGCGGTCCCCATATCTGTCTCCATCCCATGACATGGGACCCCAACCCCCTCGTCCAGTCGCGGGTCAACCCCCTGTCTTACCCCAGATTTCGAGCAGGGACCGGCGGCCCTTGGCAGACGCACGTCGGGGGCCATCTACCGTGGTTGTCAAGTATCAGTAAGCTTCTTAGCCCGCCCCCCTGTGGCCGTGGATTGGAGCAGGAAGCAACCCCCGCAGGTTCAGCAATTGATCTTCCAAGGATGACAGCATTCAGATTGTAACGCCTCCGCAGTCTTCCAAGAGGAGAAGAAGCCTATGTGTGTGATTTGGGGGGACGTCGGGTCTTGTTCTGCATCCCGGGGGGCGTCAGGTACTTGGGCGATGCACACGTCGCTCGGCCGTTGATGTGTGTTGCTGCGTGCAGTGGTTCGTCGGCGACTGCTGCAAGGGCATATATCTGTTAAATTCCCCTTGATTGAACCAAGAGCTCTGCAACCTTCTGAGTGTGTACCAATCTCGATCAGCGTGTCTCGCTGGCCCTCCTACAACCCACCATCTCCCTGTAGAGCGAATCAAACATGACCAACGACGAGCACGCGGAGAGGCATCTGGCACACAGGTTGGTGCTTGCGTAAGATGGGTTTGATGATGAAGATACAAGACTGACAGGTGACCCAAGCCATGCCCGCGAAGAAGACATTCCTGGGACGGTGAATTTGCGGGCAGCTGAGGGCGACGACACCGGCTATGGCCAGGCACTGTTCCCCGTCCCGGCGGAGGACCCCAACGACCCGCTTCAATGGGGCAACACCAAGAAGACGTTGATACTGGTCACATGTGCCCTTTATTCATTTCTTGGCAACACGGCCCTCCTGGGGCCATCCGTATATATCGGAATCTTCTCACAGGAGTTCGGCATCTCGCCGAACACCGCGTCTGGGCTGATCAGCTATGCCAACCTTGTCTTTGGATTCGGTGAGCACTCCTGCCGCTTGCCTGTTCGCCGTCCAGCCTATCGCCCCTGTGCTAGCCGCATACCGTGCTGACCTGAGTCCAGGTTCTCTCCTGCTGGTTCCAATGTATCGAAAGTTCGGCCGCAGGCCCGTGATGCTCTTCTCTATGCTGTGCTACTGCGCAGGCCTCATCGGCGCGTCCCAGGCGAACTCGTACGGCGGGCTAATGGCCGCACGGATAATCCACGCCTTCGGCTCCGGCGTCTGCGAGGCCCTGCCGGTCCAGCTAGTGAATGATATCTTCTTTCTGCATGAGCGAGGGCAGCGTCTGGGATACTGTAAGTGGACGCCCCGATGGCAGCCTTGCTTCCGTCGACTCGTGAGCTGCGACTGATACGGCGTAATCACAGACACCTTCGCCCTGTGCCTGGGCGCCACTGGCCCGCTCTTCGCGGGTTATATGCTCAATGCAGGCTATTCGTGGCGCCTCTTCTTCTACGTCGAGATCGCGTTCGGTGTGGCCCTGCTGATCTTCGCCTTCCTCGTGGTGGAGGAGACGACGTATCACCGCAAGCTGACTCAGGACTCGTCCGACGGGCCCGAGGACGCGGAAAAGACGGAGGCGACCACAGTCGAGAGGAGCGTCACGGCTCGCTCGAACGTCCCGCCGCGCAAGACGTACCTCCAGACTCTGAAATTCTGGGGCGTGTGGGAGCGCGATTCGGAGTTCTTTCTCATGATGGCGCGGTCGTTTACTTATTTCCTTGTCCCCCATGTGTTCTGGGTGGTCACGACTTATGGTAAGCCTGCCTGTCCTACCCGTCCCAGACCATACCGCTTCAAGGATCGTGAGGCTGACCATTGCTGCCAACAGGAATCTTCATTGGCATCGGAGCCCTGACCTTCAACTATATCATGCCGATTAAGGTAGTAGCTCCACCGTACAACTGGTCCCAGCTCAACTCGGGACTTATTTCGATTGGGACGATTATCGGCTACTGCGCCGCCCTCCCTTTCACCACCTCGTCCGACCGCCTGGCCGCTCGCTTGACCAAGAAGAATAACATGGTGCGCGAGGCGGAGATGAGGCTGGGCGTCTGCCTCCCGGCAATGCTTATCGCCCCCGCTGGGCTGATAGTCTTCGGCTTCACGGCGGAGAAGAACCTCCACTGGATCGGGTACTTCGCCGGGGTCGTAATGTCCTCGTGGTCGAGCTACTTCTACTTCACATTCGTGCTGAGCTATGCGCTGGACAGCTACACGGCCAACACGAGTGAGATGCTGATCGCGATGAACCTCGGGAAGCAGGCGATCAGTTTCGGGATGGGTATCGACCTCCTGGAGTGGGTGCAGACCAGGGGCTATGCTGTGATGATCTCGGGCGTGTTCTGCGGCGTGCTTCTCGCCAACCAGTTAGCTCTCATTCCGTTCATGCTGTACGGGAAGAGCATTCGGGCGTACATGGCAAGAACGTGGCTGGCCAGGATCCACAAAGACAGCGTGAGGGAGGTCATGACGGCGTGACGGGGATGACCTGCTTTGATGTACGGTGCTGGAAAAGGACCGTTCTGGCTTCGCAGACTCTCCTAGGCGTAGCGTATGCGTGTAGATTAACATTGTAAACTTCTGGATGAGATGGCCCTGCTACCAATCTCCGCCCACGAACCCCAGCCAGGGGGAAGTATTGGAATCCTCTGCCCACCATCTGCTTCCCGAGAGCATAGACCACAGCAGCTTCAACAGCATAGCCATCAGGGGTAGGCCCATGGCAGCAAGCACCAGCTTCTCCCTCTGCCTGGCCAGTTCGCGCAGACGTAACTGCCGGCGGAACTCGAGGGCGGCGATGTGAAGGTGATATGTGTCCCCAGCATCTGCCATGAAGGGAAACTGTGCGTGAGGGTGCGGGGTGAAGTCGACGTCCGGAATGAGTCTCGTTGCTTCGTCGTCGGGCTGGATGTCTTCCAATTCGGGCGTCTCGCCTAGTACTTGCCGCCGTGGCCTGAGGATCTGCGGCAGTGGTTCCTCACGCATGGTCGCTGTGATGGATGATACGGGCAGAGAGGAGAGGCTATTCGCTCGCTGGTAACGTCTTACTGGGCTTCTTCTCAGCCCCTCCGCACGTCGCGGAGCATGTAGAGGAATAAGATGTGAAGTAATTCCTAGACCGGAGCAGGTGGCGCGATGCCCGTCCGATGCAGCCGAAGAAGCACAGTCACTGGCTCCGACAAAGGAGCGACAACTTGTTCAGCCTTGCTTCTCCCACAACGCGAGGGAAAAAAAACCCATTTAGGGTAAAGCAGAGGCCAATGGCGCGTGTCTTTTTCAAGGTGCCGTCAGCCGTGGCGGATGACGCTTGAAGAGGATTTGGCTGGGTGATGGTGCTGATCGTAGGTCATCCTCCTGTCCCGGGGTTTCGGGTCGGATCTAAGGGTCAAACCCTCGTCCCGCCTGGGCCCTTGTCACCTGCCTACTTAATGAAAGGACGTCTTGAACCTTGCAATGCTTGGAGAAGGAGACAGCCCGACCGAGAAGTAGAGTATCCTCCCCGGTGTCTGCTTCAGTAATCCAGCTCCGGTCCGGCTCGGCAGGCTTTGGCGAAGATGACCGGGCTCGATCGGCAGGAGACGCCAACTGACCGCACTGAAGGCCCGATGCTGTGCTCCCGCCCTCTGCCCATCAATGGCTCGTCATTGGTCCATCCAGGTGCCGTCACGGTCGTGCAACCCAACGCAAGAAGCTTGGCGCGACAGATGCAGATGCTGCACATCTCTCTCAACCTCACCTCACCTCCAGCACTGCGGTGGCATCCAAGTGCGTAGCCTATTGCTCGAATTTGACCTCATCTTGGGTCGCCAAATAAGGCCTCAACTGCATTAGATTCTCAATGGCCTCAGGAGTGCGCTGGTCTATCGCGCAATCTACGCCCGCTCATTGGCTTGGCTGCATCGATGCAGGTGTTGGTTCTTAGGCGAGGAGGCTTGGGCCACACCTGCAGGCCGGAGACGGCTGTTGGCATCCTCTTCCGTCAACTGTGCTGTACATACAGCAGATCTGATCAGATGCCGACGAAGAAGGTTCAATGGACGATGCACAGGTCTCTAGATGATCTCGCCGATCTCAGCACCTGGTCGACTCAACGGCCTTGGGTCTGGCTGCCTGGGGGTGGGGCGAGGGCCCCAGACTCAATACAGCCAGAGGGCATCCACCGTCAGGCAGTCATCGCAGCCTTGGCCTTGAAAGCCACAAATCAGTCTTGAAATGAAGAAGAATGGCCTCCTGTAACTTGAATTTTAAATATAGAACCGAGCAAGTGGAGCGGGCGCAAGACGTGGGGACTTGAACCGAACATGTCACGTCTTCCTCCCGGCCCGCCCTGTCTAGCCGCGATGTTGGGAATCCCACGCCCATCCATCGCCTGCGCCGCAAATCCGCCAAGATGGGTCAATTGTCTTGGGATCTGACACTTGATATTTCGCAAGCCACAGCATGCTTCTCGTGGCATTTGACTCTCGTAGGATGCTTTGTCTGAATACGGTGGTATAGTATAGCAAGTAGCTATGGGGAGCGTTGCTTTCTCTTGTGGGACGCAGCATCGCCTTCCATTGATCGGATAGCCGCGCTTTGCTCACACAACAAGCAAACCAAGGGCTCCTCCGTTGGCAGACTTGTTGGTCCCATGCAAGAGCTTCACTTTTGCGTCACATCACGTCGCATTCCCTTGTCTCCCCCGAGTCACTGCTGCTGATTAGAATCGGCTCCATTGCTCCCCACCCCCTCCCCAATCCGCCTCAGCCCTGAGCCTCTCCCCTCCGCCCTCCCCTGCTCAACGTCACTTACATACATCCATCGGTCTGTTTACTTTCGACGATCCCCCTCTCCTCTGCCTTTCTGCCACCTTCAACCTCTCCACGCCAGATTCCCAATTGGCCAACCATTCACTCTTTTCCATTTTCTCAAAGGTAGGTTCTCCGTCATGTTACCTGTCGAATATCACCCTTGCCCTCTGACCACTCCCTCGTCTCGCATGTCTGCCATTCATCATGTAGAGTCAGAAGCATACAGCCGTGTACGAGACCCACAATTTGTGCCCGCAAGATACCGGCCTTGTGCAGAAACCAACATGCCTTGACCTCAAACGCCTTCTGCCTCGTGGGGTGTTGCCTCCCGTGGGCTTTCCGTCAAGACTGGGATGTTGAGCGTCACTGATGGACCTGTTCCTTTTGTCTACGCCTTCCTGCGGTACCGAGGGCCCTCGCTCCTCGTTTCTCCTTCTCTTGTGCCATGTGATTCATTCTTTCTCCCTCACTGCAGAACTGACCACCCAATTATAGTACCAATATCGACCACGGCTCGCTTCAAACCTGAAGGCACACCGGCAAGCCATGGCCATGGCCAACAACGGCCGAGTCGAAGGAGTGGCGCAGGACAATGAGCAGTATGGCACAGCTCGACCAGCTACTGGGGCAGGAGGTCTGGGTATAACATACCCACCCCTAATCCAGCGATCTGAGTCGAGCCAACCACTCGTCGCCAACGCAGCCCCAACTGCCGGTCCATACTCCCCGCCGTACGACATTGCGGCACAGTCTAGCCATCCCGAGTTCTGGAATCCCCAGTTGTCCGGGCGCACACTGGGTGGTTTCTCCCCCATGATGGGGTCTCCGAATGCCATGCCTTCCGAAGGCGACTTGAAGGGGTCGGTCTACTCTGCCTGGGACCGGGGCTCGAAGACGGCGATATATCAAAACCTAGACGATGATCGGGCGGCTGCGGCTGGGGGGCGAGAGCGGAGGGACGACGAGGACTCTATCAGCCTGGACTCGCTGCAGATGCAAGACGAGAGCCAACAATATTCCGGCGAGACCTTCACCTCTGCCCGACAGCTCGACCCGAGCGACTACGATACCTTCAAGAAACAGTCCCACGACCCGCCCCGTCCGCCGGGTGCACCAGCCGACGTCCGCGTCAGTCGCCTGAGCTGGCTGTCCGTCTGGCTCATCATACTATCCGTCTACTCGACTATCTTGAGCGGGATGTGGCTAGGAGTGGCGATCGCACAGCCGGGATGGGGCCACACGATATCATCGGGTGGTTCAATGGACCTGTCGACCGCCAACGTCCTGACGGCCATCTTTGCCAAGACGATCGAGCTGTCCTTCGTGACTGTATTTGTCGCCTTTATCGGACAGGTCCTGACGAGGAGGGCCATCGCCACCAACGCAGGTATGACCATGGCGGAGATGACGATGAGAACCTGGATCACTGTAAGTGCCGCTACAATCTGGCGATTCATCGCTGAGCCACACATCCTGACCTCTGCAGCAACCGGGATCACTGTTCGCAAATGCTCAGACTCTACGATACGCCGGACACACTGTCCTCGGAATCTTGACTCTGATCGCAACACTTGTTGCAATGCTTTACACCACAGCATCTGACACGATGGTCCGGCCCAAGCTTCGATTCAGCAGCTGGCAAGATAGACAACTAGAGAGCTACGTCGTCGCGTCC
The DNA here is from genome assembly GCA_013435955.1 of Diaporthe sp. HANT25. Lineage (NCBI taxonomy): Eukaryota > Fungi > Ascomycota > Sordariomycetes > Diaporthales > Diaporthaceae > Diaporthe > Diaporthe sp. HANT25. Next base: position 1,221,170 of record JACBFG010000019.1, on the reverse strand, counting down.
TACGCGAATCCAGCGTACGTGGAAGCAGCATGCTCGACTCCAATTTCCACCGACCTGGATCCGAAGGCAGCCGGCGAATCTTGCCTTGGCGTGCAATATTCCGGAGATTGTATGTGGAGGTGTCCTTTGAAGAACTCGAGGATGAGACTTTGACTGACCCGCTCTGCAGCATATCAGAACCTCCTTGCTTTCATGACCACGTGGCGGGACATCAACTACAACGGCAGCACAGCGAGTCGCAACATTGCCGAGCGGCCTGCTGCTCAAGCCATGCTTTATGACAATGTGACGATGATTGGCTCTTGGATCGAGGCCCAATTCTCGGAAACAGAAGATAACTTTAAGACGCATGATAGAATTATCAACAATGTCTCGCTGGCGCTGCCGCATCCAGGTAAGCCAACCAAGATCTCGGGAACGTGAGATCAAGTATTCATTGCGGAATAGGAGTCTACAAGGCGGCAACCAACGATGAAAACAATATTCTCCAGCCCTCAGACCTAGACGGGCTCGCTTCATACAACATCTCCGCGAGCGTGATATCCCCTGCAGTTAATGTCCTCTGTGTAAACATGAACAGGGAAGAACTCGAGCCTTTGGTCTACACGGCATGGCCAAACGCAAACACCACCAAGAACAGGGCCGAACCTAAGCAAGAGACCGGAAATGAACATTGGGAAGACGACGTGCCGCAGCCGTCCGAAGACGAATGGCTCAACAGCACCGTGGTCGACGACATCTTCCGCTGGGGCCCGCGCTACCTGCGTCGCCCACCGGTCTTCCAGCTGTACCCCTACGACAACAACATCATAACCAACACCACGGTCCAGGGCCTCAACAGCACGGCGCCCGCGGATGCGGTCTACCTCTTCGGCAAGAGCAGGATGATGGACGACTACACTCTGTGCGAGATGCGCTCCTGGCCCGCGATCCAATGCAGCACACAATTCGACGTGTCAGGCGTGACGGGGATGTCGATGTCGGCGCAGTGCGCGCAGTCGGAGGACTTCTTCCCGGAGAACGCGGCGGACCACCCAGACCCGGACGCCTACGTGCGGCACATGGGCAGCGGCGAGGTCGGCACGAGCCGGGACTGGAAGGACATGGTGGACGGGTGGCGGCTCGCGATCGACCTCAACGGCGGCGTGACTAACAACAACGCCTCCAACGCGCGGATCCTGACCGAGCTCGCCCTCACAGAGCCCCGGCTCGACGACACGCTCCCCTCCATGGCCGAGGCCCTCGCCGTGCTGGTGAGCAGCACCCTCGTCATCGCGTCCGTCGACTCGCCCTTCATCCACTACTGGGAGTACGACGCGGCCACGTGGCCCAACATGACCGAGAACCAGATCCTGCCCGCGCCGGGGGCGCAGGCGTCGTTCCACGCGCGCGTGCGCACGCAGGAGTACGCCAGCTGGCACTCGTCCGAGTGGCAGGGCGTCTTCTACCTCGTGCTCGTCTTCACCTTCCTGCTGAACCTGCTGTGCCTCGCCTACTTCTGCCGCGTCGGCCTGGTCAAGGACTTCCTCGAGCCGACCAACCTCTTCGCCCTCGCCACCTCGAGGTCGGCCCACCAGCAGCAGCAGCAGCACGAGGAGGCCGCGCTGGGCACCCCGCACATCGACAAGGAGAGGAAGAGGAAGACGGGCCTGGCCGTGCCGTACCGGCTTGCGTTCAAGGAGGATGCTAATCACTATTACTTTGAGGAGGCCGAGGATGAGAAGGGTGCCGCCGGTGCTAGGGCTACAGCGCTCGATGGGGAGGACGGCGGGAGGCGGAAGAGCTATTACCGCCTCAGTAGTAGGATTGGATTGTAAGAAGCCGGCGGCGATATAGACCCAACCCAGCGTGCTTAATCATGGCATAAAATAATTTTTTCGCAATTCTTCTGTAATGAAGGTCTTTGGAAGTGGCTTTTTCTCATTTATCATTGATCCAAGCCATGCAAAATCCTATCCTACGTCCAGTCGTATCTATGCGGTAGCAATGCCCTCTCTTGTCAGTACAAACTTCAATTAGGTCCTACACAAGCCGGAAAATGGACTGAACATGGAGCTGATGACGGCTAGAAAAGAAAGAGTCTGTGTGTACTGTATCGAATAGTAAGCATGAATATCTCATCGGTAACGGGCATAACTTCGTCGAAAACGTTGATCAGCTTTGCTTCCCGATGTAGGAATGATGATTAATTAGAGATCTTTCATCACTCACAGATGTGCTCGGAATTCAGATCTTCTGTGATTGCAATCGGGCATGTTTCAACAGAAAGTGATAAACATGATGCTCACATCGCTGGTCCCTGGGAAATTCGGTCGCCCGAGGCTTATAGGGCCAATTTTAAAGAATTACCAATGGAAAGCTAATACGAATGCTAGATAATGGCAATTGGCATGAACGCTTGCCTATAGCCAACTCAAAGACGACATGAACAAATCGAGTGCTAAGAGCACCTGGTCTGGGTACACTCCCGAGAGGTCTCAAGCCTTACATTTGGCCCGACCTAGGTGCATCACAGTACAGCCGACCTCGGACTAATGTCCTGTTGGGCAATTCCCTTTGGATGGGATGTTGTTTTGCAAGATATTGCCAGGTGGGAATGGGGAACTTCCAAGGACTTCTGAAAAATTAGGCTAGCATGATCACAATACAAACTAAACTACTTCTTCGACGTCTTCTACGACTCCGTTTAGAATCTCTGGCTATACATATAACCTCAAGTGTGAGATGCTTACAACTCGGATACCTGGGTACATAGGAATTTTGAGACGACAGCATTGTTTTAGTGGGCAGTGAAAGCATAAGAGTCACAAGAGTCGATTCTAAATCACAAAGGCTCAAAGCATTGTGGCACTGTTGAAATCTATTTCAATGGCTGTACTATTCGTTCCTCTCTGGCTATTATCTGTGTCATAATTAACCGCATCCCAACCCTGGGGACGCGCAAGAATCAGACCCTCCAGTTCGCTGAAAGTTCCCTTGATCAGCCCGTTGCCGAATGCGCCTCAATTATGTCCCCACCCAAAATGGAATTTTCCCGATGTACAAGAACCCCAAGTCCCCCAGTCTGAAAGCATCAAGCTTACAGGAGCAAGGTACCAACAAGACTGAAGAAGAAAACAACGCCAGTGACAGCGAAAGCACCCATGTCCAGAGGACCAGGGCCACCAGCGCCTGCATTACCGCTGGAGGAGCCAGTGGCGGCGGAACCGGTGGCAGAACCAGAGCCAGGCTCGGCATCTCCGGTCGATGTGCCGCCAGCGTTCTGAGAACCGTCGCCCTTCAGACCAGGGCCGTCACCGGCGCCCGAGGTCATGTACTTGGTTGCGCCGGTGGGGATGGCGGGCAGCAATGTGTTGCTCACGAGCCAGTCAGAATCGGCGGATGGGCAGGCCTGGGAGTTGGTTGTGGAGGTGAAACCACCATCCCCAGTGGGGGCGGGGTTGTTGGCCAGAGCAGTAGAGTAGGCGGCAAAGTCGCTCTTCTCTGACACGGTGTCACCGCTGATGGAGACGATACCGTATCCATTACCCTCGTCGGAGTACTCGTACACCAGGCCACCAGAGTAGACGCCTGTCATCTCGCTGTTCATCAGAGCCTCAACCTCGCCGAAGCTGCGGCCGTTGGTAATGCAGCCATACTCGGACAGGAACAGAGGAAGACCGTAGCCAGTGAAGTTCTTAACCTTCTGGTCCCAGCCGGACTGCGTGAAGCTGCTGTCACACCATGAGTAGTCGTTGAAGGCGAAGAAATCGCTGCGCTCGTCGTCTGTGCCGCAGTTGAAGTACTGGGCAAGCTGGAAGCGATTCTGGGAGACATCTGCTGCGGAGTATCCGACGGGAACCGCCCTGTAGCCACGGTTCCTGATATATTGGCGCATGTCACGGGTGGTAGCCTTGACATAGGGAGCAGCCAAGGTGGTGTTGGCCTGGTCGTTGACAACCTCGTTTCCAGAGAAGAAGGCCAGGGTGTTGTCATACTTGACGAACTGGTCGACAGTGGCAAAGACACTCTGCAGATAGACGTCGTTGTAGGACTCGCCAGGGCTGTTGCGGTTGATGGAGTACAGCGGGTTGTTGACATCAAGAATCAGGTAGATGTTAGCATCAGCCAGCTGGCCCATGCAGTCGTCGTGGTCGGCAGAGTTGTCAACGGTATAAACACGGACTGTGTTGATTCCCAGCTTCTTGAACTCGGCGATGTCACGCTTGCAGGTGGCGGTATCAGCCAGCGGGTCAGCCAGGTTGGAAGATCCACCGGGCTGATAATCGATGCCGCGGACGTAGAACCGGTCCTTACCGGCCCAGAAGGCTGTTTGAGAAGAATGTTAACAGACAGCCATGTGTAATTGAGGAATTGGGATGCCTTACCATTGCCAGAGGCTGTGACAGTGGGCAGACTGGCCCGCTTGCTTGGTGGTTCCTGCTCGGTGGGAGTAGGGTTGGCCGAGACGGCGGCCGCCAGCAGGGCGGATGTGAGGGCGAAAGACTTCATGGTGGACTGTTCTGCGTTTGTGCTGAGCTCGTTGACAAGACTCAGATGTTGTCTGGTATCGAGGCAGCTGCCGCCGTGCTACTTTGCTGCTACAGTAGTAGTAGTGGACAGGAAGCAGCGAAGGGAGGAGCGGAGCGAGCGAAGTGAATCAATGTGTCAATTAGAAGAAAAGGAAAAAGAATAGCTAGCTGATCCGACGAAGCGAGTGAGTCGGGCGTGTGTCGCGGATGGGAGACAAGAAATATCTCGCAATCAACAACGACGGCTGGAATGTGTTGGAGGAAAGGTGAAGAAGGGGTGGTTGGGTATGGGGAAAGAAACAGCAGATGAGGGCCCTCTGATGTAGATCAGGGAGGAGGCCAATGGAAATAAGAAAAAAGATGGCAGCCGACAACAATAATATCGACCATAATCATGCACCTCTCCTTCCTCGCCCCTGGCACCTGGCCCCCTTGCCCCTGCCGTCGCCCGCTGCCGCCGCTTCTGTGTTGCTAATTGGGGCCCCTTTCCCCAGTACGGCTGCACGGCTGCTGCTTCCCAGCTTTGAGTTCCCATCCTGCTCGTAATTCTCAGGTTTAGCTTCCCGCCAGTCGTGGGTACAGTGCGCGTCTAAGTCGCGGGTCCCTTGTCACGATCGGACAGGGCTGGTGGGGTACTTGCCAAGATGTGTAGGGCTTGCCGCGAAGCCAAGTCACTCCTTCCCGCCGCCCCTGCTCGGTCATCCTTGCCAACCCACTTCTCGCACTCTCGGATCAGCAGGAAAGCATGCAGACCACAGAGTACACGGTACTGTAGCTTTTGAGCATTTCATCTCCGCGAGCCAACCATCCAACGCCAGGACGCGTGCACGGCACCCATCACAGACAGATCCTCCACACCACCCTCCTGGCCACCACGTTCGTATTGGGTACAACCAGGCTGCCGAACTTCCAGACCTCCCTATCTATGACATGCTCAAATGTTGCTACTGAGGTTTGTTGTCGAGTGACAATTTCCCATCTTCTGGACATCGAAACGGTCAAATCAACCGAAGCACCAGCATCGACATCGATTTCAATCTCTGGTTCTCCTCTTCCCCACGGTGGTCTGCCGGTGCTCAGATTCCAAGACCAATGTCAATAATGACGTCTGGTCTGATTCAAACCCCAGCAACACAGGTTTGACCCTGGAGAAGCGAGGCAGGACGCCCCAGCCATTGGAAACCATCGTCCCACTACCCCCTAGTAAACTCAAACAGACCACCAGCCCAAGAATGCTGGACACGTACAACACAGCCGCAGAACACACTATCCATCCTGATTCTGTCCTACCACCGCTCTTGATTGGGAAGCACACGGGTGACGGCCAAGGACGGGGTGACGCCAGTGCTGGACCACAAACAGTCGGTTTATTGCACTGCACTGCACTGCCTCAAAAGCATGTGAGATGGCTGCATGGTTCGGCGGTTTCAAAAGTCTGTTCGTGGCCGATCCGGACCAATCCAGTGCCCACCAAGAACTGAATGTGAGGAATAGTCCAATTGATCCTCTGGCTCTCTCCCAAATCAAGATCACGATCGGCCTTGCTCGGCACACAGTACGCTCGTCAGCTCGTTTGAACATGCGACCAGGCCTCCTTCGTGATTGTGGGTAACCGTATCAGCGTTGTGCTGTTGTTGGCCACTCCAAAACCTGCTTGTCGGGGTTTGTCGACCCCCAGCCTGGCCAGCCCACAGTATCACCGCAAATAAGGAGTCAGGACGGACACGGCCTCCACAGCCGTTCTCTCATTTCCACAAATTTTCCGTTATGCTTACCGTTAAGGAATTATTAGGCTTTGATGGCGATCCCCTTGCCCGGGTTTGGGTCGGGGCCTGTCAGGTATTGTCTGGGTCTGCAATCCAGCCCACAATAGCGCGAGATACCCCTGAAATGCTCATTTAACCAGCTCCCTAACACTCTCCCACGCCTCCCTCCCGCCGTTCCTGTTAGCACCCAGAGCTGGCTGACATTCGGCGACGTCAAACAAAGCTTCACCAAGCAATTGCCCAGGCTCGCCTCCAGGTCTTGGAATTGCTTGGCCGAACCCGCTCAGCGATGCGTGGCAGATCTCATTCCCGCGAGCACAGTGTCAAACAGTCTTTGCGGAGATGAGTCGTGAGGCGTTGTACATCATGGTTTGGTGTGAATGGGGAGGGAGGCTGGGGGGAAAGGGCAATTCGATGGGCTGGCCTGCCCACCTGGACAACGCATAAAGTTCAGCACATCACCCAGCATGTCAACTGTAACCAAGACCGGATGAATCTGTCAGGTGACGTCGTGCCTCACGAGCACAGGCACAGTGACATGGGAGACGCGAGTACCCAGTATCGGATTAATCTTCCAAAGGGGTACGAAACATGTGCACAAAGTACAAGTTTCGAACTACCGATGACATCCTGATATTCGGCACTCGAGGCTCAAATATGACAAGATTTGACGTCCGACATCTTATGAGGCTGAGAAACCTCGCGAGCGGCGTGCCTTGATGGCTACCTGCCTGTGTCCGGGAACACGTGGGAAATCACGGCTTCACCGTGCCTTTCCTTGAATCGGAATGCGTAGAACCTCGTGCACGCCTCGATCATAGCAATATATCTCCGTCCGGCTGTGTCCTTGCACAGAAACAACCCCTCGCACCGGTTCTGACCGAGCGTCGGCTCTTCACCACCACGACGGGTCTGCTCCTTTTAGAAGGTCAGATGCACACAGCATCTCTCGTGACTTCCACCGCATCAATGGCTATTCCAAACCACTTCTTCAACGCCCACTGGTGAAATCAAGATCCCACGGAGTTGAGCGCAGGCCTTTCTTGTCCTCTGATGCGAGACAGTTTGCTTGAAATCTGTCGGTTCCCACCCAGGTGATGGTGGAGCCGTCGAAGGGGCACACGATGTTTACCAGCACAACTTAACGTGTGAACCAGATCTCGGCCGCCCGCTCTCCACCGTTCCTCGCACATACCCGCAGACGCTACGCTGCTCCCGCTCGGCAATCTGCCCCCGGGGGCCCAGTCCAGAGCAGCTGCTTTATTCTACGCCGTCCGTCCATGACACGCCTGTGTAGTCCCCCTCACCGGTGACCCGTGTGTGATATATCATAGCCCACGAGCCGAGCAAGAGTAGTTCAAAATGCTGTCGGCAAACAGCATGTTGCACGTGGGACAATGTGCGTGCGTGGGATGGGCATACCGGCATATCGGCACATTACTCCAGTTCGCCTGCCAGACTAGGGCAGAAGAGATGTGCTGGTGTCGTCGTTAGGAGACCGGCAAGGTAATGTGCACTGATCTGGCGGGTGTGAGCAATCTCGTGTGTATTTCGGGTGGCGCGATGTTGCGGGCAAGACTTTGGGGACGCCTTTGCTGCGGACGTCCAAGGTCAGTAGGGGGCTTGCAAGTCTGACATTGAAGGATTGATCTGAAGGCGCAGGCCATGTTGAAGACCTTCAGAAGTGGCACAGACAGACCAACGGGCATGAGCAGGACCTGCCAAGGAGGTCACCCGAAAGACCTCAGGTGCGGTGGGCGCTGAAGGACATAGTGGTTGGGAATATATGCTCTTCAAGGTCTATCTCTGGTATACGTTCTTGGCCTTCTGGCTGCGGCGTCCTGCCCTGATCTCTTCAAGTCCCGTCCACCCCATGGCGTAGATACTTCTCGCTTGACAGTCTGCATTTGCAACGGGAGCAGGCTCGTCATCAGTCTATCTCTAATCTACATCATCAATTTTTGAGACCAGCATGGCCATGCCAGGCCGTGGCATCAGTAGAACCACCTGCCCACATTTTGAACATGCCTCTCCAATTTGCCTATTTACAATCTTGCAGTCATCCCAAAGACCGTCGCAATGCGTGCGTGCACGAACGGACGAGTACAGTAACGTCACTGTCCATGGTCAAATAAAGAGAATCATATCCTTCAGGTCTTGTTCGACAACTCGCTTCAAACAGCCTGCACGTAGCTAGCAGGCACGCTCTTGGTAAGCCCGCCCTTCTCGACCTCGGCCCAGCCGTCGCCGGGGTCGTCCTTGATGAGGACGAACCTCTCCCCCTCCACCATGGTGTGCTCCGTGTCGGACTGCGCCGTGTAGTCGTAGAGCGCCTCGACGTACCGCAGCTTCTTGGCCCCGCGCCGGGGCGCCACCGCGGGGCCCTTCTTCTTGACCGCCGGCGCGCCGCCTATCGAGGAGCCCGAGTTGCTGTACGTCGAGGGAGGCCGCGCCGAAGCCCCCGTGTGCTGCGGCGCGATAGCCGACGCCGGCAGGACCTCGATGTACGAGGCCGGCACGATGCCTTCCTTATAGCCCGCGCGGACCTTGGTCCATCCGGACCCAGCTGGGGGGGGGGGCTCGTCAGTACTCGTCATGGCAATTGGTGTTTTCGAGATGCAGAATAGACAAGGGAACTCACTATCGGGTTCTAGTACGACCAACTCCCTGCCTTCAGGTACAGAGATCTCGCCTTCGCCATTCGCTTCAAACGTGAACAGCATCTTTGCCTTCACCTCCTGGTGGCCAGCTCCCGACCCGTTCGGCGCACTTCCCGGGAGTTCGCTGATGTACGCCGCGGGCGGGGGCGCGATGACCCTGTTCTTCCTGATTGAACCGGATGCGATCGTGGACGTAGGCCGCGTGCTCGTAGGGACCTCCGGCGGCGTCTCCTCTTCCGTGGGGCTCATCGCAGTCGTGATCGATCGGTGCGCGCTGGCCGCATACCCCGAAGACATGCTATTCATAGTGTTTGTTCTCGACAGCGCGGGCAGCTCCGCAACCTTGTCGCCGGCAGCAGGACTGGGACTGAGAAGCGAGTTGGCAGTTTCCTGCCGTTGCAGCTTCAATTTCTTGCGTTCCTCCTTGGAGGATTCGCCGGGGCACTCGGCGGGAACCTTCATCTCACACTTGCTGTGGCATGTGTATCCGCAGTCGCGGCAGTCGAAGCCCTTTGCCGAAAGGCCCCATATTCTCTCGCCGCAGAGGTCGCAGTTGGTTGGGATTTTGAAGGTTTGGGATTTGAAATTGTGATTCTTGGCGCCGAGTGTGACGTCTCCTACGACGGCGGTGATGGTGGACGTCTCGACCTCGGCGGTGATCTTTTTCCTGTCCACGGCGTGGAGCTGCTCCTGCAGCGCGAACATTGCTGCGACGACAGTCACCTCGTCGGTCTTGTCCTGCCCCTCGCGCACCCTTTGCTTTGCCCTCTGTGCTCCTTCCACCTCCCTCCTCTTCTTATCTACTTCTCGCTTCAGCTCTCCAAGCGAGCTCTTGGATTTATTCAGCACGTTTCGCAAATATATCTTGGCCGTCTCGTCCACGACCATCGTAGGCTCGTCATGCCACACGGGGCTTGGCTCGAAGACCCTGTCTGGTGGCTCGTTGAATGCGCCCATGTTGTGTCGGATGTACATCATCGAGTCAAGGTGTGGCTGGTTCCGCGTGATTTCCTCGGTCTGATTCTGGATGAGCGACTGGCTTTGCTGCAGCATGCCCACTTCCAGTTGCGACGCCAACGTCCAGAGCCCGTTCAATTTCAATACCCGGAACTCGTTGAGATCCTGCAAGCTGTCGAGGAGCTCGGGCAGGTACTCATGGTAGTACATCTCCTTCTGCTTGTTCGTGACGTTGATCGCTATCAGGTAGGTGTTCTTGATGTTGTTCATCTCGATGATTTGTTGCTGGTATGCGCTCTGCGCCTTTGCCTTGTCAAACGACGACTCGGACTTCTTGCGCTTGCTCTCCACCTCTTGACACACGGAGTCATATTTGCCTTTCGTCTTGCGCAGTTCGGCGTAGGAAGAGTCCCGTTCCTTCTCCAGCTTGTCGGCATACTCGGCATGTTTTTTCCGGACCTCCTCGAACCGCGTTCCGAGAACTTTCATGGGCTCGGCAACCTTGGTGATGAGATCGTTCGCATAGTTGTCGTGTTCCTTGGCTCGGCTCTCGAGAGTGGTCAATTGTGTGGTCCACGTCGTGACCGAAGCGCTGCGTCCAGCATTGTCAGCTCCTGCTCGCGTGCCCATGACTCCCAAGGTTGTCAAACCCCAGCCACTGCTCACCTCTCTATGGAACCGGGTGTCATGGTCGGCGTGTCACCGACACCGAGACCGGCTGACTTCTTTGCTTTCTTCTCGAAGTATTTGTGCGCCAGGGCTGTGAGTTGTTTGGCGTAGTCCTTCTCGATTGCTGCGCGTTCACGGTAGAAGCCTTGGATATCGTCGAGCCATGCTATGCCGTTGGCGACCCAGGCGTTGGCGGGCTTGAAGCCATCCTGTGCGCGCCCATGTGGGATTAGCAGATGCCAACAAGTACTTCATCCGTTTCTTATTCTCTTTCCTCTCTTCTCTCGGCTCTGTCTTGTAGTCCCATACCTTCAGTTCCGCACCGAAGGTCGGCGCAACGTCCACCTCGGCCATTATCCCTGTCGAAGAGTTGCCCGCAAGGAGCAGCTGTCATGCGAGGCGGATCCGGAGCCTTCCTGCAGTCTATAACTTGAATGTGTTGTAGTGAATGCCTTTCGAAAGCGCGAGAGTTGAAGGTCCAGAGAGGCGGACTATGGTCGCGAGAGTAAAGTGGTGGGCGCAGGAGTTCGAACGACAATTCAAGGGCCCCTCCAATTGCCAAGCATGGATAAAATGCGGCCGAAGGATGGGGGCGCTGGGCCAAGGATGACACCCTGTTGGATTGGTTCTTGGATGACGGTGTTTTGTCTCTGGGGGTTTCGGGCGAAGCAGTCGGGGAGGAAGGAAGCAATACAGTTGAAGGAAGTATATGTACAGAAGAGTGTAGTTCAAATCAAATGCAGTGCAGTGCAGTGAAATACAGAGCAAGGCGTTGTTGCCAGAAGATTCGTGCGACCATGAGGAGGCTTGCCGGACCCGTCCGTCCAAGGCCGGCCAAGAGGTTAAACGGCCATCACAGCCCTTTGGGCTTCGTCATCTGCCATGCAACGGCCGACCCGCGCTGTTTGGGCATTGGGCAGCTACCCGAGGAGCCGTGCTAATCAACGAGTGCTCCACATGGGAATAAGGATCAACCCCTGACGACGCCTTGAGCTGGCCGCAAGTCGCTGCAAAGCATCAATGCGTCCGCCTTATTGTGTTGCCGCACTACTGTCAAGATGCTTTGGGCCGGACCGCTACCATCATTGGCGCCCGCCTGTCTGGGCGACGAGAAAGCGTTCAAATGCCTACTATGTCATGCCAGTCGAGAGACTTGTACAAGATCAATAGTGACATGGAAATGAAAGCCTGTAACCTTGCTGCGAATCGAGACGTATTCACCACTGTAAGATGTGTTTTCTAGGTCTGGGCTATATCCTATCCAGATGTGACGATGTGACTTCCTCACACCACAAGTTGACCTTCTAGAATATCTTCTCGGATGCCCAGCAGTGTACGAATGGGAAGGAGCTCGCGGGATGCGACCAGCCTGCGTACCAAGTAGATACCAAGGTACCTAGCCACACTGCTAGATTACTGGTAGAAGCTAGTACCTAATTATCGCCCTTGCTCCTGCCCATCCATGGGAGTCAGCTGCGGCTACCCCACCACCCCGCCATCCATTGCTCAATTGGCCTGACTGCCAGAACTGCCTGGCAGCTGCTGCGCTGGAGAGCTTTACCTAGCGTCCGTCCAAAAAGTTGACCAGAAAGGAGCCTTGAGGTCCCGTACTAGACTCGAGCCCCACCAGTTATAACGACGCTGGCCCTGATATTGACCGACCTTCATCAAAGCCATTCATACTTGACCAGTCGCATACTGAAAACCTCCCTTTCAGACAAGACACGGCAGGCGTCGCAAACGGACGTCCTTTCCTCTCTCACCCACACCTCTTGTTCTAGCGCGAAGCACTTCCTCTAGGTGCTCACCCCTCGCAAACCTCATCCCGCCTTCGCCTCTGCTCGTCGTCTCGCATCTCATCGCGACGCGACTGCCGTCGACTCACTCATCATGGCGACCTCTTGGGCAGACGATGTCGAACAGTCACAAAGCAACCTCAATGAACCTAGTTACGATGTTGAGGTCACTGTGTCCAACCTCGATGTCGATACCGACAACCCCCTCTCGTCTGCAAAGACCTTTGAGGATCTCAACCTGTCCGTGACCTCTGCCCGCCCGATACCAACGCTAGGCTAACAGTCCCACAGCTCTGAAGGCATCTACAAAGGCCTTCTTGCCATGAACTTCAAGAAGCCCTCCAAGGTTCAGGAGAAGGCTCTGCCCCTCCTTCTCTCTAACCCACCCCGCAACATGATTGCCCAGTCCCAGTCTGGTACTGGAAAGACCGCCGCGTTCGTTATTGCCGTTCTGTCGCGGGTCGATTACAGCAAACCACACCAGCCCCAGGCACTCCTTCTGGCACCAACCCGAGAGCTGGCCCGTCAGATCCAGAACGTTGTCAAGACCGTGGGCCAGTTCCTTCCCGATCTCATCGTCGAGGCAGCCGTTCCCGGTGCTGTCGACCGAGCGACCGGTGTTAGAGGCTCCGTCGTTGTCGGCACGCCTGGCACTGTCATGGACACCATCCGCCGCCGCCAGTTTGATCCGCGAGAGCTGAGGATCTTCGTTATTGACGAGGCCGACAACATGCTGGACCAACAGGGCATGGGCGAGCAGTGCATGAAGGTCAAGAAGTACGTTCTGATGGGCTCCTCACACTCTGTCGCTGCGCGCAACGCTAACATATCTCCAACAGCATGCTTCCCAAGAGCATTCAGGTTCTGCTGTTCTCGGCGACCTTCCCAGACCGAGTCATCCAATATGCTGAGCGCTTCGCACCGAACGCAAACTCCATGCGTCTCAAGCAGCAGCAACTCACTGTCAAGGGCATATCGCAAATGTACATGGACTGCCCATCCGAGGGTGACAAATACGATGTCCTGGTGAAGCTTTACGGCCTCATGACAATCGGTTCCTCGGTCATCTTCGTCAAGGTAAGCACTCAATGTCCCCCTAAAGAGGGCTACAAGGCCGTGTCCGCTGACCTCTACAGACCCGCGAGTCGGCCAGTGTCATCGAGCAACGGATGATTGCCGACGGCCACAAGGTGTCGGCCCTGCATGGCGCCTTCGATCCCGCTGATCGTGATCGTCTTCTCGAGGAGTTCCGCCTGGGCCGCACCAAAGTTCTGATTACCACCAACGTCCTTGCCCGCGGCATCGATGTATCGAGCGTTTCCATGGTCATCAACTACGACATTCCTATGAAGGGCCACGGCGACTCTGAGCCCGACGCAGAGACTTACCTGCATCGTATCGGCCGTACAGGTCGTTTCGGTCGCGTGGGCGTCAGTATCAGCTTCGTGTCTGACCGCAAGAGCTTTAATGCCCTTGCCGAGATCTCCAAGCACTACCACATTGACCTGGTCCAGCTGAGCCCGGATGACTGGGACGACACGGAGTCGAAGATCCACGAGGTGATCAAGTCGAGTAGAGCCCAGGATACTTACAAGCCCGAGGATCTCCCAAAGTCGGTGGAGAAACTTCAGGTTGAGGATCAAGCTCCCGCCACGCCTGCTTCGGACCCTGCGCCGGCACCGGCCCCCGCAACCCAGGGCTAGAACCCCCGTGTTCCGACCGGCTGGAACATGCCGAGCTGGGGTCCAGGACATCAATGGTAGATACACGCTCTACTGGTCGGAGAGAGGAGTCACGTAGCACGGAAGCCGACAGAAGGGAACAGCAGACTTCAGCTGCTCTCCAGAGCAGCAAAGTGAAAGAGCCATCGCGGTTTACTGTCCCGGGGCAAAGAATACCGCAGCAGGAGGGCGTGGATAGGTTTTGTTCTTGCAGCTTGAAGACAAGCGTGAGCCGCAGAGGACGTTGCCTGGATTGCTGCTGTTGGTAACGCTACAGACGAAGAACAAAAGTTGATTGATGGAGGAACCAGGGAAAAAGTCTAGAAGCTGTAATTAAGATTCCCCCAAGAGCAATGTGACAGACGATCTGCCCCAAGGCCCAGCCAGATTGCTGCTTTCTCACAAGACAGACTTTGTGAGTGTGACATATCCGGCGAAGCGCCGAACCTGCATGGAGATAAAACACAGGCTAATCTGGTCGGTTCACTGGCAAGAGACTTGTGGCGGCGCTTGGCACGACAGGACCTGCATCCCCAAGATGCGCAGGAGTTCCCAAATCTCGGATCGACGAGCACCATTTCGGGAGGGGACTGTGTCAACGACGTCAGAGGTCAAGCAAGCAGTTACTTGGGTCGAACCATTGACAAGACGGTACAGGATATGTCTACTTCCCTGCCCGCAGATATCGAAACGATGGAGGAGCCCCTATCACGGTTTCGACGTCAGAACATCCGCTCAAGCTCTGGCCAACCTCGAGCCTCAGGATCAAGTGCCTTTCTCCACGCCCATGCCCACTCGCCGACTGGTGGGCCGGAGTTGGGCTGCTAACCAACCCGACTGGCCCTGGCTCGTGTCCTCGCTTAAGCCTATTTCTGGCCACTGATTGGGTCTTGAGACGGACATGCAAAGCACCTGGCACCCTTGTCCCCCATGGTTTAGTTGGCGCCCGCGACCCCAGGACCCAGATTTAGGCGCCCCGTAAGCGCGCACAGGATGACCTCGAATCGAACCCGGGTCCCGGCCCACAGCCACTCATCAGCCTGTTCAGCCAGCCAGCCCCGGATGCAAGTCCTCTTTTTTTCCTTCTTGCCGCAGCAGATGCAGATGCACGTCCACAGTAGTAGCAACGTACATGCATGACTGACTGACTGCTTACTACGTGCGGCACCTTGTGCGGCGCAACCTCTTCCAAGATTGGGTTTTGGTCATTGCCTTTCCTGGCCTGCAGCATGCTCACACGGGTCCCCATCCATCCGCCCGGCCCACTCCTCCTCCATTCCTTCCCGCTCTTCTTTTCTTTTGGTCTGGTCTGCTGCAACCCAAGAATACAGTCCAGTACTGTCCTTGCTGAAATAAGCGCAGATTGACATCTCTGCACCTGCATCAGCATGCACCTACCCACCCACACACACCCACCCATTCACAACACAAGCTCGGCGGTGGGATGCGGTACTTAGCGCGCCTGGGATTCCCACATCTGCCCCCCGGCCCAGAAATAGCATCGCGGCCAACCATGAGGCTCAGACACGCCGGGTCTGACCTACCTCCTACACACTACATACAGGCACAGCGAAGCTCAGCAACAATTCTGTGTCTCTCCGTACCCCCTCCTCTTGCTGCACTTCCTTCCCCCTGGTTCTGGACCTCCTTCTGGATGGATCCATCCCGCCTCATGACGTTTTGGCTCAGCAAAGGCCCGCTCTACACGCTGCCGCTACCGCCGCCGCCTCCGCGACTCTGCTATTGCTACTAGTACCACTACTGCTGCTACATGCTGTGCTTCCATGCCGCACACATGTCAAGGCCCGTTGGGAGGGGCGGCACGGGACCGCAGCGGATTGGACAGGTGGGCGTGGGAAAGCATGGGTCGGTCCTGTAGTACGCCGTGACAAGTTCTCTTCACGCGTGTGAGCGGGTGTGTCTGCTCTGCTCACTATTGCTGCCCGTCTTTATATCGAGAGCGGCTCAGAGACTGCACGTCGATGTCGTCTGCTTAAGCGAGTGGGACGTCATTTTACCCTGCCCTGCCCTGCCCTGCCGCCTTCTGCGAGCAAGCTACCCTTGCAACCTGCAGCTTCGCTTTCTCTCACTCTCTTTTCTTCTGTCCCTCTCTCTTATTATATGGCCATCGAATAGGACGCTGGTCGGTCTTCGTGGCCCAGCCCGGTCGCCCTTCTGATCATATTCCCGAAGTCTATGTTGGTCCTGCTCAGCCTCCGCGGGCCTGTTTTCTGTCCCTTTACTTTGTCTGTGTGTGTATACTATTACTATTACTCCATATCTTCCGCCTCGCAGGCCTCCCCGATGGGTCCCCTTGAGACACTCGTCTAACTCTTTCTCTAATCCCATCTTGTTCTTTTTTTCCTATCTTGGGCTCCCTTTCGTCGGTTTCGTTTCCTTCCGGATGCCATAGGGCTGTCGCGAATTGTTTGATAGAAGGATTCCTTTCCCCGTTACTTGTCTCAGCGTCTCCCTCAGCGTCGTGCCCAACGGCTGTCTGAAATATCTTTCTCCTTTGTCCTAGCCGCCGACTATCTGATTTATCAAATTTCCCTTGTGTTGGCGTCTTCGAAAACACTTCTAGACAATGCTGAGATGCCGGCCATCTCCTTAATACCGGTCTCCTTCTCAATAGGTTAGTCAGGCAGCCACCGTCTCCTTTGTTTTGCGTTGCCAAATCTCCCCTCGCGCCGCCATCTCGTGTGGTGGGCGGGTACTTGAAATCACGACACCCTTCCCCTTTTGGATGTCGAGCGGTTACCAGATTCGCCTCTGTTGCCCGGCTTGCCCAATCTCCAACCGCCTGGGCGTTGGCGATGTCGAGGTGAAGGGGAACTTGTCTCTTAGCTGTGCCTTGTTTACTTTTCCTGGCCTTCCTCGACTAACATGTGGACTCTGTCACCGACGAGCAGATAGATGTTGTTCCCTAGGATGGCAGCCAGAAGGACGAGGCTGCTGCTATGGGCCACCACGATACCACTCTTCGCCGTCAGGGCAGCCGAGACAACGGCAGCGTCTTCCACAGGTGGCTTCGACCTTGGATCCGACATCACTGCGTTTATACCATCCTGCGCAGTATCATGTTTCCAGTCCTTCCTTGAGGTCAACTTCGATACCGACCTCTGCGGCTCGTCACCCACATTACAATGTCTTTGTTCACACACCGGCTCAACGGGATACACGATAGGGGAGGGCGCGGTCCAATGCATCGTAGCTGAAAACTCTATTAGAGCCTGTGAGGGTATGAGTGCCGGATGTAAGTCTGGGGACATCCGGTGGTGACCTGAAGTCATATACTTGATGATGCTGACATCTTTGGATAGCTAACGTAGTCGCAAACGCATACGACATGTGTAATAATCAACCCAACGCAGCACCGGCGACACACGCCACAATAATAGCAACACTGATTGTGCCTCCAACTGGGCCGGTCATTGTGCCAAATCCGTCGCCGACGGCGACTGTGAGCTCGAACAGGAGTTCAACGACGAGCTACATGACACCTTCCGTCACCATGGACCCCACATTGTCAACGAGCTTCTTTCCTACTTCTAGCTCAACTTTCATCACGAGGACGAGCTCGTCCTCGTCTGCGTCCTCAACCGCGCCTTCAAGCGTTACTGCCGCACCTGAGACAAGCAACACAACGGCTGCAGCAGCCCCAACGAAGTTGTCAACGGCTCAAATCGGGGGCATAGCAGGTGGAAGTGTTGCAGCAGTCGTTCTTGCAGCGGTCGTGGCATTCTTGTGTATAATGCGCAGACGCCGCGGCAAAGCAGTCACTGGCTTCTACCGGGTGAGGGACTCATGGAGCCCACGGAGGAAGGACAGCCCTGAAATCTCGGCGCCGCAGTATCGGGAGCCGAAGTCGATGTCTTTCACGCGGGCACTGGCACAACGGGCTAACCGGGCCAGCGCCCGGCCTGACACCATCGGCCTTGCAATATCTCCTGAGGGCGCGGGCATGCAGGGAGCGGTAAGACAGCCTGGTGGAAGCATGGTTGCTGCGAACATGCCACCTGCTGCGGCTCACTTGGCTCAGAGGCGTTCGACTTCACCACCTCCCATCCCCGCTCTGTCACCTCTGCGGACGCAGGGCAACTTCAATTTCTTCGCCGCTCAGGGGCAGCCTACAAATGAGCAAAATCAACAGACAAGCGCGAACAAACCAGCTCTAACTGTCGCCATCCCTGCAGCAAAGCCTCAGGCGGCGAAGCGCTCCAGCACATTGTCCAACAATCGCATGCCGTTCAGCGGTGGGCGCGACAGCGTCGTGACTGAGTTTGCGGAAGACGGAGAGACAAGCGCTGGACTCGGGTCAGCGCAGATATGGCGCCCTCCAAACACCGACCCGCAGTCCGCGTCAACGTACTACATCGCGGACAAATGGGGCAACTGGGTCCTTGGAGGTGGATCAGGTCCAGAGGAGCACCTCGTTGAGATGCCAACGCCAGTCTCGAAGACGGTTGCGGAGAGGGACGCCGAACAAGATCGGGCCGTGCAGGAGAGCAACGCGGTCAAGGCGGCCGTCAAGGACCTATCCAGCCCGACTAGGGACACACCCGCCGCGGTGAGACTCTCGGTAGCAGCCGGTGCGCCGGGCAGGCCGACTATCAGGCATGTCGCCCCTGAGAGTGGACGACTGCCGATTAATACGCGGAGCTCGAGTGTATACTCGAACTTCAGCACAAATTTCAGCCTGCCGCAGACTGTTCAGCCAGGGCCAAGCAACCCCATGCCGAACTCTGCTGGGTCGCGCAAGGAGCCGTCGCCAACCCCAGAGTCTTACTACGCGGGAGGTGGCGCTGGCGGTAAGCAGCAAGGGAGAGATCTCACTTCAAGAACACGGAGAAGATCTAGCAGCGCCGGTGTTACGACAAGAGACCGCACAAACACGATGATGTCGCAGGACTCAACGACGACGATCGCGTCGTCGGTGGGCAGCGAGGTCGGGTTGGATTCATTCCCAGCACCGTCTCGCCAGTCTGCAGTGACGGAGCAGCAAGGCAGCCTGTCACCTGTGGTCGAGTCGCCTGGGCGGTCACCGGTATCCTATCCCAAGATCCCGAGGCCGCGGAGCAATGGCCCCTTGAACAAGCCCGCAGACGCGCCGCCCGCGATGAAGCCCCTGCAACACCCAGGGCTCCGGGTCGTCAATAGAACACCCAGCGACAGCCCGACGCTCGGCGTCGTCGACTCCCAGAAGCCGGTGGAAGTAGGCGCCCCAGCCGCAGCGGCGGCGCCCGCCCAGGCACGCGTCTCGTACTACAACCCGCCCAGGAGGAACCCCAACCCGAACAGGAACCCGGGCCAGGTCCGCTCCGGGTCGCCCGAGACGCCCTCGGATGAGGCTTCGGGGCAGATGCCGCGGCCCCTGGCGGTCCCGAGCAACAAGCGCGACACCACAAAGTCGCCGCCCCTGCAGTCGTTCCAGCAGCACATCAACAACCGCTCGCAGCTCCCGTCGCAGTCGCACTCGCGGTACGGGCCCATGTCCGTGTACGACGCGTACTCGCGGCCCGAGTCGAACATGCCACCGCAGCAGCAGCACCCACTGTTCCGACAGCAGCAGCAGCAGCAGCAGCAGCTATCGAAGCAGCAGCAGCAGCAAAACTATTACTACCGGCAGCAACCATCACAAGAATACCAATACCAAAACGAGCCCGGCGGGCCCTACTCCTTCTCCCCCTCCCCCTCCCCAGCCTCCGCCTCCGAGTCCCCCTCGGTGTCAAACACGACCGTGAAGACGGACAGCCAGTCCAGCCTGCTCGCGGCGAAGCGACTTGGCGCCGAGCGCGCGGCGGCGCTGCAGATCGGCGGGGACTCGGCCGAGGCCCGGCAGGCGCGGTGGAAGAGGCGGTCGTCGAGCCTGGGCAAGGCGGGCAAGGCTGGCGGCACCAGGGAGAGCGACGTCCCCCTGCCGGCGACGCCTGGGTGGAAGCCGCAGCTTACGCCCAAGAGGCGTGGTGATGACCTGTTCCTGAGTGTGCAGTGAGATCTTGTAAAATTGTAATATCAACTTTTTCTTGTCATTTTGTAGTTTTCTTGTCGAGATCTATCTCGTGGCGTCGATGGGAGTTCATGTCTCGGGACACGATACTTGGGAGTTCTGGGAGTTTCAACAGGGCAAAAATAAGAGAGCGTTGATTTGGGTTGGCCTGTCTGGCCTACATCTACACTGGGTCATGCGGTTGACCTGGCTGGCGTTTTTGGTCGGTTGTGGACCAACATTCTCTTTTTCGCTGTTTCTTTTGATAGTCTACACACCTGAGATACCACACAAATTGCATTTTGATTTGCTCTATGAGAGATTGAAACTAGGTGGCATGTATGGTTCTTATTCTTCGACCTCGCAATCAATTCACCGTCAGTATTTCCAGGCTGACGACAACTTGAGCAAATATGACCATGATGATGCGCAACCACGCCCAGGTGAAAAGAGAGGTGCGAAGGGATCCGATAGTCCACTGATTTCTATTGAGCAGCTACACCGGTTCAGGCCTACGCTCGGAAGTTCCAGTGGGAGCACATACAAGAAAAGTGTCGCAATGCCTTGCCTCAGATCGCGTGGCAGTACTGTTCACGGAAGGCAGTAATTAGTGCAAGGGGAAGCATGCATAAAAATATATAAATGGGGCGAGGCACCTTGGAGATGGTCAAGACGTCGTAATTGTATATCAATGTCAATTTTTATTAAGTTCAGATACCTAGGTACGCCCCAAACTCCGACGTGTCAACGCATGCCTTGGAAGAAGCGTTCGAGTACAGAAACAGTCGTCTGAAAAACAAAGCAGCCATGCCATCCCTTGCCGCGTGGCTGATATCAGGTGCCCTCCGCGTTGCCGTCAACCAAAAAGAATATGAGTAAAAACGTGTTGTGGGCCAAGGCGCCAGTGAAGCCAAATAGCCAAATGGGTACAAAGCTCGTACAGGAAAGCGATGGCAAAGCAGCATCATTAAGGCGCGGATCTTGCGGAGCTCGGGCCGGCGACCGAGCGAGACGGCGCCCCAATAAAGTCTCGGACGCTCACCTGTCTGCTGGGGGCAGTCGAGGAGGAAGCAGCAGGACTAATCGCACGCTGCTTCCCTTTGGATGTCGATTGGGTGGTATCAGTGGCAGGAGAGGCAGACAGGAGAGGCCGACAGATATCGGGTGGCAACTTGAGCCCGATCCCGCGGGCCTCCTAAGCCTCTGGTCGCCCGAGGTCGCGCCCGCTAGCCATGGCCGCCGATGAGCCGGCTGGGTGTTTTGAGGATGGAACGTTGTTCCAGGACAGGTAGGTGTGGTCGCCAAGTTTCCTGAAATTGTTAAATTAGCATGATATCCAACATCAGGTGACCTCTGGCGAATGTCGCATGCACAGGAGCTTACCTTGGCTTCAGCAAGTGCGTCACGGTGAAGATGGCGCCGAGGAGGATGCAAATTCCGCCCACGACCAAGTATGCGATCCCTAGGAACGGGTTCCTGCCTCCCATGACAGTCCTTGTGCTGAGGACGATGGACTTGGTGCCCTTGTAGACGTCCGCGGGGAACCCTGGGGTATCGAATTAGTATCCAAGCAAAGAACGCTGCCTCGGAGCCGGGGGCCACTCACAATGGAGGATGTCCACTTGATACGTCCCCTTGGCCATCGCTTGCGTGTCATTCCTCATGTACAGCTTGCTAAAAGTCGGCAGACCGGCCGTGCGCATCCAGACCATGAAATGCTCATCGGTGCCCAGATTCGGCGGGGGGTTGCTCGAGGTATAGCCATTGGGATAGCGCATCCGCCAGTTGAGTGGAACAGCAATGGAGTCCAGCTTGGTCGCGGAAGAAATGTTCTTGAACAGATCCTTGTCGGAATCCCACGCAATGCCCGTCTCGCTCATGTTATAAGCCGGGTTGTCGTCGTCCCCACCCACGAGATACGGGCTGTAGAAGGTGTCGTTGAAGAGTGAATTGGCAATCAGTCCACAGGGGTAGAACGGCTTGTTCGTGCCCTCCTCCGTCTTAAGAGGCTCGCATGTAGACCCGCTCACATCCGATTCTGAGACGTCCTTTCCTGCCAATTGCTTATCGAAGAAGCTGTTAACATAGCGACGGTGGTTTTGGTAGAAGTTTGTGAGTTGGTAGTAGAAGAGGACTGGCGGGCCCATGTCTTCAGGGATAGTGAACTGTATCAGGCATTTCTGGGTCTGGTTGGTTACGCCGTCGAACGTGACATTAACAGTCTCCCGCTTCCACTGTGCCTGGACGTCGGTCTTGTTCTTGAACTGGGTGAAGATATTGTCGGAGGGTACGGCGTTGAAGGTGTCGTTGCTTGCGTCCTTGTAGCATGTCGTGTAGTCGATGGAGATCTCTTGGACCTGCGAGCTCGCGTACAGGAGCAGGCCACCTATGGGGGCGAAGATGATGCCGATGGAGAAGAAGAGGGGGAGGACGGTCTTTGGTGTGAGGATTGGTCTGGTCTGTGGTCAGCACCGTGGGATTGCGCCGTGGGAGGGTTCGCCCATCGTCGACGACTTACTGCCATGCCTTCAGCCGCTGCTGTCGAAAGGCAGTGTCTGTTGGTTGATACCGCCATCAGCTACATGTCCTGCAAGGTACGAAAATCATCTCAATTTCTCCTCCCGCCTCAGCTGCCCCAGCAGTGCGCGCCCAAGGGAATGGGTTTCATCATCACTCGAGGGCGTGCGTGGATTGATTCGTGTCGCTATTGCGGTGGCTCAAGGTGCGGGCGGAGGCGCGGGTGCGCCGGGTGGGACTCACTCGCTGGCCTGCGGCTCTTCTTCTTGTCGTTTGACTTGCTACCGGAATCCTGGGAAGCGATGGAGTCGGTATGGCCGACTCTAGTCGGTGAATCGGCCATGGTGATGGTAGGCAGTGTCGACGATGTCGGTGTGGGATGTGCTGCTAGTGGGAAAGAGAGTCGGTCAGGTGCGGTCGGATCGAATGCGATGTCATGGGCGTGTGTACAGGACAGACGGAGACGGGACGTGCATCCACTCTTTGACGAGACGGCGGCGCTGGAGAGGGTCCGAATTCCAGGGTGCGTGGGTTGGTTGGTTGGTTGGTTGGTATTCTTGGGCACAAGAGGCAGACGCCGAGGCGAGCCTTCGCGTCTGGCTGCAGTGCCGCTGTGCCGCTGGAGCGCTGCAGGCAGGATCCGACCAGCTTTGGCAGTCTAGCGTAAGATTGTGGCTTGGCTCTCTGTCCCAGCTCGCCCAGTTCTCAGTTGCAGCGGCTGCGCACCTGAGAGGAAGAAAGAGGCGCAGCGGGCTTGGACGAGACATGCAAGTTCCCGAGTTGCTCAGGGGCCGCTTACATAACCTCCATTATTCTTCTTGGTCAAGGCCACCTGAAGCGGGCAGGATGGAAATGCAGGCAGTCACGCAGTATGCGCCTTGCCATGTGCGGCTGAGAGTCTGGTCGGAATTCCACTCTCAACGTCTCTTAGACACCGAGCTTTGCGACCACAAGGCTGAGTCAAAGCCAAACTTTTGAAATGAAAAAAGCTGCTCGGAGACTGATTGATAATAATCTGTCACGAAGCCGGACGATGCAGCCCGGATCCCCGGGTGCACCACACCAACGTAGACTTGTGTGCATGGGAGCAAACCCAACCCAAGCACAGGCACAGCACAGGCACGGCACAGGCACAGCAGAGGCCAGCCAGCACACCCGATTAGTCTCTGAAAACTCAAAAGCATACTTGATCGATATTCAGAGTTTGGCAGTCAACTTGAGATCGTATACCCACGCCGGGGCCGGAAGGAGAGGCCGGCGGCAACTCTTAGTAACGGCCTGCGGGCAGTCAGCCTGCCAGCTGCAATGTCAACTCGCGAAGCTTTTGCCACCCTCCCTCTGGCCTATCTTGTCTTGCCCGTCAGCCAATCTCAACCGCGCCTCCGAGTCAGCATCAGCAGTCGTCGTCACTCTGCCGCCCAGATGCTACTACGAACGGCACAGCTCCATGGGACGGTGCACAAGGTTACGAACTGTCCTTGTGTGTTTGTGTGTCTGTGTGTGTGTCTTTGTCAGGGCGGCACACTCTATTGATTGAAACATCAGCAACAACCAGTCATACAAGCCGACAGCCAACCAACCCTGAGCCCCAATCCCGGCCTATCCGGTCATCCGGGTATCAATCTCCCCGTCGAGGGACGAACGCGAGTGGGATGGATACTTGACAGGGTGTGATTCGATGGGACATTGGTGACCCGAGGCCGGTGTCAAAATCGACAAGCCTCGGTCTATCGGCCAGATTTCATTTTACGAACTATGTACATACGCACGCAGAGAAAATCTCGTCGAGGCGCGCCCGAAGAAGCGGTCATTGCGATGACAGGCATAAAGGAGGCGGCGAAGAATGAGTGGACCTCCCAACGTCAGATGCTGCATCAGCCGGGCCCTACACCTCTACATAGTACATGGTGGTAGGTACATGGTGCGCGTACCCCAGGTACCGCGTCGGCGTATCTCGACAATATCGTCTGGACCTGTGAGTTAAAATGTAGGAGGCGCAGAGGGCAGGGCTGAGGTCTGGTGATTGTGACAAGAATAACCATAAGAATACGGGAGACATGGGGAAAAGCGGACGAACCGCGGTCGGGGATTAAATGGTGACATGACATGGAAATTGATCGGGGTCGTGATAAGATGGGACGGCATGTTTGAGGCTGCAAGATTGCTGGGAGGATGCAGGTCCACGGGTTCGGGGGGCGAGCTGCAACAGAAGCCTGAGAGAAGCTCGAGAAGAGCTCGAGAAGCATTTCGGAACCCCTTCGCTGGGCTGGCTGGGCGGGAGCTTGGGGCCCTGTGCAGCCCAGGGCCAGCATGGCCAGCAGGGGGGTGCACAGGTCCTGGCTGGGCTGCCGTACAGCCAGACAGCAGCCAGACAGCCCAGAGAGAAGGCGGCCCCCAGTCCACCAGCTGTCGCACAGGGCCACCCTCTGGCCTGTGCCCCCCGTTCTTCTAGAAGGCTTCCAGGGTTCGATTCGATGACGGGAAGGGCGAAAGAGGGGCAGCGCTAGGCCAGACAGCTGCGGAAGGTGCGCAGGCTGGCCCCTGCTCGCCGCGGATGGCAGGAGGCCAAGCCCGGCAGCCGGCTTTCATGTGCCCTTTCTGGCCTGTGGCCTCCTGCCGTTTGGGGGGACCCTTGGCCCATGCTCGGGCGGGCGAGGTCCCCCTCTAACTGTGGACAGCTGAGGGTACTGCTCGTTGCTGATGCAGAGCTACCTCAGAGGTACGAGGCAGCACGGCCATGCCAGGTGACATCTTGCTCTGCTCTCTCCCCCACTTGATTGCCTTGCCCTGCCAAACTCGGGCAGAGCGAGCCAAAGCTCCCTCGCCAGTTCCACGCTCAATCTCCTGGCAGTCATTTGAATCTAATTGCGACTGCTCTGCCCTGCGTGCCAGTGCCAGTGAGAAAGAGAACAGGCAAGCAAGCAGGCAATTGTTGTACCTGCCTACCGGAACTGCCTTGTCTCGCTACTTTGGCAACCCTGCCTCGAACGTGTGTGCCCTGCCCCGGCCTTGCCTTGCCTCTCTCTTCTCTCTTCACCGACCTCGTCTCGAGACTTCTCTCTTGCTCAGTCACACACACACACACTCTCTCTCTCTCACTCTCCCTCCCCGTTCGGACCACCCCTAGCCCGCCTCCAGTCTCCAGTCTCCTCCAGTCTCCAGTTTCCAGTCTCCGGTCTCTCCTCCTCCCTGGGTCCAAAACGCAGTCCCCATTCTTCCTGCCTTTGACCTCCAGCCGACCTGGACTGCTGCTCGCTGCTAGACTACATACTAGCTCAAGCGGCTGCCGACGTCAAAGCTGAGCTGCTCAGATCGGCCCTCTCTCCAGCTCAACAACCTCCAGCCCTATCCCACCCCCTTCGCTCCACTATCCTTTCCCGCCACGGTAGTCTGTCTTCTTCCGAATAGCTTCTCTGGTCCTTCAATTCCGTCTCGATCAGCGCATTCAGGCCTTGCCAATCATCCCACTCCAATCATCACGGTGTCTCCGATATTGCCTATAACATCCCGTTATTGCTATTGACGACGCCTGGCCACGTTCTCGCCTGCCCTGCCTTACCGGTAACCACCCCGACTCAGTCCCCGACCCAACGTCGCCTCCTCCCTTTTAAGCTCGACCTCTGCGCACTCGCCCACAACATCCTGTGCTGCTATCGCTCCTCTTTTTTCTCGCTATCGATACTTTACTCCGAGTTTGTTGTTGTTCTTGTCCCGCGCTCGCTTGTGCCAATTGCAACCGCATCTCTTCCGGTAAGTCTTTGCGACAGCTCAGCTCCTCCAGCCCTCGGCCGGCCGCAACACCACAGATCCCCAACCCAGCACGGGTCTCCCTTGACGCCACTCCTGCACACTGACTTGCGTGCCCTGCCATCACGTTGCGCTTTGACACATGCGGCTTGCATGCGAGGAACCTACCTGTCGGTTCTCGCAGCTGTCCTGCCCACAGCTCCTTTGACTTTGGACTGCTCAGGGTGACGGGCTCCTTTGAGCTGGCCTTGACCCCTCCCCTGCTCCAGCCCAACATGTCTCATCAACCTTGCACTCTTCCCAGTGCCTCACAATTCCACACTACAAGTTTGCTCTACGGCACTCGTGCCTCAACGTGCAGCTTGTCGATGCTAACGTATCAAAGCAGCCCTGTCGCAAAGTAGACGCCACAGACCCACCACCCAAAACAGTTGAAAGGTACGGACAAGAACCCTTCCTAGTGCAGTCGGCCCCGTCCGTCCCTGCCAAATATATCGTTCCCTTCCCCCCGGTCCGTGGCTCGACAAGAACAAAAAAACCACCGGTCTTCGCGAAACCAAGCAACCCTCTTCTGTCTCGAAAGAAGTCCCCTCCCTCTGATTTAATTTGTGTTTCACAGTCTGTCTTACGTCGTTTCGCAAAATGAGTCTGCCAGTGGCTTACACGAACGAGATTCAGAATTTGAACAGCCAAGTGCTTCGATCCAAGCCCCGAGATATCCTGCAGTTCTGCTGTGATCATTTTGCCAGTCGACTGGCCTCGGAACGGAAGAAGAACTTGTCCGAAGAAACCCCCAACAAACGCCTCAAGATAGACAAAAGTCGACCTGCCGCCATGTCGAGCAGCTTCACCAGTCCCTTCGGGGCCCACACAAACCCCTTCGGGTCCAACGAGGGCAGCATGATGCAGAGGGTCATGGAGGAGGAGGAGGAGAACGACACCGTTACCTCGCCCACGACTGGCACCTTCAACTTCAACTCAGGCTCCGTGTTCAGCGGTCCCTTTGGCGGCGACGGCAGCTCCGATCCTCCCTCCTCGCTGCGAAGCCCACCGAACCCTGAGAACTTCCCGGCTCAGTATAACTTTGGCCGCCGAACTTCTGTCTCTGCCGAGTCTCTCAAGCCTGTTGCGGATAACAACGATAACTGGCAGCCCCCGGTGTATCCCAAGTCCGACGAACAGCAGACAAGGCTTACAAACTCTATTGCCAAGAACTTCCTATTCAGCCACATGGATGACGAGCAAAAGGCTCAGGTCTTGGGAGCGATGCAAGAGAAGCCAATTCCGGCAAAAGATATCAAAGTACGTTTCCGAGATTGCTTTACTGGTCTGTGCGGCTCACGGCCATGATTGATTGACCGTTATGATAGGTAATTACCCAAGGCGACGCTGGTGACTATTTCTATGTCGTTGAGAAGGGAACATTCAATGTCTTTGTCAACTCGTCCGGAGTTCAACAGCCCGGCCCCGACGGTCTTGGATCTCAGGTCGGCAGCATCGGCGAGGGGGGTTCCTTTGGCGAGCTTGCCCTTATGTATAACGCACCCCGTGCTGCTACTATAATCTCAGCCGAGCCACACAGCATGCTTTGGGCCCTGGACCGATTGACCTTCCGCCGGATCCTGATGGAGTCGACGTTCCAACGACGGCGCATGTACGAGAGCTTTCTGGAGGAGGTGCCGCTGCTCAAGACGCTCACATCATACGAACGATCCAAGATCGCCGACGCCCTCGAAACGCAGAAATACCCACCGGGGACGGCCGTCATCAAGGAGGGCGACCCAGGCTACGACTTCTATCTGCTCGAGAGCGGTGAATGCGATGCGTACAAGGAAGGTGTCCACAAGGAACGGATCAACCTCAGGCACTACGAAAAGGGCGACTTCTTTGGTGAGCTGGCGCTGCTCAACGACGCGCCCCGGGCGGCCACCGTGGTCAGCGTGACGGAAGTCAAGGTTGCCAAACTTGGCAAGAATGCCTTCAACCGCCTGCTAGGCCCGGTTGAGAGTATCATGAGAAGAACAAAGTACGAAGATGTCAAGTCCGGTGTTGAAGATGTGGACCCGCTCCAGTCGGCGTAGCCAGCTACGGCCTCTTTCCTGGACCTGGAATCCGGACACGGACAAGATCACTAACATGGCCTGATTCACGACAGATCTGGAAGCATGTCCCGACCCAACTCCCGAAGAAACACGACGGAATGCGGCCTTTCGCGCGGACACCCAAGGATGAGGGCCTGGACGACGGACGGACAGCTGGTGGAGGCTTGAACGACGGTACGGTATGTATGGACGCAACGCAAGTGTAAGCGGAGGCTTGAACCGGAGGGGGGGGATGGGGATGTGGGATGGACCACACTGGATGCTGGAGTTCGGCTACAACGGCGTTTTTGCGGGGTGACGGCATTATCGACTGGCAGACAAGAACCTTTTTACCTCTTCCTTCGCTAGCCTACTGTGTTAGGAGATTATTGTTTTGTTTTCGGAACATCAGATACCTATGGAACAGAAAAAGACGAGTGTTGCAGCGGGGCGCTGCTCCGGGATTATACACCTTCCTTAATACCACTACACACGGGTGAAATCGTGGAAAAGAACATGGGCCGAGAATTCGTATCTTATTGTGACTGTGCCGCCAGTGTGTGAATCCTGTTATGCAATGTCGACATGCAGTCAAATGTATAGGACATGCTACATCTTTTGTGACCGCTCCAAACTCTGATGGACGGACTATGTCATCTCCTTTCTTCAGTTTTTCGTGCCGATGTTCTGATCAAGGACATGCTGCAAAGCTCAACGTCACAGGTTGAGGCGTGATGCAGCTTGTGTTTTGCCTCTGGCAGGACTACCGCGCTGTGGAGCGCCGAAGTTGGGTCAGGTTGATGGATACGCCCCATATCGGACGCACTCAGACCAGGCATCCTCTCCGCCGAAGCCATCTTTCCTCCCATCTTAAACCACCGATATCAACCAAGACGCCGCTCTTGCCTCATGCCTCCGCCTGCACCTGCTGCTGCTCCCCGCCATCCCTAGCCCTCTGCCTCACGATGGCATCGACCTCCCTCCGCAGGCCCTCGGCCGCGACCTCGGCCTCGAGCACGCGGCCCACGCCCCTCCGCCACGCCTCGTCCAGCCCCGTGATCTCCCCTCCGCTCTCGCGCTGCAGCCTCTGCCGCCGCAGCGTGACGAGGTCGATGCCCCTCCGCGCCGCGGCGACCTCGCGCTCCAGGGCGCGCAGCTCCGCCTCGAGCTGCCAGTTTCCGACCAGCCACGCGTTCTTGCCGTGGCTGTCGAGGAGGGCGAGGTGCTGACGCCGCGAGGAGAGGTATGTTGCTGCGGCGTATGCCTGGCGCAGGGCGGACTCGAGGGTCTCGCGATCGGCGTCTCCGTCCTCGGGCAGGTCGGGGAGTTCGTATCGTGACAGGTCTATCGCGGCTAGGGGTTCTGGCTTCGTCGGGTCCGGGCTGCTGGCTATGCGGTCCAGCTCGGCCTGGATCAGGGGGCTGAAGGTTGGTTCTATCGGGGGCGGGAGGAGGGCGTGGTGTGGGTCGTCTGGGACCGTTGCGCGCTCGGCTGCTATGAGGGCTTCTGCTGCTTCGCGTTCGGCTTGTGTGGGCTCTGGGTCGACGTCTGGGGGGTGGAATTGGTTAGTGTCTTGATCTTGAGTGGGTGGTGGTTGTGCTGTATCTCATGGGCATGTGGGAAAGTTGTGCGTGAACGGGACGGGCTACCTACATGGTAGTGACTCGTGGACTGTTGTTATTGAGGGCATGGTGGGCGGCCGGGTTGGCGATTTGCGCCTTCGTGATTGCGATGAATTGTTGCTGTCATCAGCCGGCCGTCGCAAGTGTCGTTTGGACAATCGCGAGGCTCTGATGGCTCTGGTATGGCTGTTTGCTAGTGGAGTTGCAGTGGACCAACTTTTGGTAGATGGAGGATCGCTTCCCTGCAGGCGTTCCCCTGCTGCTCCCTAGCGAAGGCCCCCTGTCCCTGCCAACGGGTGGGGATCTGGACTAACAACCCAGGCTCACCTCGCATTTGCACCCGTCGTTGTGCCACTATTTTACCACACAATGGCCGGAAAGTAGAGCGACGATTGTATTGTGATCTTGAGCGAGAATGCATTGGCCTGTTGGCTTCAGGTAAACTCGTGACCTAGTCTCTGAACCCTTTTTGCGGAATCAAATAAACCTCTTAGAAAATCACCACCGAGAACTGTACCGGATGCTTCCATTTTACCTTACGACCCCAGCCCTTGGATCAGTTTGCCTTGGGGCGATTACGCCTCTTGATTCTAGGAGTCTGGAGACCCAGATTCTAAAGCTGACACAGGCTGCAAAACCTGTCTTGTCTCACACACGAGTAGAAGGGCTCTACGAGCTCCCAGAAGTTGCTCCTATGATACCGGCTCTTACGTTCTCTGAGCTCACACCACCAAACCATTCGTTCTACCTCGACCAAGAGGTGAAGTTGATTGTAAGAAAAGATTCCACATCAGCCAAGTGGACTTATGCAATGGGCCCACATAGGTCAATGGCTCGAAATGTGCATAGACAACCAAGTCTGCTACCAATGATTGCTGGAAATGAACTGCAAACCGTAACCTGCGGGCGGAACGACGGCCAGGCTGCAATTCATATCGACTGCAATCTGGTTTTCCTTACTCATGAGCCAGTAACCTCGTTTTTTTTATGAAAACGCTGCTACCAACTTGGCCACTTGTTGATGATGGACAAACGATGCCCGAGACTTGACTCTCCGCCAGAGTCCACAGTTTCATATTTGCAATGATGAGAGGGTTGAAAGCTGCGCATGAAAAGTTTCTAACACTCATATTTCTCTTCATCATAATTCAGGATCCGGGTGAGATCCAGTATCTGCCTCGTGAAGCATACCGAGCTGTGTCAGTGGTCAAACAAGGTCCGGTGTCCACACAGTTGACAGAGTTGGCTCTTCCCACCCTGTCTGAGAGGATGTCTGGAATCTTTGAGCAATGAAAAGACTCGCAGTGGCACTGAGGAGTGCTTGTATATCGTATCTGTCTGCTTCGGTCACGGCTCGTAAGAGTTGACTGTTGATGTTGAAAGCGGACGGCTGATGAGCCAGATCGTCCAGCAGTCAGATGTTAATTTCACTTGGCTTCCACTGGATCATGACTGAAGCAGGAACTAATAATCCTAACAGGATATCACGGACTTTCAGTCACACCTGCGGCTCGGGATGTGCCACGTACTTCGTCAAATTGAAAAGAGAAATTCGCACCGGCAAAAACGGAGGGTACACCAGTACATAACTCGCTCACCCATAACCAATCCACATACCTTCACAGACCCAATACCCAGACCTAATACATCCAGACCTAACTTACTTAGACCCAAGACCCACGTGTGCCTATGTGTGTGTGTGTGTGTGTGGTGTTGTTTAAATTGGTATGAGTGAGCAAGTAATGTACCGGTGTACCCTCCGTTTTTGCAGGCGCGAATCTCTGATTTCGTCAAATTTATCCCTCAGGTTGCATGCTCTTTCCGGTTGGTATTGCACTTTGAAGTCGTCCTACCGTGACAATGGCCCACGGAGGCGTGTATTTTCAATGTGTACTACCGCAGCTCCTGCTCCAAGTGAAAATGAAGGACTTTCTTTTGTTCTTTTGCGTGTCTTGCAGGCTCCGGCGGGCCGTCCCTGAGACTCGGATACATTTGTGGCAACGATCTACCCCTTCCGAACCACGGACAAGCGGTCTGCACCTTACTTGTATGTAGACTCTCCGCCCTCCGTGTAACCATGTGGAAATACGCGGCAGTATCCTTCATACTATCGTAGTCCCATCGAGCAGCCGGGATCTTGGCGGAGAGGCCCAACCGCACTAAATTCAATAATCTTCCCGTCTTTCTGTGACAGACCAAACAATTATCACTTCAGCTACAACACCTCAGTTGGTTTCACTGCAATCTTTCCAGGATGTCACAACAGCGCGCCTGAACATCGTGGGTTCACAAACAAGTCTGTTGGACTGACAAGGCGTTTTTAGTTTAACATGGCGTGGCTGTGGTGCTCGAAACAAGATGAAGTCCATTCGGGCTGCCAATCAGCCACCAAGGCAACAATTCAAGCATGAGACACCGGGTAACAGATCAGTTGTCTTGAAATGGTGGCACGTTTCTCCCATGCTTGGGCATCTCATTGCTTTCGGGGCTTTCTTTTTTGGTATTTTGTTGACAAATGTTATTTCGATGTCCTCGGTCAATGTTTTCTCGTATCATCTCGGACGCAGGGAGCCTGTAGTTGTGTACATCGTGATCGAGCTAGTGTTGAGACATTGTATACTCTGCTTTTCCATTACTAAACACTTCCTGGCAGCCACCTACGTGCGAGTTGGAGTGAGTCGGATTTCCGTTTGCACAGACCTAAAGTTATTGATTTGTCTTGTGTTGATCTTGGCATATTACTCCAGTTTTTAGATATCAATCCCTCACTTCTGGTTCATTGTGGACTGTGACATCTCGAGTTTGGTCAACAGCTCTCGTGAGATCTCGTCAAGATGCGCTCCGCACCTTTGCCCAGCCGACTGGCTTCCTTGCTTCATGTTCTCTTATTGACTTCTCCGTCTTTTGTTCACGCCTCAGCTATTCCAAACACCGAGAGGCGTCAAGACTCTGCATGCCGCCGCACAAAGGTTGCGATCTTGTGAGTGTGATATTTATTCAGGCCATCGTTCTAAACCTCATGGGACTTGTGGCTAAAATGCAGGTGTAAAGAGGAGCGGGCATTGCGGGAATCACTACGGCTGTAAGTTTTCTATACATGAGCTTCTAGATGACAGATTCTGCTGGACCAAAGATGTTGACAGTTTTTCCCCATTTCCTAGCAAGCCTTATCCAACCAGTCCATCACGGACTTCTTGATTGTAGAATATCAGAGTGATATCGGCGGACGAGTTCACTCCGCCGACTTTGGCAAGGGCCCAGACGGCAAACCACTCCTGGTTGAATACGGGGCCAACTGGGTCCAAGGCCTAGGGGTCGAAGACGGACCAGAAAATCCAATCTGGACATTCGTATGTGTTCCATGTCCCCATAACTTGCGAAGCAACCACAGATCACTGACACACGGTCGTGTTTCAGGAGAAGAAATGGCAGATTGCGACTCAAGAGTCGAACTTCACCCGGATCCTCACGTACAATGAGTCTGGCTTGGCGAACTTCGAATCCGAGATCGAAGAATATGAGAACGCCTTCTTCCGCATGACACAGGAAGCGGGCGAGCTTCTCACGGACAACATTCAGGACAAGACCATCCGCGAGGGCCTCGTTCATGTCGGATGGGAGCCAGACCAGCGTGACTACCCTGCCGCAGCTGACGCCGTCGAATGGTGGCTTTACGATGGCGAGCAGGCCTATACGCCTGAAGAGACAAGTCTTGTGTTCAACTCGGTTCGTGCCATTCCACACAACCAGACCCCTTTCTCTCATCCCCAATGGGACTTGATCTGACATGGATACCCTAGGCGGTGAACAACTTCACCTTCCTACAATTCAGTGGCAAGAACAACTTCGTCATCGACCAACGCGGTCACAACACCTGGATCAAGGGCGAAGCGTCGACGTTCCTGAATGAGGATGACCCACGTCTTCTCTTGAACACCATTGTCAGGAACATCGAATACTCAGACGACGGTGTTGAAATCACCATGGAAGACGGATCTTGTGTGTCCGCCGACTATGCCGTCTGCACATTCAGTCTGGGTGTTTTGCAGCACGAATCAGCCGTGGAATTCGATCCTCCACTCCCAGACTGGAAGAAGACCTCGATTGACATGTTTAACCTGGGCACGTACACGAAGATCTTCATGCAGTTCTCCGAGAGGTTCTGGCCGGACGACACTGAGTTCTTTCTGTATGTTTCATTTCCCCCAGCATTGCTTTCGTTTTGTACCTTGGCCCCTAGTCATCCTTCCCAAATTCCCTTGCTCTATAGTTCCGGCGATATCATGGGCTAACCCTCAAACAAGCTACGCTGATCCAACTCAACGAGGCTGGTACCCAATCTGGCAGTCCCTCGATCTTGAGGGCTTCTTCCCAGGCTCCCACATCCTCTTCACCACCGTCACCGAGCGCGAGTCCAAGCGGGTGGAGCGTATGACAAACGAGCAAACACTAGCCGAGACAATGGACGTCCTACGCGCCATGTTCCCCGACGTCACCGTGCCGGAGCCCACCGCCTTTGCGTACCCCCGGTGGGGGACCGTCCCCTGGTCGTACGGGTCCTTCTCGTGCTGGCCGGCGGGAACCACCCTCGAGATGCACGAGAACCTGCGCGCCAACATCGGCAGGCTGTGGTTCGCGGGCGAGCACACCAGCGCCACGTACTTTGGATATATGCAGGGGGCTTGGTTCGAGGGCCGCGATGCGGGCAACAGGATCGCAGAGCTCATCCGCGGCGAGTGTATCGGTGATGCGCCGACTGGTGGTGCGACGAAGGGGAGTGGGGACTGTGGTGAGAGGGTGAGGTATGAGAAGTTGCATGGCACTACGGAACTGGACGAGTACAACGTTCAAAACGGGTGGGAGGGGACGAGCTTCCAGACAAATGGATTGGAGGACGAGTGAACGGGGTCCTATGCCGTTTCAAATTACCTTCGATTCGAAATTGTTCTAATATTCAAAATCGAATATACTGCTACCTTCCCTTAATTGAGAGATCATTTCCTTGGCGTGCTTGTGCCTAAATCTCTTTGAGTACCTAGGGATCTACTCGCCTCTTACTCATCATCGGACATGTTGCAGTAATAGGGCAATTTTCTAGAAAGATGCTCATAACAAGCGTGGACAAGCCCGAGAATCCATAGGAGACTTGCTATGAGGCTCATCTCTACTCTTGTCTACAAGCACATGCTCTCTATATTTCTACCCGTTCGAATGACTTTTTGCTGAGTAAAAAATGAGGCTAAGGCCATGGCTCTGTTGACATCTGGATGGCGCGATGACCTTTTCAGCCTGTCAATATGATGAACGACCGCAGCCTCCTGAGGGAGAATTGGTATGCGACTGTATCAAATTGGGAGTTGGTGTACTCTGAGGACATGGGGATTGCAAGTCCACTTACATTCCTTCTCGGAATCGATAGAAGAGAAAGTCCAAGGACTATTGTGGCCAGAATAGAAGCTTCTGTTTATGTTCTTTGGCCCGTCTAGATGTTCGTGCCCTACCGATACCTAGCAGCAGAGACGTGATAAGTTCAAACAAGAAGCGAGGCGATCAATGTTTGAAAAGACTTCTACACGCTTCATTGTCCAGTCTGGTGTTGCCTTCAGATTCAGGACACATAGCATGCTGTGATGCGGCATGGCGATGATGTCGTGATTTGGAGCATGTACTGTTATTCAGGCGTCGTCCAGCCCTATTCTCCTTGGATCTTGCTTCCCAACTAGGGAGCTTATACAGCACCGATAGGGCGTGCAGTAGCTCCCCTGTCCAAGTCCCTGTGGCCCTGTAGTCCCAGAGCTTGTCGCCTGGCCGCATGAGCCGGCCGTCGAATCGGGGCGTTTCCAATTACCCGAAACGGGCATGGATGAGCTATGACCGCATCCTGCTGGGACTTAGCGGGCATGCGGATCGCCCCGGGCTGTCCGCAGGTGCCGCTGCGTCACGAGCGCATGCCTGCTTGTCTCAATGTGTTTGTGTTTCTGATCGTCGTCGACTTGCTCCACGTCTATTTGCTGTCACTTTCTTCTCTCTCTTGCCTATACACGGCTCTGCTTTTTTTCAACTCATCATTCCACGCCATGACCATGCTGGACGTGTAGAAAGAGAGCGGGAGGCGCAGAAAGAGAGATCGCGATTATGGACGAGCACAAGTCATCGGCGGCCCAGGGCCCACAAGCCGTTACACATGACAACAACAATGAGGCCGGTCCTCTGACATCGCCTGCATCGAAACAACATCACAGGAGGAAACTGAATCCATGGTTACCACTATTTCTTCTCTTTGCATTCTCGCTCTACTTCATACACACACCGCTATCAGGGTCGGCGAGGAATGTCTTGGACTGGTTCACTAATGATGCGCCTCTCGCCGCCACCACCGCCGACCCCTACCAGGGAGACCAATATCTCTTGGGTGTGGGGAAGGCCGACATCACAGGACCAGTCGTCGAGGTCAACCTCATGGGCTACGCAGACCCCAAACAGCTTGGGACTGGCTTGCGCCAACGCTTATACTCCC
Source organism: Diaporthe sp. HANT25 (assembly GCA_013435955.1). Lineage (NCBI taxonomy): Eukaryota > Fungi > Ascomycota > Sordariomycetes > Diaporthales > Diaporthaceae > Diaporthe > Diaporthe sp. HANT25. The sequence continues at coordinate 1,184,617 of JACBFG010000019.1, read as the reverse complement.
GCGCCTTCATTATAGGGGACACAGACAATCCGGCCGACCGCTTCGTCTACTTGGTGCTGGATATCCAGTCGGGAGACACTGCCGTGAGATATGGCATCTTGTCTGGACTCAGGGACCTGGGCCCTGAGTACGCAGTCTATCAGAACCACAACGTCGCTGTCACAGGTACACACTCACATTCCGGGCCTGCCGGATGGCTCAACTACCTGTTGCCCCAGATCACCAGCAAGGGCTTCGACCAACAGGGTTATCGCGCAATAGTCGACGGCGCCCTACTTTCTATCGTCAGGGCCCATGAGGCTCTCCAAACGGGCCACCTCAGTATCGGCTCCACCAGAGTCGAGGGAGCCAACATCAACAGGAGCCTGTTCGCCTATCTTGCCAACCCAGAGGGGGAGCGCGCCAAGTATAATATCAGCAGCGAGGACGACGGCTCCGTGGAGAAGGACCTCACCCTCCTCAAGTTCCAGCGAGCATCCGATGGAAAGAACATCGGCGTCCTGACCTGGTTCCCCACCCACGGCACGTCCATGTACGGCAACAACACGATAATCACGGGCGACAACAAGGGAGTCGCCGCCTATCTTTTCGAGAAGAGCGCATCCAAAGACCCATCCGCTGCGGAGGGCTTCGTCGCCGGCTTCTCGCAGGCAGACGTCGGCGACACCAGCCCCAACGTGCTGGGCGCGTACTGCGAGGACGGCTCCGGGGAGATGTGCAGCTTCGAGAACAGCACCTGCCCCGTCGATGGGAGGAGCCAGAAATGTCATGCCCGTGGCCCTTTATACACGGCCGATGATACTGGCACCTCGTCCTGCTTCGAGATCGGCCGGCGGCAGTTCGTGCCGGCCAAGGCCCTCTACGACGAGCTCAATGTGAATCCCATTCCGGTTCAAGGGCCCTGGGTTAAGTCCTTTCACACCTTTCATAACATGTCAGATTTCACCTTCCACCTACCCAATGGAACTCTTGTCTCAACCTGCCCCGCAGCCCTGGGCTGGTCCTTCGCAGCAGGCACATCCGACGGCCCAGGGGCATTCGACTTCACACAGCACGACGGTGACCCCTCAAACACGTCCCCCGTGTGGCGCGTGGTATCGGGTTTCCTCAAGGAGCCCTCGGATGAGCAGCGCGCCTGCCAGGGCGCCAAGCCGATCCTCCTCGACGTCGGCGAGGTGAGCAGGCCCTACGCCTGGACCCCCAACGTCGTCGACGTCCAGGTCCTCCGCGTCGGCCAGCTTCTCATCGTCGTCAGCCCGGGCGAGGCGACCACCATGGCGGGGCGGCGGTGGAAGGAGGCCGTCAGGGCCGAGGGCACGGCGCTCTTCAGCGGCGAGGATGGTAACACACACCGTCATTCACCAGACCCGGTCGTCGTCCTGGGCGGGCCCGCGAACAGCTACACGCACTACATCGCCACCGAGGAGGAGTACGCCATCCAGCGGTACGAGGGCGCCTCGACTCTCTACGGCCCGCACACCCTCGCGGCCTACATCAACGTGACGCTGGCGCACCTGCCGCTCCTCGGGGCGCGGGCACACCCTGGCCCCCCGCAGCCGCCAGCAGCCTTCCCGCCCGACAACACGAACCGCTCGCTCAGCTTCATCACGGGAGTCGTGCGGGACGGGACCCCGCTGGGCCGGGCCTTCGGCGACGTCAAGCAGGACGTGCGGCGCTTCTACCGCTCCGGCGCGCCCGTCACGGCCGTGTTCGTCGGGGCAAACCCGCGCAACGACCTCCGGCTGGGGCGGACGTACGCCGCTGTTGAGAAGCTGGAGGTCGCTGGCGCTCGCGGCGGCGGCGGCGGGCAGAAGACCGGGGAGGTTGAGGGCCGGGAGGGGGAGGAGCTCTGGCGCACGGTCAGGGACGACAGCGACTGGGCGCTGGTCTTCCGGTGGCGGCGGACCAGCGAGGTGCTCGCCACGAGCGAGGTCGAGATCACCTGGGAGACGGGCAGGGAGTCCGAGGGGGAGCTCGAGCCGGGCGTGTACCGGATCCGGTACCATGGTGATTCGAAGAGCATCGGGGGCACCATTACCGAATTTGAGGGAGTCACGGGGGCTTTCACGTTGGTGTGAAGATCACTGGTGATGGATGAGAAAATGATGACGATGACGATCGTGGGCGAATGCAATGGTTCTTTGGGTTCCTGACGGATGGAAGGGGCGTTCTGTGCATGGGAATAGGAGCTGGCATTGGTTGCGGATGTCAACAACACTTACAGGACGGATTAAATACCTTGTACGGAGTCAAGACTGGTAGATACATGCTCCACTGGGGAACCTCAATACTGTCTGCTTTGCTTTGCACTTTCCTGACCGTCACCACCAAAATGAAGTCGTACAATGAATGGTTGGGGCAGATTGGTGCCGAGCATTTTGACAGAATTGTCAGTAAGTCGCAGGCAGTCGAGATTTCTTCGGGCCAAGACGATTTCATTTTGTCACGGTGGTTCGCACTGAAAAGATCACGTTGGTCTCCATGACCAGACAACTTTAAGCAGACGACAATTTCGATTTCAGGATGTCCGATGTGACTATCTGTGCTTTTTGTGCTCCATTTGCTGGCCTCTCCAAGCTGCCCAAAAATGCCGAAATCGTGGGAATGACAAGGGGTGGTGTGATGTACATACTCCATACAAGATGCCAAATGCTATGCAGCAAAAAGAGTAAGAGGGAGGAAATCCGCCAACGCATGCCCTTGCGGGTCAACAGCGACTGGGGATAAAGCAACCAAACAAGTCCAAAACCGGGGGAGGGGGTGCAATACTGTGTGCAATAGTAGTGGAAGTAGTTGCTCTTGACTACTTTATTCCCCCTACCGCTCCTGGGGGGCTCCAGGATGGCACCTTGAGTGCCAAAGGCTCATCTTCTCAATGATTCATGCTTTGTATGTACCACTTGGTATCACGATATATCTGCGCCAGTCCCTCAATTGAAACCACTTGGTCCAACGCCCGCGCCTTGCCTTCCTTTTAATACAGATGCCACAGCTGCTTTTCTTCTTGCCTGTGTTGCCCTTAATATTAATGGCCCCCGTCCCCCTTCCCTCGGCCCATCCCGCTCTACTTCTTGTTTGCCTTCTTATGCTCCTCCAGGGCATCGGCGAGCTTGAGCGCCAGATCGTTGGTCTTAACCTGAAGCATCCAGGTCTCCAAGCCCTTGCCGTCTTCCTTCGCGCAGGGGACCTTGATCCACTTTGCGCCCTTGTCGACCTTGTAATCGAAATCAGGCAGGATGGTCTTGTTCATGGCGACGTTGCCACGAGGCTCGCCACGCAATAGGATGCGCACGGCACCGGTGCTCTTGTGTTTGAGAAGCCTGAGTGGTCCCAATCCCTCTGTCTTCCATGGGTTCTTCTTGGCACCCTTGTCTTTGTCGTCCTCGTCATCGGACTTGGGCGCCAGTCGGAGAGCTTTGGCTCGCACCTCATGAACGACCTGCTCGTCCTCTTCCCCGGGCCCACCTTCGGTTAGGGAAATTTGCTCCTGTGGTTTTCCGTCCTCGTCAGCCGTCTGTTCGCTCGTTGCATTATCCTTCTTGGCCTGCGCGGCTTCTGGCTCGGGTGTGCCAGCCGCCGGCGTCGTAGCTATACTAGACGCTCCGCCAAACAAAGGGGTATCTTTACATGACGTTAATGATGGACTGCCAAGAATAACGAAATGTGAAGTGCGATAAAATAGGAAATGAGACACTACTTACTCGTGCCAGTCGAAGATCCAGCTGGGGGCGCGAGACTACCAGCAAAGATGCCTTGCGCCGCGTTTGCCGGCTGACCAGAGAACATGTTGGCGGACGAGGTTGGCTGAGGCGCTTGAGAGGCGCCACCAAAGTTGAAAATGGAAGATCCACCGTTAGGCTGTGCACCTCCAAACATGTTGGAGGACGGGACAGGTGCCGCGTTTGCAGGCTGAGAGGCGCCACCGAACGTGAAGCTGGATGACGAGGGGCCATTAGTTGCCGGCTGCGAGTCCCCGCCAAAGGTGAAGCTGGACGAAGCTGGAGCCGCTGGGGCGGCGCTGTTTCCAAATTGGAACGGCGTACTGGCCGATTGACTCTGAGCCGGAGTCGCTCCAAAGTCGAACGAGACTCCAGCAGAATCCCCACCTGAGAAAGGGTTTTTGAAGGAGCCCTGGTCACCGCCAGCGTTGAAGGTGAAGGAGCCTGTCGCTGGCGCTGGTGCAGGAGTTCCAGTACTGCCAAACGAGAAGCCTGACTGCTGGTTTGTGGTATTGTTGGTGGCGCCATTTCCAGACGCGGTTCCGAACAAGTTCGTCGATGGTGTGCTCGAGGCTCCACCGAAGGTAAAGCCTGTACTGGGAGCGGGAGTGTTTGCGAAGATGCTAGGCTGTGTCTTCGCTGGCTCCGCCTGGGGTGCTGGGTTCCCAAAGAGAGACGCGGGAGCAGGAGTATCAGCTGGCTTCGAGCTTGCAAGAGCAGGCGTGGAAGAAGCGGCACTTCCAAAGCTGTACGTCTTGCCACCATCTTGTGAGCCAGTGCCGAAGACAGCGCCAGCTTCAGTGGAACCCTTGGCTGCTTCTGCGGTCTTGGGTGGCAGACTTGCCGCAGGGGTCGGTGCGCTGCCTCCGAAACTGTATTTCTTGGACGCGGGCTCGGCAGATGTGCTGCCAAAGACCGCACCAGCCTCATCAGAGTCTGGCTTCTTCCTCTTGATGGTTGACTCCTCCTTCTTTTCCTCGCCCGAACTAGTCTTGGTGCCGAACAGCGTCGACGTTGAAGATGGCTGGGCCCCAAACAATGATGGCGCTGAAGACGTTTTCTCGTCACTCTTCGCACCGAACAGCGGGCCACTGGGCTTGGCGGTCGCCGTCCCGAAGAGAGAGGGCGCTGATTCCTGGGTCGTGGTGGCAGGTTTGTTGAGGTTCGCGAAGATAGACGTTGGCTGAGCCTGAGGAGCTGGAGTCTCAGAAGGTTTGCCAAAGGGTGTCGTGCTCGCAGTGGTAGACTGCCCGAAAAGGCCTGTTGCGGGTGTTGTGGAAGAGGCCTCCTTCCCATCAGACTTCTGCTGACCAGGCGTGGATGCGCCAAAGGCTGGCATGCTCGAGGCATTGCCGAAGAGGCCGCTGCTCGAGTCTGACGACTTCGAAGGCTGGCCAAACAAAGACGGCGCGGCTTGTTTGGGGGTCTCTTTCGCGAAATCTTGAATCTGAGTGCCAAAAGCCGGTGCTGCACTGGCCTTGGGGGTGGTCGAGCCAAAGGCTGGCTCAGCGCTGTCTTTGGGCTTGCTGGCAAATATGGAACTCGGCTGGGTGGCGGTTGCTCCAAAGAGAGAGGCGCCAGGCTGGGAAGCTGCACCGCCAAACTTGATGGGCGTGTTCGGGTTCCATGTCTTATCTTGGCCGTCCTTCGTCGGACTTGCTGGTGGTTTCGTGCCGAAGAGTCCGGATGTGCTATCACCCGAGGCTCGCACAGGCTCGCCGTCTCCGCCCTTTGTGATGCGACCAAAGAGACCAGTGCCCGCAGAGCCATTGTCGGTGGAGATACCCGGCGCCTTGGTGCCAAAGAGCGAGGGTGCACCACTAGCAGCTGCTTTCGGTGCTGCGGCCTGGCTCTCCGGTTCCTCATCCTCAGCCTCGGCATCCTCGGATTGGTCATCGTTGTCGTCGTCATCATCACTACCCTCTGGCGAATTCTGCTCAGACAAGTGGCCGAAAATGTTGGCCGACGAGACCTTAGCTCCGGCACCGAAGTTTGGTTGACGAGATGAAGCGGGCGGCTGCGCAAAAAGACTCTTCGCCGGGGCTTTCGTGGGACTCGCAGCTTGTCGCGCTGGCGAGCTGTTGGCGACATCCTCGAAAATGGAGAGGGTACTGGACTTCTTCTTGCTGGGCTGATTCTCGTCTGCTTCATCCAGGTGCTCAGCACTGCGCTTGGTTTTCTTCACGAAAGGTGTTGCACCCGCGTTCGAGGTAAGCGCTGTTGATTCGGACAGAGGCTCTCGCTCTGAGACAACGCGGCGCTTGTTTGCGGAGGTACTGTCCATATCCAGATCGTCTCCGGCTCGCCTCTTCACCGAAGACCTGAAGTTTGAGGTGCCGTTGGCCTTGGGAGCCTCGGCCTCTTCCATCTCCTCATCCTCCTCTGGCACATTATTCTCTTGCTTCCACTTCTTTAGTAGTTCCCTGGAAGCGGGAACGGTTTTGAACTCGTAGAGACCATATCGCAGCATGATCAGGCTCCGGCTCTTCTCGTACTCCTTAGCAAAGTTCATGATATTGACTCTCCAGTCCTTCTTAGCGAAGATCTCAGACGCAGCATACTTCAACCGTCGCAGGTCAAGGACACAGAGAAACTGCCGTCGCTGGAGGTCATCGAGCTCGGCGGGGACGAGGTGTGACAGGAATTCGTCAGCGTAGACAGAGCCCACCCTATCTGGACTGTCGGGTACCTGCTTGGCCAGCTCCTCGCCGTCGAGCTCAGGTGGGGGGGACGCTATCCTCATGGGGAAGAGGTTGGTCGACGAAGTCTTGGACATGGCTCGCCCACTGAGATCGGCCGTGGAGCCTCGGAATGATCGCCCGGGCGTGACGGCGGTGAAGCTCTCACGCACGGCGTTCGGGGGTATGCGAGGTGAGAAAGTGAACTTTGGGGTACTGCCGTTGGCAAGGCCGGTCCTGTTGAAGATCTTGCCTGGCGTGTTGGCCGGCGAGTTGGAAGCGTGCCGAGCCGTGCTTGCGCCCAGTCGAGGCTGGTTTCGGTCAAAGAGGCGTCTGCCTGCGACAACAGACGAACCTGTCGATGGCTGGGCACCGGCACCAGGGCCTGTGGACCTCCAGCTTCCCAGAGCACGCGACGGAGGGCGGCCTCGGGCGTCGTCGTTGACCTCATGACGCAGCTTAGAGGGGAAGCCGCTGAAGGAGGCTGGCTGGCCGGGGCGAGTCCCGTATTGAGCGCCACGTTGTCGCGTGGAGGTGTCCATGGTGAGACAAGGCGATCGCGAGGATCTACTGTGAAGAACAACGCATCCAAATCCGGTGGTGCGCGGATAAGATTGTTAAATCGCGTCGGTGGAGGGGTTCGGGTGGACAGCAGTCGCGAAGCGTCGCGTGGCGGTAAGAATCAGCGGGGGGCAAGGCCGTCGAGGTCAGAGTGAAACCGAGACAGGAGGCTCGCGCTGTGGAAGGGGCTTGAGTGGATGCACTGGATCGAGCTTCGACTGCGAAGGCGAAGGCGATGGAAGACAGGTGCGGCAGCAACCTCCAGCTTCGTCGAACCAGAATAAACAAAGGCGCAACGTGTTGCAGGTCTAGAATGACAGAAAGGAGAGAGTCATCAAAAAGAGACGCGTCCCGATGCGATTGACATCGAAAGGCAATCGATCAAGGCACGCGAAGGCCGGTGCAGATGGGGTTGATGGGAGGGAGGATGAGAGGGCAGGTGGGAAATTCTGGACGGGGTGGGAGGGATCTGCTGCCTTGGGTCGGTCGCGCGACGGACGGGTGCGGATGAGGGTTGAGAAAAAAATCCAAGGTTTGGAGGCGGGAGCTGGGCTGGCTGGCTGGCTGGACTCCCAAAGAGCGCCCGCCGTCTCTGGCTGGCGGCAGGGGCACGTGGCCCGAGCGTCTTCTGGGGAAGCCTCGAGCAGCGGTACCGTGGTACCTGGGGTACCTGGGTACTGCAGGTCCGCAGCAACAGAGACCTGTCCGGCCGGATGCGGCCTGCCAGCTCCTTGCAGCTGGCCACCAGCTGGGCGATCCCGGATCAACTTGCCACGCTCCTCCCAATCCCTTCTTTCTGCAGCCAATGACGCTTCTAGATTCATCATCACATGCACCTCAGAGAGGGAGTAGAAGACATTCCCGTACTCCGTCGTTGTGGAAACTGTTTGGAAGCGATTCACCGTGCTCCAGCATCGTGCATTGCATTGCAGGTCAGTGTCGACTTGCCAGCATGTATGGATACAACCAACACGCGAGTCTCGAGAACGGAAGCGGTAGGCATGGAATTGTCACATTTGAACCACAAGTCGATACTACTGAATTATAGTCTAATGGCATGACATCCAAAGATTTCCTGCTGCAGCATGCATCCAGCCATTTGTAATGTACATTCCTCAAACCGATACCAGTAAAGACACCGCCTGTTCCCAGCGGCGGCCAGCCATCAGGGGTTGGAGGATGGATCACACCCTGGCTCCCGCGGGCGGCCGCCCCAATCCGTCCAGACTCCGTCGTAGCGCATTCCGAACCTCAACCTCTACAGCTTGGCCTTGGTCTGCGCCTTCTTCAGGATGGGGTCCAGCTTGGTCGCCTTCATGACGTTGCCCTTGATCTTGAGCTTGCCGGCCATGAATAACCTCTGGGCGTTGCCCTTGCCGGCAACGAGGTTGCCAAAGTCGTCGTCGGACAGGGAGAGTGTGACTTGAGAGCCCAGTCGTGTCAGTAGCTGTGCACCTTTTTACCCGTTTAAACGAAGCGTGACCTACCGTCGGCCTTCTCTCCAACACCCTTGTTGACCTTGCCCTCGTTCTTCAGGTCAATGTGCCAGCTGTCTGTCTCGCCGGCGGAGTTCTTGAGCGTGAAGGCGTAGATGCCGTTGCCCTGCTTGATGGCGTCCTTCTTGTCGGCTTCGCTGGCGTTGAGTGCCTCGTTGATGGCCTCGAAGGCGGCCGAGGAGGGGAACTTGTCTGTCGCCAGAGTCAGCCTGTCAGCCAGAGTCGTTCCTCTTGTCCAGATGCGACACCACAGGGTGGGCTTGGGTCGCACATACCATTCTTGAGCGACATTGTTGCGGTGGTGTCTGGTGATTGCGAATGATAAATTGGGGTATCAGCAAGTGCGTGTCGGAAAGCGGGAGAAATGAGAAGTAGCAAAGAGACGCTGGAAATGGTGTGCGATCCTATGCGGCACTTATAAAAACGAGGATTCGGCAGCTGGGACGGGCTATAATGGCTGATGACCGCATGCCTGGAGCCCGAGTGTTCGTCGCAACGGGCATGTGAACGTCCACAGACTGGGCGCTAGGCCGAGGCTCCGACACACCATGTGCTGCTCATCCTGGCCTAGCGCGGTGCACCCTTAGCTAGCCCCCAAAGCACCCCCAGTCCCAGGTGCCGTGGACCCTCTCTCGGGAGCTCGAGTCCGGGGCAGCCCCACAGGAGTCAAGAGTCAACATGCCGCCGCCGACTGCAATCAGCCGCTCAGACAGCAGACTCTTCATGTCTTCAGAGGTTCTGGAACACCTAAATGTTCCACGAGTTCCCAATTGCCGTGTTACCTTGACCCCTAGCGCACTCATCCGTTGCCAAGCTGCGCCGGGATGCGCGGTGAGAGATCGGCCACGTTAATCATGCTAGAACAGTGTGGAGCACGAATCAAGCAATGTCAACTGCTGCTCGAAGTCCCCCTTCACATGCGCCGACCCTCATTCTCCGGTCCGGACAGGGGGCCCCGATGTTAATGTTACGCAGTCCCGCTGGTGATTGTCACGTTCCGTCCTGTCGGGCCAGGCCGAGGCAGCTTTATATAAGTCCAGCACATCATAACTCAAAGACGGAGTGGTAGAAAAGGTGAGCGGCTGACTATGAAACTTAGCATCTCCAGAAGTACGTTTTCAATCGTGAGCAGACATACATCAACCTTGATAAGGCCAATGAGGCCAATGCATCTATTCGTCAGGCAGACTTCAAGTCGACTCTCTCATTGTCGTCAAGCACCCCAACTACTAACGTCACTGCTCGTTCCCATTGTGGACTGTCCATAAGGACAGTGGTCAAGACATTAAAAGATTGCGGCAAACTCGGCATTTCAAGCATTCACATGGCCCTCAGCAGCTATGGGTATGACTATTGCAGCCCAGGACAATCTTCTACTTTAGTTTCTGGCTCGAGGCTTCACTCAATGTAGATTTCGGAGTGGACTGCAGTGTTTCTATTGCCTGTTTTCTGTTTATCTGTTGGTACCGCTCTTGATGATACTGGCTGTGTTGGTTCAGGCGCTGTGCACTCATGTTCACTTCCAAGCCCACGAACGTCACGATGAAACTATTGGCTTTAGCGACTTCATGATTGAGGACACATGGGCGAGAGATGGCCTCAGGTATCATCTCGCAGTCTAATTCAGTCGCCGTCTGCAGTTTTTCTCCACTTGACGATAGGCCACGATCAGAGTGGAACAATGTGGTTAAAGACGGGGAGAGCTCCGATACTGGTCAGGCCACTGCAACTCTTGAGTCGCCGGACAATGTAAGGAGGTATGTGAGCCAACGTGTCCGTCTGTATTACAACTCCCATGTAGCGCCAATTGGGCGCTGAGCAACTTGGCGAAATGATGGTAGCTTGAGCGATCAGTCTTGAGTACACTGTCACATCCTTCGTGGGATATTCAAGGCAAGCAAGCACCGTCAACTTCATGCCTCCGTTTTCCCCTTCTTTTCATTTGTTCTTTGATGCCCAGCTTTTGGGAACGAGGAGTGTGGTACAGGGCAATATTCACAAATGCTACGCACATATCAGCGCTTGACACAATTGATTGAATCTTTGCAATCGACCGGCTAGGAGAGGCTGCAGACGCGGTGAAATGAAAACGCCGCCTGTCAAGAACCAGAGAGCTTCTGGCCTGAACACCTCAAGCAGGCTGTGGATCGGGGACACGATATCTGCATGTCAGATTTGCCGCTGCTCATCTGCATACGTGCAGTTCTGCGATGGGCTGAGCGCATCACAAACATTCAAATACTGCGCACGAACTAATGCATGCTGACGAATTGGCAATGTTTGATTAACATGGGATTCGCAATTCATTACTCTTTTCTTGGTGCCTGCTGTGCCTGCAAATGTCAGCACAAATATAAGAAGACACACAGCTCTGTGGCGTCCCTGGCCGAATCCGTCCCCGCTCTGCGTCTCACTCTTTCGAATTCTGATGAGTCTGTATGTGCGTGCCTTTTCCCTTTCGTTGGCAACACTAGTCACTTCAGTTCAACACACCCTCTGATCAACAAACTCACGACGAACCACGGCTGCAATGGCATCTTCTGAAGTTCCCTCTTCCAACGATTCTGCCTCCTGCGTGGCATGGAGATCGCTTGTACGCCGCAGCTTGGCGGCGTGGGACGCATCTGATCGACTCACGCTCTCGAGAAAGAACGCAAAGACCATTTTAAATGGCTACAAGGATCTGGATGATTTCCTGAAAGACTCCGGTCAAATGTGTCAAATGACATTCTGGTTTTTCCAACAGCGAGGTGCTTTCTTGTCGCAGGAAACAATGACCAAGTGGAGCAGGAATCGGTTGGATGACTACATCCTGCTTCCTGCCTCCGATGGCTTTGTCTCCCGGGAGGAGTGTTTCTTCATCAGCCATTTTTGGCACTCCCACGACGATCCGGACCCGGGCGGCAAGTACCTACAACGTCTGCAGTTAGAGCTCCATTTCCAACCTTGGTCATACATCTGGGTTGATTGGACATGCCTTCCGCAATATCCTCGGTGCGACAGTGAAACATTATACTTCTTGCGAGCTCTGGAAACCATGCCAGCGATCATTCGGAACTGCGGTTTCATGTGGCACTACCCGCCCTTCGAGCCACGATTATGGATATTATACGAGGTCGCCGAACATACCCTCACATGTACAAGGGATTATCTAAAGACTGAAGACATCAAACATTTCTTGGGTCACGTCCAAGAAATGTGTGAGGAGGGGGTCCGCGCGACATTGAGTAAATATGGGTACAGATGCACCATTGAACGCGACAAGGAACTCATCATCGCCTGGCTGGAGCTTCTCATTCTTCTAAAGAGACTGCTAGTCGATATGGGAGATATCAGGTATGCTTTATACAAGCTCAGTTGGATGCGTATCACGGGAGATATGTGGATAGACACCCTCCGCGGTCTAGTGTGGCTTCGGCCATTTGAGGGTGCTTTGACTCTGAGGGGAGAAGAGTACACGTTCACACCGTTTCCTCTATGGGTAAGTTTTCTACGGTCGTGATCCGTTTTGATCCTACTAAGCAAGGTGCAACAGGAAGATGGTAAACACTTCAAAGACGCCGTGTCTGCTCCCACAGAGTCACAACAACCACCAAGCAGAGACGACAGCAAGGATGAGATTGACCAAACGAGGCCACAGCAGAAAGTTGTAAGATATCGTTACAGAGATGGCGTGCTTTGCATGGAATAATTTTCTAATGCAAAGGCCCATCGCTATGCAAGTGATTGAAGTGAAGTGGTTGCACACTAAACAACTGCCAACTAGCTACCGTACCGCTCACTATGGGTTGGGTGAAGACCGTCACTAGACCATCCCTCTTGCAGTAAAATAGCCCCTCTGGCAGCAAAATAGCACAATACTTATGCTCTGTCGCCTGACGTTTATAAATTAAAATAGCAATTTGCTTTAAGACCTTCCTCCTAAAAAGACCCCTTCCCCTTAAAAGACCTTCCCTATACCTACCTAAAATCGCTCCTTTCTTAATATTTTTCAGGGAAGAAAACTTAGGAAATTAATCCATTCTAAGAAACTAACTAGATAATTATAATTAGAAGCCTCTCTTCAAAGGGAATATTATAAGAAGAAAGGGAGGGAAAATCTGTGTTAGCTAGTCTTTACACTAAAGCATAAGCTGGAAATCTGGAATTTAAAGACCAGATCTGGAGAAAGACCTAATTGCCCCTTCAAGACCTCCTTGGCAGGAAATACCACACCTTCTTTTCATTTGTCAGGCGACGGGGCACTGGAAAGTAACCGTTTTTCAATACCCTATACTGCGCAGCACGGTATTCATCATGTGCTGATAGAATATCTGTGATCCACTACTTGCACTCACCATGCCCTTCCACAAACGTTGCACCAACTCGTATTTCATTGACTCTATGCACTGACGCAAACTTAATGTCATGCTCAAGTTGTACATGATGTGATTCGGAAATGTTTGCGTTTCCTTTGTGTACTCAAGTGCGACAAAGACATACGGTCACCACGTCGCACGCAGATTGTGTCGAAATTGCCTATGTGAATTTTAAGATTCTGATGCAGCATAACTACAACGATCAGGCATGCATAAAAAGATACTGACCCTTATTCTGATAAGCTAGATTACTTCGTCTACTGCACCTAAGTATTTCAGTAGCGGTTGTGCCCCTCCGATTGTGCTCTGGAGATGGTGTTACCTATGGCGTGACAGAATACATGTTTGCTGCTATGCTGGTACTCGCTCCTTTTGATATCCAATGAGCAAAATGTGCTGATAGAGAGTGTTCTTTTCTGATGGTATGCCGTCCCTATTTGAAAAACCAGCCATGTTGCTTTCAAGTCGGCGCTCTTGAGCACCCGAATGTTTGAAACAACTCGAATGTTCAGGATCATTCGCCTCAATACCTTATTCGCTTCTTCTTTCTCAAACAATTGTTCGCAATCATATCAAAATCCTACAACAGGGTGGGTGTCTGATCTTCATTTTAGCCATGCATAATTAATAACTGACACAAGGTTTTTCTGTCTTCAAAGAAAATGGGAATGGGACGCTGCTGCCAGCTATTTTGGGCCTGGTTTCTCTGCTGTCCATGCATGATGTTCAAATATGCCTGTGGGGGACTTTGCTGTTGCGGTGGCGGGAACAAGAAGAAGGCAACAGGAAATGATGGGGGTGTGGTCATGAACGACACACCAAATCAACGGCGTGGTCGATGAGCGAGAACGGACAGCCAGCCATTGATACCTTGGAGGAAAGAGGGACTGTATCTCCAATTCTCCAGAGCGTCATGAATCTTCAAGAATACATGCGTGCCGAGTTTTCCTTAGAACATTAGTGACTAAGCCCGCATCCTACTTCAGGAGCTCTCCACTGTAATCCAACGGTGAATGGTAACTTCAGCGTGGATGCTGTGCCTCAATCCAACAGGATCCCTGCACTCGCTTGTGATCAGCCGGATGTTGGAAAAGGAAAGGATGATGTTATTCAACTCGATTTGACCCATAAATGTAAGCATAAGCCATGCCATTGGGGACCAACTGCATCTGCATAGGGGCCAACTGCACCTGCATGATTTTGCGGCACAAGTAAGACGGCCAATGCACGTCACTTCTCCGGACAGTTTCTGTCCGTCCCATTGTCTAGCTCTATTTATTCTGTTCCTTTTTCTTTTCGTGCACTGCCTTCCGCATTGTTTGATAAATATCTTCATTCTGACTGCCAACGCCTCTAGAATAGCTTCAATCAAATCTGTCAGTAATTTCCTATTTAAATTGCAGCCTCTACGGCCACCCACACAGCTTCCAGTCCGGATACATTGCCTTCTTCCGGCCCAACATGGCCACAGCGCCAGCCAAAGCGATGCGAGCATGGCTCTACTCCAGTGCAACAGGCGGTCTACACAAGAACCTGACCCTTTCATCAACAGCAGCCCACCCGCGCCCCCAATCACCCCCCAAGCTCTCCAAGGATGAGCTCCTGGTCCGGGTGCGGGCCGCCGGCCTCAACCCCATCGACTACAAGATCCCCGAGCTCCCCTTCGCCATGTCCCGCGCCATGATCTCCGTGCCGGCCAGCCCGGCCATGGACTTCGCAGGGACTGTCGTCGCCCACGGCGCCGCAGTCGAGTTCTCCGTCAAGGCTGGGGACTCGGTCTTTGGGCGGCTCGACCCGGGCCGCTTCGGCGCGCTCGGCGAGTACGTCGTCGCCAGGTCGTCCGGGTGCGCCAGCCTGCCCGGCGGCGTGAGTCCCGAGCACGCAAGCGGGGTGGGCTCGGTCGGCCTGGCGGCTTTCGCCAGCATCGTACCCTACGTTCCGAGGGACCTCGCCTCTTCTTCTCCTGCGGGCGGCGCACCATTTCGTGTCTTCATCAATGGCGGCAGCGGTGGCACTGGCACGTTCGGCATCCAGATCGCCAAGCTCCTGGGCTGCCACGTCAGCGCGTCGTGCTCGGCGCGGAACGTCGAGCTGTGCAGGAGCCTTGGGGCGGATGAGGTGCTGGATTACACGCAGGGTGATCTGATCGGCTCGCTAAAGGGCAAGGGTCAGGTGTTCGACCTCGTTGTCGACAACATTGGCTCATCGCCCAGGGACCTATACTCAGCCTGCGACGAATTCCTCAAACAAAGCGGCCAGTTCGTGCAGGTTGGCGCTGGCATGTCGATGGCGGACATGAAGCTCATGACGTCCCGCATGATGCTGCCGTCATTCCTGGGTGGAGGATCGAGGAAATTCTCGCTGGCGGTCGCGAAGAACAAGCATGAGGACCTCGCCCGTCTCGGCGAGTGGATCGCAGCCGGCAAGATCAAGGTCGTGGTGGATGAGGTTTTCGAGTTTGAGGATGCACCCAAGGCCTACGAGAGGCTCAGAACGGGAAGGGCAAGGGGTAAAATCATCGTCAAAGGTGCGCCGTGAGCATTTATCTCCTTTATCTAGTATTGAGCTAGGTGGACTTGGGAAAATCGTCTCCATTAGCATGACCACATGGTTAAGGAGGTCAATCACATTACACAACTCATCATTGTTAGCATTTAGAGTATAAATATAAACTAATTAGTGCTATTCACCGTGGAGCGATATTTCAAGTTCTGGTTGCTGGAATGAGAAATATTAATGGAATTCTGCAAATCTTTCGTTTCTAGCTTTGCTACTATGCCCTTAGATGCTAAGTCTTCTGTCTCTGTAAATTCCTTGTTACCGCGCAGTGAAACTTGCTTCCGTCTTGTCTGGGTACAACGTTCGACAGATCCTAATTACCCTCCAATACAAATCCAAAATGCTCAGAATTGGACCTTCGCGATCTCCTTGTCGATGTTCTGCCAGACCACGGGCGGCAGCTTCGCTGTTATCCAGTAATTGCCCGCGCAGTCCTTGCCCAGCACGTTGTATATGTTCCTCAGCATGGGAGGGTCCTCCTTCGTGCTTATGGCCTGGAAGTACACCGGCTTACCAGGAACAGGGGCGACGTCGCTCTTTGGACCAGGCTTGACGACGGCAGGAGCAAAGTCGACGGCGTCGAAGAACTTGGCCTTGGACCAGTTACTACAGGTCAGCATGATGCTGTTGGGCTGGACCGCCAGGAACATGGTACTCCCGAGCTCGCGAGCGAAACGGATAGCGCCCCTGACTTGGCCCTCGCTGGTCTGGCTGGCGAGTGATTGGCGGTACCGTAGGGCGAGCTGGCCCAGCGGCAGAAAGCGTGCCTCGTCGGCGGTCAGATCGGTCTGCGCTGTGCGGGCAAAGTTGCCCACGTAGGCGGCGGAAGGATCAAAGACGTCTGGGAGGCGGCTGCGCAGCTCGAAGACGTTGTTGAAGGCGACGGGGCGGCTTGAGGGTCCATACGCGCGGAAGGTGATCTGGGTCAGCCAGGCCGTCAGGATGTCGCCGTCGCTGACGAATGGCGTTGCCGGTGCGACTGTCCCGTTGCTCGCTGTTGTGCCTTCTCCATTGGCGCTCGTCTTTGACAGGTCGTCTGCTGCTTGCTGTCTTAGAACCGCCATGGCCTTTGCCGGGAGGAAGAACACCTTTAACTCGTGCTCGGGGACCCAAAACTTGTCCCAGATGGCGTGCGCAATAAATGTCGCCATGCTGAGGCCGCGAAGACCCTTGTCCTTGAGGGCGTACGGCTCCTCTCTCTCGTGCAGTGGGCCGGTTCCCACAGTCGTCATGGGATCTTCACGAATACCCATAAGAGGAGCAACTTCGCCCTCCTTACCGGCGAGAACCTTGCACCAGTTCTTGATAATGGCCAGTCTGCCCAGGCCATCCGTCATGGTGTGCGGCCAGTTGAGTGAAACCAAGGTTGCATCTAGGAAGGTCACCACATGCAGGCCGAGCTGAGGCGTATCGCTGTACAAGAAAGCATCAAAGCTGCCAGGTACTTTGTCCGCGGGCCCAAGGAACTCCCGGAATCGCTCAGGGCTGCCGTGGATGTGGATGTCGGTCGTGGCATTGGGCATTTGTGAGGCGAGTGGATGCTCGGCAAATGAGACACCAAAGCTCTCCTTGGTGAAGCGCACCGCAGGCCTGTCTGGTGTGAATTCTGAGGGAACGTGAATCTCGAGCTTGCCGTTGGGCTAGACATTGTTAGTAAAGTTGTGCAGAGAGAGGTGGATACGAACTTACACCTTTTCTAATTCTCCCTCCAAGCTTTCGCCAGTCACCAATCTCCAGCAGGCGTGCCAACCCATGGTGGAGCTTGTCAGCGTCAAGAACGTCATTGAATCGCAAGGTCCACGCGAGTATGATGGAGGCGTTTATCGGGGTGTCATCAAAATGGTGCATGGGTAGCACCTCGTCGGTGGGCACGCGCTGGGGCTCGACCTGCGTCGTCGGGCCCCAGCCGAGCATTGTCTTGACACCATCAATGAGCCCCATGATTGATAACGAAGGGTAAAGAGGTCACACCAGGTAAGCGTCGAAAGACAAAGGAAAAAGGATACATGAGAAGCTGAGGGCAGACGGAAATTGTAATCCGTGGCGTCTTACCCTTGGCATCTGCAAGGGTAGCTGAACCGCTGCACCTTCCTACCTAGTAGTACTTCCCCTCCATGTAGGATTTGGATCGAAACGGAATGGTCCAATGTCAGACTTGACCCTCGAAAGCCCTGACAGATAAGCTAAAGGGGGACAGCTGAGACACCGCCTGGTTGCAAATCTCCAATGTCGATTGGACAACTTGTTTTGCAACTAAAGAGCAAGTAGGACAATCCGTCCAAATGCTAGCCTCCGAAGCTTGCGCTTTGCTGAACCGTGGGGTTGGGAGTGACAAGACGCATGCAAATTGGGATTGGATGACTTGTCGGAAGTCCGAGTCCGAACTTTTTATGAGCAACAATGTGCATGGGCTGCCAGTCTCTCTCCACTTCGACTCATACACAGGAGCTCTCGTGACTCCAGCTGAGAGCCCACGAGTGACTTGTACTATAAGGAAGATAATATTCCCGTCCTGCAAAATCATACAAGGGCTGCAGTGTTCACGGAGCTTCCCATGTACTTAATACTAACAGCCGGCTGGTGCTCTAGATCATTTAGGGTTCTGAGTGCATCTTGGCTGCGGGTGAACAGTGCATCCCCGACCTGCAATTGTCCGACATTTCCCCTCTCCTCTCATCATTTGTCATATATATATATGTACCTAACCGGCCACGGTACTGCATTTGAATCACCCACACACCCACTTCAAGCTTACCCTAAACTTTATCTGGGCTGTATTGTTTGAGTCTTGGCATCCCTTCTATGAAGCTTGTTGGGAGCACATCATTGCTAAGAACCCATTAGCGTTCTAAAGCGCATGGCATGAGCTCTCGTTCGATCCCCACGTGGGACGAATGCACAGCGCGACGGCGAGCAGCCGTGCCAGGACGCAGCCAGCCGCCTTAATGGTTTCCTCCGAATGACAAATGCACTGCTCTCGTTTGAGGACAGTCTTATGAATCTCGAGGACATGACACCTCCCATCTGTACTTCCAACTTTTGTAGTCACCTCATCTAGATCTACAACAAATCTACAACTGGCACACGAGCAAGTGACAAGGAGCGCCGTGTACGACTTCGCATACTTGTGAGATGTTTCGCGAGAGCCCTCTGCAATCAAGTCACAACAGGACTGCATACCTAGGTAGCAGCTTCTCTGGGCGGAATCTCCTTCAGTGTCGAGATCATAGCACTTGTGAGAATACAGAGGGCGTACAAGACGTGACATCCCTCTTTACTCTGTCATTGCAACCGCAAGACCGCGGCATATGACACCCGAACTGCAGTAACAAATGGACAGGTGTGCCTAGCCAATACCCGAGGACTTCCCCAGCTTGAGCACTTTAACCATTGTGGACTTTCGACTTGTACATGCGCACAAGTTTTGTATGGCAGGGTACCTAAGTATGTTGGAAATTGTGGCCCAAGCTCTACGTACCCTATCAGACAACGTCCAATGTGTAACTTTGAACCAACAGGAATAGTGCCCCATAGAGCCCACACATTCGGTTACATATGGCGGGTCTCTGACAGGGATCACTCAATACAGCAGCGTCCTCGGGGTTTTGTGTTCTGCTGAAAAGTCCCAACGTCAATTTCCCAGCCCAATCACCATTCCTTCAGATTCAATTACAATCGTGCTGAGCGTCCGTCTCCTTCAACTCATCTATTGGCATTCCTGATGCAGCATCATCCCTTCGTATGATTTAAATACTCTCGTCTTCTTGTCCACAGAGTTTGACATTAATACCATTCTGTCGATCTCTTTGCCTTCTCATCACCACCATGCTTTTCCAGCTTGTCCTTTATTCCGCTTTGGCCTACTTTGGCTGGAGTATCATCTGCCTGGAGCTCAACGTTCGAAAAGCTCGCGCTCTGAATGTCCCTGTTGTCAGGTTGCCTATCGATCCGGTCAACTTCCTTTGGGTTTTCCTGCAAGCTCATGTCTGGCGAGTTCTTGACCGTCTTCCTATTGCATGGTCCTCCTATCCGGATTTCATCCGCTTCACTTATCGTGGCTGGCACTTTAGAGAAAAGTCGAAACCAGCAGTACGCTTCGGGCCAGTCTGGGCCCTGGTCACGCCCGTGACGTTCTACTTGCAATTTGCTGACGCAGATGCTATCAATGAACTCTTTTCAAGGCGCTCTGATTTCGTCCGGCCAGTCAAGAATTATAGTGAGTCATGCTTAATCCTAGTCCTGTTTGTCCGTTCATAATTACCAATATCGGGTTATCAGAACTGCTGGAAGTCTATGGCCCCTGCATCTCGACAGCTGGTTGGGACGACTGGCCGCGTCACCGTAAAGTCTTAGCTGCTCCCTTCAATGAGAGCGTTATGTCTTTTGTCTGGGACGAAAGCCTTCGTCAAGCCGCCGCCATGCTGCAGTTTTGGAACACTCAGGCCACAGGCGGTATTCAAAGCATTCAGAAGGACACAAGGACTCTATCGCTAAATGTTCTTGCCGCCATTGGATTTCGGAAGTCATATGATTTTCGTGGCTCGGCAGAAACAACTTCTCAGGATGAAGCGGTCAGCTACCGCGATGCCCTTCAGACCGTTCTGGACAACGCCATTCTCATCATGATCATCCCGTACAGGCACCTTCGGGGCCGGTTCGTACCGAAGAAACTCGTTCGGGTAGGCGATGCGGCAAGAAGTTTCAAGAAATATATGGTGAAAATGCTTGAGGATGAGACAACAGCCCTTCGGGAAAACAAGCCTGGTTCAGGCGGCATCATGGGCGCCTTTGTCCGTGCACTTGACACTCACGAAAGGGAGGTTGTCAATCAGCCTACACTGAGGGAAAGCAAAGATGGAAAAAGGGGCCTATCACTCGATGAGATATTCGGAAATCTTTTCGTCATCAATTTCGCTGGCCACGATACAACGGCCAATACTTTGGCATTCACCATGCTTCTCATTGCTGCCCATCCAGAAATACAAACCTGGGTAGCGGAGGAGCTCTCAGCCATCGAGGCTGTAAAAACTACTCCGGTCGACGAATGGGACTACAGTACTGTGTTCCCGCTTCTGAAGCGCTGCCAAGCCGTTCTGCTCGAGACTTTACGTCTCTACCCTCCGATCATGTCACTCCCCAAATGGACCAAGGGAGCGGCGCAGACAATTAAGGTCGGCGAACAAGTTCTGGTCATCCCACCCGGTGTGGGTACTTCTCCCAACCTCCTTGCCATGCACACCCACCCCAAATACTGGACAGACCCATTCATTTGGAGACCATCACGCTGGATCATAACTGATTCGCGACGCAATCATGATTCCCGACGTGGTAGCGAAAGTCTGTGGACGCCGCCTGCTCACACCTATTTCCCCTGGTCGGACGGGCCCCAGAACTGCCCAGGGGCAAAATTCTCCAAAGTTGAAGCTGTGGCGGTGTTGGCATGCCTTCTGAAGAGCCATCGTCTCGGAGTGAAGCAGGAGCCTGGTGAAGGGGAAGAAGCTGCCACAGAGCGGGTGGTCGAGTGCATCAATGATGTGAATTTGGAAATTCTTCTTAGAATGCGAGATGCAGATCGTGTCAAGTTGGTATGTACGGAGGCATGAGCGAGATTTCGGGCGTTCGGTTTTTTTTATGGTCGAAGTCATCGTTCATGCACTCAAGTGTTGTTCGCCACGAGGAGACCAACCGTAAAGGTGTGCACGGCAGCTGGCTGAGATGGTCAAACAGGACAGTTAGTTAGCGTTGGATATGCCACGGGATCGACTTCATTGTAAAAATATCAATAATGCTGGCGGACTGAGAGGTAGAAGTTACACGACAATCCTATTCATCCCCCGTAGCGCCACATCCTACCCCAGGTACGGCCTGTTCCAAGTCCAGATATTCAGTCCGATCTTTTCTGTTTCCCCTTGAGGCAACTCTAGCCCCTGATGAAGTGAACCGGGATGGACCGTGCCATTCTCCATCAGGTTCATCCAGAACAACGCGCTCAGAGCAACAGGCTTTGCCACAATCCCTTCAACCTCCTCGCCACATTCGACAGCCTCACACAACCTGTCATGGGTGAAGCGAGTCCTCAACCGCGGGAAACTCGTGCCCCCACTCACCCGCGTTGCTGCCGGAGTAGCGGCCTCTTCACCCCCTTCACTACCGTCGAGCAATCCCCTGGAGCGTAATATCACAAAGAAGCTTGTCTGCCTATTGCCCTGCGTTGTTGGGTCGTTGCCTTTCCACGCATCGTAGTGCGCCCTGTAATACTCACCTGCCTGGTACTTGACGAGTTGCAGTGGCTCCGTGTGGCTCATTGGGACGTGTCCCTGGAATGCCGAAGCTCGTTGCAGAATACATTCAATGACTGGGCTCGAGACATTCCTGTCCAGAATGTCCGGAAGGACGGCAGATTGTGAGCGGCGGGTGGAGCTGTTGGTGAGCTTGTCTGAGAAGCCTGTGGTAGACGGCTCGAATTCTCTGGATATGTGGTCAGTGAATACATTCATTTCCAAGATAATCAAGGCATGCGAAGGGAAAAGACAATTCTCACGCCAGTGAGATTAAATACTCAGCCTCAAAGGATGTGACAAACTCGTCGATGTGGATAAGCAATGGGTCGGTCGATAGGATCATGGGGACAAATCGCTTCAGAGGGCATTGGTATGTATCAATGTTCTCGTCACCTTCGGCGTAGCGCTTTTTGTTGAAGTAGACCAGACCAATTGCAGTGACTACAGCTAGGACTGAAGCTGCTGTCCGCAGATTTGCGAAAATCATCAAAGTCGTTGGTGGCTTCATCCTTCGGTACGTTTGTTTGAGTGATTTGCCGCTGTCCATGTATCGCGTACTTGTCAAAGGACTTGTCACTCAATTGGGTATTGGAAGGAACAGCGAAACAATCGGTCTTCGGTCTGGGAATAATTAGG
Source organism: Diaporthe sp. HANT25 (assembly GCA_013435955.1). Classification (NCBI taxonomy): domain Eukaryota; kingdom Fungi; phylum Ascomycota; class Sordariomycetes; order Diaporthales; family Diaporthaceae; genus Diaporthe; species Diaporthe sp. HANT25. The sequence continues at coordinate 1,162,329 of JACBFG010000019.1, read as the reverse complement.
GTCAACCTTGTGCCCCAATCATAAACACCTTGTCCGTGCTTGGGCGCCCTTTTGCCACTTCAAGTTGGGTTGCCACCATGGGAGCAGCTGAGATATAGTTCGGTTGAATGCAGGTCGTAATACAAGACCCCTGAAACTCAATCGTGTACCGAGGCAGGAATGTACGGTGGAATATCTAAACTGAAAGGTGGGGAAGGCCCGATGAAGTCTGTTCTCCGCTAAGGTGTTGAGACTTGCGGCTCATTTGCGAGACCCATGATGAAATATCAGGCCCATCTATTTCGAAGTCGCGTTTAATGCTGGGTGCTGTTGATTTCTATGCACTTATCACAACCACTGACCTAATGATCCTCCGCACCACATCAATAGTGATGCTTGTTCCCAGCGGATATCCACACGTCGATGTGTGAGACGGCCTTGCCGAGGCACATGTTCGTGCGATGTGAGAATAAGGTTGGCGATCTGGTTCGCGTTGAAACTCTGGACTGATGCCAAGCCTTTTGGATATCTCGCTGAAACTAATTTTATTCTTCCTGTTCCCATCGCGGCCCTACTCTTGCCAGTGAATTTCCCCCTTGGGACTCAGGTGGCTGGCTAGAAGCTGGTTGAGTTTCGGCGGAATCCGAGAATAGATACATACAGATATAAGCTCACAGGACAACCTTTGTCTCAGACCATGGAGACTTCAAACCTCAATACTGCTGAATGTAACTTCCTGCATTCCTACGGGGATTCTACCTTGTCTCCTAACTTCTCGACACCATTTTCATGCTCATTGGTATTGAGAGTACAGAGTCCAGAGAAACTGCGTGACTTGGGTGATTCAGGACTTTTAGTGCTCACTACCTGGGAACCAATGATTTCCTGGAGTGAAGCTCGCAATATCCCCAGTGAGGTCATGTCAAAATATCACAAGCAATACTATCTTGCAAAAGCTTAGTAGAACATATTTAGAGTTTGATAATCTGTACTTGGTAAAATATCTGCAGGCCTGATCTGAGCTTCAAATTTAAGCTCTTTCATGTATTATTGATCATCTGCACATGTGAGGACTTCTATGCGTCCCTTGCCACACGTGAAATGGGAAGGCCGCCGGCCAGCAATGAGCCCGTCAAGGCGTACTATGTGTCCTTCGGACATCACAAGCCGACACACTTACAATTACGGCCCTGATCCTTGAGAGGTCTCGAGTGGCGTAATGTCGTTGTAAAGGGTTTGTGAAATGATTGTGCATATGTCACAGGTATCCCAAATCAGGTAGCTCATTCAGAGGTTGCGGAAAGTATTGCCTCGTGTACTCAAATATGGCAGGTGGTATGCTTTCACAGACTCCGACATACTAGTAGCAGGACCAACAGGGCCGAGGCATATAAATCTTACCACCCACCCACTCCATCATAGGGCGGTATCATGAATCAAGCAGCAGACTAGATCTTTCATACCACCAGCATCGGATAATACCCACGATTTCATACACTGACCCACAATGCGTTTCTCTCACTTCATCCTTCTCCCTTTCTTGGCCATCGCTGCCGTCGAAGCTTCGCTTACAGGTATGCCTAGCCAAGTTTTTCATGTACTACTTCCCAGCCGGCAAAAATGAGACATTCTGACATTCGACACCCAAAACCAGACAACCTAAACGAGGTCGCCGAGTCTGGGCCCTCGGCCGGCGGAGAAGGCCACCGCCGCTTCGCCGAGCCCGAGCCGGACCCCAGGTCCGGCCCGTCTCCGAAGGGGCCGGGACATCGGCGGGACATCGACGACATCGATCAGGAAGATCAGTCGGGACCGTCCCCGAAAGGGCGAGGCCATTGAGTTGAAGGGGGAAGGTTGAACCGGTTGAAGAAAATATGACAAGCCCCGCTGGCCTCGGCTGTCATTCCTTCGCCGTCGAGTATATTTACTGATGTGGTTTTGAAAGACTGGGGCTCTTCGAGGACACTTTCCAAGACGGTGCTCATGTAAAAGAAAAGAGAGATTCGCACCGGCAGAAACTGAGGGTACACCGGTACAGAACTCGCTCACCCATAGCCAATTCACATACCTGCCCAGACCCAATACCCAGACGTAACACACCCAGCCAAATACAGATATACCCAACACACCCAGACCTAACACACCCAGACCTAACACACCCAGACCTGATATCTATGTGTGTGTGTGTGTGTGTGTGGTGTTGGTGAAATTGATATGAGCGAGCGATTTATGTACTAGTATACCCTCCTTTTTTGCAGGTGCGAATCTCTGATTTCATGTACAATTGGAATGAAAATTCACAAACTTTCCTTGAGGATGGAGTATATGAAGAGCCGGTGATCAGTCCACCGATTGTTATCCCAAGGCCTTCGTGCTCGGAGACATGCTCGAACAAGAGTCACTAATGATCATGTACGCTGCTCGACTTGGCATAAGTACGAGCAGCGACCCAGTCTTGATGCCTTATATTCATATTGGGTATCTGTATTCCTGCACCAGGGAATGTCCCCAAGAAAATGTTTCAAGGTCAGACGCCTTAGCCTCCCATGTTTTGTCGACAATATCAGAAAGCAGTCGCATCATCAGTGAAACCCATCCCGTGATTTCCTTTTCCCCTTTCATGACACCCTTGGTTCCGACACCACTATCGCCGGTGGCGGCTGCTGCAATGATACAGTACTCGCCAGGCTCACAGCAAAGTCATACGCCGGGGGCTCAGGATGACCCGTCTGTTCCGAGCCGATACCACCACCCACAAGCGACTCGCGGTCCTGCCGCGAAGCCACCCTCGACGGGCCCTCGCCGAGGCCGAGGGCGTGGACCTCTGCCATGTCCACGTTGAGGCACGGCTCGAGGTCGTCCTCGTTGTACGGCGGCGGGGCCTCGCCCAGCTCGTTGAGCCCCTCGGAGGACTGCGCCGACGCCCGGTTGGTGTGGCCCGGGTACACCCAGCCCCATCGCGACGCCGGCTGTGAGCGGCTCCGTGGGCGGCGGCGGCGGGACCATAACGGCAGGGACCCTCGTGTTGAGCCGCCTCCTCCCCTCGAGACTGTGTCACCTCCCTCCGCGTCCCCTCGTTGTCTCCGCGCACGCCTGCGCTTCACGAATTGGTATGTGGCGAACAGGATGATTCCGATCGTTATGGCTGAGGCGAGGGCGACGAGGACCCAGACCCATGACGGCGGCCTGCTGCTGCCAGAACTTGTATTGGTGGTCGTTCCATTGGCGGCTTGGTTGATGTTCATGTCCATATTTGCGTGTCGACCGTTGATGCCCTTGTGGGCCCCGTGGGCTCTATGACTCCTTGACTATGGGGAGCCAGGCAGCCCGGGAAAGGGAGCACCTGCGAATGGGAGGAAGGTGGGGGGATGCGGTGTCCGTCGTGGCTCTATCGCGGGCGGATTTGTTGTTTATGCTGCTGACAACTGCTTTAGGACACTGTACGCGGACGGTTGGAATGTACGTTGATTGTACGACGATCACCAGGAGATGGTTATGTGATGAAAGAATGAAAACCCCTGCGCATGATGGGCTTTACAATGAAGGTGGATGAGGTTGAGCCCGCACAGCCGAGCAGACACATGCGGCTGAGTCCTTGGGAGAAACCTTGGAGTGGGTGCAAGTTGACGTGGCTCTCCGGGACTAGGGCCCTGGGCGGCAGTCATTTTCGTGGTATGATGATGGAAAGGCAGGGAGGGTGACGTCTTGGTCGTCAATGCCTTCCCAGCTCATGCCACTTCGGTGGGCCAAGAGAAGGCACGACGTGGACCGCGTGTCAAGGGTCTTCCTCGCAATCGAGCACCGCTCTTTGGAGCCCCCACTTTGGAAGGGCCGATCGTGTTAGTTGATTGGCCGTTTGCAGCGCCCGTTGTGAGAGTTTCCCTCCGCCATCTTCTTCTGGGACTCAACCGAGGGGATTATAGCATGCACATTTCTCGAGACATCGAAGCCAATGCTTTTTACCGGCCGGCGGATTCCTGACTCTTCAACAGGGCGGACCTTTTCGGCCAGCCCCTGAACCAATTATCCAGACGACGCTCCCGGATATATCCCTGAGACAAACCTCGGTGCCTTTCTGCACTTCACCTGCAGGTCATCATCATCTTCTTCCTGTCTGCGCGGTAGATTGGAAAAAGCAAAGACCAGTGAGGTCAGTCTTTTCATCATCTTTAACCAAGAGTTTCTGCGCCTCTACGGCCTGATTGTGTCAGCGGCTTGTCTGCATCCCAAGACAGGGCTGTGATCGGTCTTTTCGCGCTTGTATTGGCGGGCACAATCTGCGCCCTTATGCGCGAGATCGAAGAGAGCTTGGTTGCCGAGGTCTCCAGCGACGGCTGAAATCTAAAAGTTTCATGCCCCTCCGACATTGATGGTCAGTGACGCAGTGCCATTTCTTTACAACGACAGGCACAGTTGACACCGCCTCGCAACAGTATCACCGGTATGCCGCAGTCAGCAAGGCCTTTTCTTGCTGTGGTCCCTTGTGCTTCTGAGGACTGAGGCTGCTTCGAGGAGCGCAAGAGACACTTGAGCATCGCATCGCGTTATAGAGCCCTGAGTCGAGTATTGGGCCGTTTGAAACACGAAGTTTGGTGGGGGTTCGCGGTGCCGGGCTCTCGGTGTGTCTGGGGCACAGCCAAGATGCCGTCGGATGTCCGGGGCGTTGAGATGAACGCGAGAAATGTGGGTATGTTTCTGTTTCACTGTCTTCCGAACAAACCGTGGTGAGACTCAGCCCCTCTCTTCGGAATGCCCTCTTTTGGAGGAAGGCGTGGGACATTGCGTCTCGACTGAATTTGAGAATGCAAAGTGGAAGAGGTCGACAGTGTGAGAGCACCCTGCCTGCTGCACGCTGCATGCTTGCTGCAGCTAAGTGCACCGAGCATATCTTGTGCTGCACACGACCAGGATTATGACTGCCGGCCTCGATGCATTCTTTGACGTGCATACGGTCCCGTGCCGAGACAGCCCATCGACGGTGCACAGCATTTTCACGGGTAGCTTGCATCGATCCCGATAGCTAGGGGAGGGGGAAATGGATGAGTTTTCCCGGCCGTTGGCCGCGCTGATCTGCCGGGAGAGCGTTTTCGCGGGGTAGCTTCCCCCGGCCTCCACCCTACCGAGACCGGCCGGTTGGTGCCGGAACCGTGGGCCGAAGCCTATTTCACCGCCCACCAGACAAACTCAACACTTCCCTCTCTCGTCTGAGCTTCAATTCACCCCTCCTCCGTGAGATGCCAACCCCGAGGACACTCATCCGCCACATCCCACGTCTTCTTCCCACCGCCCACAACCTCCCAAGGAACCCCATCCCAGGCCCCAAGCAGCTCCGACCATTGAGCCACACACCAAACCCCAATATGCGCCTCCCCTACGTCCCAGACCCCCCGCCAACCTCCTCCTCGGAGGACCAGGCCATCGTGGACCGCGTCAGGGCGCGCCGCGCGCCCCGGCCCCTGACCTCCCTGGACCTGGCGCTGCTGCACTCCCCGCCCGTGGCGGACGGGTGGAACTCGTTCCTCGGCGCCGTGCGCACCCGCACGACGCTGCCCGCGGACCTGCGCGAGCTGGCCATCTGCCGCGTCGCCTCGGTCAACCGCGCCTGGTACGAGTGGATGCACCACGCGCCGCTGGCGACGGCGGCTGGCGTCGGCGACGAGGCCATGGAGTTTGTCAAGACCCGCGCGGGCGCCCTGGGCGACGCGGGGAAGCCCGAGGGCGGGCTGAGCGAGAAGCAGTGGGCTGTGTTGTGCATCGCTGATGAGATGACGCGGAATGTGGAGGTTAGTGAGGGGACGTTTGCGGTGGTCAAGGGGTTGTTTGGGGAGAGGGAGGTCGTTGAGATTGTGTCGACCGTGGCTTGCTATAACTGTGTCAGCCGGTTCTTGGTGGCTCTGGATGGTGAGTTGCTGGCCTGTATCCCCCTGCTAGACTTGATTATGATGGGATTACTGACGTGCTTGTACAGTTGGGGAGAAGAATGGGACTGGCCCGGACGCCGCTCACTAGGCGCCCTCGCGTCCCTGGGAGGGGGTGGGAAGAGGTTGTTCAGCAGGATGGAGGGTGAAAGGCATTTTGACGGCATCGGCTGAGGCTACGGCCCGGGGTATTGAACAGAATTCAGGGCAAGGACTCTGAAGTCCAGGGCTTACACTTCGGAATGCTCGCCCACAAAGCAACAGTGACCCAGCACCGAACCCGTCACATGAGGTTTACGCTACTTGCTCGATCAAAGTTAAGACACCGTCATCACATGGGAATGAGATATATGGATCATGACAATGCATTCCTTCATGATCACCCAAGCAAAACAGCTACCCTCGAGCCGTGATTGCGGAGAATGAAGGTATTAAAAGTACACGATCAGACACCTTGTCGCCATTCACATGCTTGTGGGTGGAAAGGGGGGTATCGAACTCCGGAGTTGAACTGAGCATCTGGAGATTAAACAGTATGTCGTGAAAAACGCAGTGGTCCGTTGAAATGCTCAGCCCAGTGAGCTGCTGGTATGCCAAATCTAAAACACCTCGTGTGATGTTGCGCGTGCGATTCAGCCAAAGGCGGCGGGAACGGTGTAATTTGGCGGGGGTGAGGTTTTCGTAAAAGTCTGTCTGTCTGTCGTGAGCAAGTGGATGCGGCAGTGTTTAGCTGCGGACCACAGCTGTAGATTGTAGAACGTAAAGTCATAATGGTCGTAAGAATAAATCCAAAATCCCCAATCCGGCGCAATTTGTTTTGATGTTGTTCCCTTTCCCCTCCCCACTTTGAGGTTCCGTGTTCCCGTTTCGTTGTAGCTTCTTGGTCTTCGTAAAAGTATCGGCCCGTCATGGAGAGCGCGGCGAGCGCGGCGAGCCTGGTGAGCTCGGCGACGACATGGCCTTCTCGACGCTGGCGTGTCGCTTGTGCAGCAGCGGCGAAAGCTGCAGTTCCCTCATGACATTACCCCAGCCGACCTTGGGGCCGGGGTTGACTGTTTCGCTGTGGCCCATTGTTTGTTGGCTGAGCCGGCGGAGGAGGGGCTTTTTCTTGATGCCCTCGGTGACGGCGCGGGGTAGCTGTGGCCGGGCTGCGAACTCGTCCTCGAACAGCCGGTTCCCGACCTTCTCGGAGCTGCTGACTGGCCTCTTCTTCTCGGGTGGCTTAGTCTGCGGGCCCGAGTTGGCGACGATGCCCATGTAGACGACGAGAAAGCGCATGCGCAGCATATCCAGTCGCCGGACCTTGTCCTCCAGCCCCTTCCGCTTGGACGCCCACAGAAGCCTGGCAGTTGTCTTCAGCCTCAGATCACCCAGGTCGCTCATGCCGTCGGCGCCGGCACCGACACCCCTGCACTCGGCCAGGAGCAACGAGTTGAGCTCCTCGCGCAGGTCATCACCTCCGCGCTGGATCTCGCGAAGCAGGCGGCCGAGCCTCAGCTTGTCGTCGAGGCGCTGGAGGCGGGAGACGTCTCTGTCGTAGCTCTCGTTCTCCTGTACGGAGGAGTCGGCGGCATCGACAAAATTGATAACCTCTGCGGGGGCGACGACATAGGCCTTAGCGTACTGTGAGAAGATCTGCAAGACGACGACGGCGCTGAGGAAAAGAGCGGTCAGGGCTAAGACGAAGGTCCACTGGGTGGTGACGGGGCTGGGGACCGAGGCCATGGTTGTGCTGCTACTGAGAGCGGTAGAGACGACGGCGTAAGCGCATGGCCTGCCCCGGGTGCCTCAGGAGCGTGTTGCAGAATGCCTTGTGCGCCTGCATGTATGAGATGAACACGTTGTAGATATGGACGTGGACGTGGCGTATGCAGGGCGAGAGAGGATTTGAGGTGGAACAGAGGGCGAGATAAGATCGGCCGAGAGACGGGTTGTGGAGAAGAGGAGGAGGTCCCCACGCCAGCTGGTTAGTACGGTTGGCAGGGAGAATGAAAAAAGGGCAGAGAATTGACAGCAGCGGGGTGACGGATGACGAAGAGTCAGACTGTCATTTGCAGCAAGTGATCAATTGCATGTGCCAGGTACCGTTCGAGCTGCATTGGCCCTGTTGGACCAAGCCTATACGCGGTCTAGGAAGCCAGGTAGCACGATCCTGCTGCAAGGCACGGGGGGTTCGGTGTGAGTGGGAACGGATAATTGGCCCTCTTCGAGAAGTGTCTCTCTCTCTCTCTCTCTCCCCGGCTCTCCCGGTGTAACTCCTCACCTGCCCTCCAGCCGCCGAGGGATATGCGGTAGATATAGGTACCTACTGTGTAGGTAGTGGACGGCAACGGGATTGGAGTAAAAAAAGAGAGGCCGATCGTAGCCCCACTGTCGCGTGGCCTGTCGAACTGCTGCAGTGGCTGAGTGGGGGCCCTGCGATTCCAAACCTGGTGATGAACCAAGATTCCCCCTCGACACGGCGCACATAGCATCGGAGCGTCGGCCCACTGACAGGCGAGCCTGGCGAGCTGGCGAGATGGTTGGGTGGTGAGACATCCAAAGTCCACAATCCACCGGCCGGCGGGATAATCTGCTGCAGTACCGACTGTCTAAATCATCTCTACTGCTGTACGACAAGGCCTGCCGTGGCCTCCTGCATCCGCAATACTGATCTACCTTGGCACCTACCTTCCTGGGAACCTCGGGAGAGGTAATCCCAAAAAGGCCGGTTCTGTGAGAGCTTGGAAGGAGCAGTCAAGACGACCACTCACTCACTGCTCCTTCCCAGGTACCCTGACGCCGTGCGAGCGGTTACCTCCAGTGGCGCTTCAAGCGGATCTGCTTAACATATAAGAATTGAAGATCACAACGTCCAACATCACTCACTAGATTGACGTCAACAAGTGACCCTGGACTGATACTCGGACATGGAACATGGAAGCACGTAATTATAATTAGTCTACGCCCACTCTACGCGGCGCTAGCATACTTGTTCTTCAAAGCCGTCGACGTCAATTCGGCCAGCTGGGTCAAGGAACCCGTCCCCATAATCTCCAATACACTGATCTGCAGACCCAGCAGCTGCCTGAACCACCTCCTCAGCTCAGTGGCCATCAAAGAATCGAGGCCTATCTGCTGCAGGCTCAAACTGGTGTCCACGTTCTCCCCAGGCTTCAGCATGAAGTCATACACCTTGACGCCAATCTCGTGTGCCAGGAACTCGACGTTGGCCCTGTCAGCGAGCACCTCGGGCTCCTCAGCCGCCCTAGCCAGGAGCGCTTTGAGTGCGCCAGAGTCGTCACCCGCGCCGCTGCCTGCCTCGCCGCTGCGGATGTTGTGATAACTTCCCATGCGGCGGTCCCGACGCCAGTTGCAGCGGTTGTTGGGGTCCTCCAGGTGCAGCTCGGAACGCAGGCCCATGATCACCTGGCCGTCCTCCTTCCACGCCAGCGGCGGCTGGCTGCAAGGGCCACTCTCGCGGGCCTTCTGGTCTGCTCTGTTGCTCAGGATGGTGTGCTCAACATAGTCGAGGTACTCCCTTTCGCCGAGGAAATAGATGCCTTGGGCCTTGGTGTTGCGCATGGCATGCGCGTTGTCCGCCACGAACCCCACCCCCTTGACCGGGCAGATGTTAAGCACCGATGCAGGCAGTCCCAGTCCACGGCGGTATTGTGCGAAGGCCTCGATATAGGTGCTGGCGGCGCTGTAGTTGCCTTGCCCCGGCTGGTCGACGACAGTCACGACTGAACTGGCGAGCCAGAAGAAGTCGAGGGGCTGGTCCTTGAGAGTGTTGTGCAGGTTCCACGCACCATCGATCTTCACCCTCTTGACCTCATCCCACTGGGACCAGGTCATGTCGATCATGGGGCTGTCACGGAGCACCATCGCGAGGTGGAAAACACCCTTGATCGGCTTCTCTGACGCACTCGCGGCAGCCTCGACGTCCTCGAGGTTCTCCACGCCGCCCGCAACTGCATGGACCTCCGCCCCCAGCGACTTCAGCTCCTCGATGGCCTGCCTGCTCTCCTCACTCACACCTGCGCTGCGAGATAGGAATATCAGCGAGCGAGCGCCGTGCTCGATCATCCACGTCGACATGGACTTTCCGAGGCCACCCAGGCCACCTGTCAACAGGTAGGTAGCGTTCGGGTCGAACTCAAGCGCCTTGGCCGATGGCTCGGCCTTGAGCTGCGCTTCGGCGCCAGTCATAGAGACAACAACCTTTCCGATGTGGCTGCCGTGCTGCAGGTGGCGGAACGCGCTCACGACATCCGTCGACTGGTAGTGCTTGGTCGGCCGGATCGGCCCCAGTAGGCCCTTCTCATAGTACTCGTTGAACTGGTACAACACGCGCCCAAACTCCTGCGGGCGCTTCCGCGCCATCTCTACACCCTCGAAGCAGACAAACCGCCGGTTTCCCAGGAACGGGTTAAGGTCGAGCTTCCCGTGGCCGAGCATGTCGCGCTTGCCGATCTCGAGCATGGTGCCGAACTCGGCCACGCACTTCCACGAGGCGTGAAGCAGGCTGCCTGATAGCGAGTTGACTACAACGTCGACGCCCTGGCCGTCTGTGGCCGCCATGACGTCCGCGAGGAAGCTGTCGTCGCGGGAGTAGAAGATGTGGTCCCGAGGAATCCCTTGCTCGCTCACGAGGAAATCGACCTTGTCCTGACTGCCGCAGGTGGCGTAGATCTCAGCGCCTACCATTTTACAAACCTGGATAGCGGAGAGGCCGAGGCCACCACACGCAGCATGAATCAGCACGCTCTGGCCCTTCCTGAGGTTGGCGATGTTGATCAGGCCGTGAATGGTGGTGGCAAACACGACAGGCACAGACGCGGCACCCTCGAAGTCGAGGCTTTCGGGGATCTTGGCCACGTGGTAGCGATTGAGCAGGGCGCGCGTGCCAAAGCAGCCCTCGGGGCAAAAGGCAAAGACGCGGTCGCCGGGCTTGAACTCGTCGACGTTGACGCCAACACGGGTGATGACTCCAGCCACGTCGAACCCCAGCTCGTTGTGCGGGATGACGCCCATGGCGATCAAGATGTCGCGGAGGTTTAGGCCAATGGACTTGGGCTCGATCTCGACCTCGTCAGCGGGGATCGTAGCGGGTAACACGAGCTCCTTCCAATGCAACGACTCGATATCGCCGGGCTTTCCCACCCGCAAGGACTTGATCGTCTCCTGTCCCTCAAGACTCTTGAGCGAGAGCTCATCAGTCAGGGAGAAAGGGTGATATCGGCCGATGCAGATAATGCCATTGTCTACAACGAACTCCTTATCCGAGACAAGGTTGTCATCGTCCTCTTCGGTGCGGATCTTGTTAAAAACTTTCAGAACCAGATCTGCAAAGCCAGGCTCGCTCTTGCTGATCTCCAGGGTGTGGAAAGGAGTCGCCAGCTCCGTCCTGACCGTCCTAGCCGCCCCGAGTGCTTGTGCCGAGCGCGGGTCCTTGCATTTGATCTGCACCGGGCTGGTCAACCAGAGAAGGTTCTGGTCAGTGCCTTGCTTGCGGATCAACTCGCGGAAATGCAAGAAATCATTTTCGTTGATATTGTCGAAGAAGTTCTTCTCGATGTCAACCGTGGCAAGGACGTCTCGACCCTGTGGCAGAGCCTCGCCCAGTCTGAAGACGTCCACACTGTATTTGGCTTCTTCTAACGCGGTCTTGAGGCCTGCTGCAACTTCACCCGCTGGCTCCAGCGTCAGAAGCGACACATTGGTGCCTCGCGGCTTCACCTCGACAGGCCGTCTAGAAAAGATGGTGGTACAGCACATGTATGGTGCTTCCTCGTCGTATACTGCACTTTCGACACCTGTGAATCCTGACGCGAGAAGCTCGTCATGCCAGCGGGAAGGAGGCACGTAGGGGGCGAAGGGTCGCCCATCAGCCTCGCCCAACCACCAGCCGACAAAGTTGCCGAAGATGTACGTGGGTGAGCGGAGCTCAGTGCAAATCTCGGTCAGAACGAGGGCACCGCCTGGTCGGAGAAGCTTGTTGAGGTTGCCCAAGGTTTCCCTGAGCGACGCAGTGGCGTGCACGACGTTTGCCGCAAAGATCACGTCGTAGGTGCCCTCCGTGAAATCCTGCCCGAGTGGGTCCTTAGAGATATCAAAGACCTTGTAGTCCATGTTGGGGGCATATGCGAATCTTTCCCTGGCCTGCGGGAAGAATCCCGCCGACACATCGGTAAACGTGTAGGTCGAGTAGCGGGGAAGACCTCCCTCATGCATCAGGTCGCGTAGGATGAGCTCAGTAGTACCGCCTGTGCCAGCACCAACCTCGAGGATCCTCAGTGTTGGTTTGGTGCTCGACAGGAGCCGCACAAAGTCACTATAGCCGAAAGACATGGCATTGTACAGCTCAGCCAGCACACCGCCCTCCATGAGAACATCGATCGTGTCGAGTTTACCCGTGAAAATGCTTGCGACGTTATCGTTGATTCGCTTGAGACCTTCAGTGAGACCTGCCCTCGCCTTGCCAGAAAGCGACTGGTACAGCTGGTCTATTTTCGACGCGCGGGCTGCTTGCGACAGAGAGAGATAGCTGAGCGAGTCTGGAGCCAAAGGATTCTTGCCGTCCCTAGCATTCTGAATCTCCCTTCCCAAGAACGCACGCAGCTTCTCAAAGTGTGGCTCAGCGGGCTCCAGGCCCCGGAGCTTCTCTTCGCTGTCGATAATGCACAGGAGTGTTAGCTGCTCGATCAGCTGCAGATTCTCCCTGTTTGTGGGCGGTGCCTTGAACAGCGGCGCGACGTCGACGAAGTCAAAGTCCGGGAGCCACTCAAGCCGCGCTGCGGCGTAAGGATCGTATTCCAACTCATCGCCCTCATCGAGTGGAGTCAGCTCGAAGCCTGACAGAGACAGTGCGAGTTTGCCGTCCGAGGCACACTCAATGCCTGGCTTCTTGTCGCCGAAGCCCCCGAAAGCGACCGCAGTCATCTTGTCACCGGCCCTGCGGATCTCCAAGCTCTCGATGAGCGTCGGCATGACCAGCTTGTCGAAGTTGCGCCCTAGACCCCTGGCCTGCGACAATAGGCAAAGCTGGAAACACGCGTCGATTGCCGCCGGATGCATCACGTATGGCTTGCTCTGCTCGCTTGGGGGCGCGGTCAGGTCTGCAGAGGCGCGAGGCTCTGTCGTGGAGCAGCTTACATTCTGCAGACGACGGAACTCGGGGCCAAACACAATACCCACGTCCGCCATGTAGTCGTAGAAACGAGAGATGTTGACCTTCCTGGGGTGCTCCTCTCGGACCAAACCGCTCGGGCGCTCCTGCTCGACTGCCTTGACCTGGCCCTCGGCATGCTTTGTCCAGGTAGCGCCGTTGTAGGACGAGAGACTGAACTCGTACCATTCAGAGACGTCAGAATCGGTGAGAGCGTGGCGGCGCAGTGTTGTGATCAGCTCGACCCCCTTCTCGTGCGTGAGGACCATGGCAGCATGGGCCACGACGTGTCTCATGCTGTAGCCGGCGTCGACGCCGGTCATCTGCCTGACGGCCTCACCGGCCATGGCGACGTAGCTGGCAAAGGGGAATACGACGTCGTCCTTGACCTTGTGGTCCGCGATCCACTGCTCATCCTCCAGGTACAACACGTTGCGCCACTGCGGCGCGGTATCTGGCGACTCGGGCACCCTTGCTCCGAGCAGGGCGTGGTGGGCATATTTCCTCGTCCGCCAGGCGTGAGAGATCCTGCTCTCGTACCAGAACGATCCGCTGTGGTCCCAGGCGTATGTTGGTAGCCCTGTCAGAACCTTGCCGCCCGGGTAGAAGCTCGCAAAGTTGACGTCGATCCCGTGCTGGAAGAGCTTGCCGGATGCCGACAGGTAGGTCTTGGCTGCGTTCTCTCCGCGGGTGAGAAGCGACACGTACTCGCACGGCCGAGACGCGTGGGTGCAGATCTGGCGCAGGGGCCCGGCGAGGGCGGAGTGAGGCCCGATCTCCACGAAGACACCGTCGGGATGCGTGTCGAGAAGCTTGGCCACTGCTGTGGAGAACCGCACTGGCGATATGAGGTTTGCCTGCCAGTACTCTGGCCCAAACACGAAGGTTGGGTCTGTTGCCTCGCCGGTTACGCTGGAGACGAGAGTTGCGACTGCGTTGCCCTTCCATGGGATATCCAAGTTTCCAAACTCGTCTTCAAGTAGCTTGGCGTATACCTCGCCAATCGCCACCATGTGATCTAAGAATAAGAGGTTAGCACTAAGAGCTCGATCTAAAATCTCACTGCAGGGTTTGCAACGTACGAGAGTGGTAGGCCATATCGACCTTCAGCAGCCGGGCCAGAGTATCCGGACACTCTGACTTAATCTTGGAAATGACCTCAACGACCTTATCCTTGTCACCCGATATCGTCACGCTGGTCGGGCTATTCTCGCAAGCAACCACCACGCCGTCGACGAGGTATCCGGAGGCTTCTTTGGGGCCCAGCCCAACAGCCGCCATGGCTCCCTCCAGCGTCTGCTGCTTGGTGACATAGCCACGGTAGTACGCAGCGATGATTGCTGCCTCGAACGAGATGGCGCCGGTGGCATACGCGGCTGCGATCTCGCCGCTCGAGTGGCCGACGACTGCGGCCGGCCTGACGCCGGCCGATGAGAGCCTGTTGAAGAGGGCGACCTGGATGGCTGTGCAGAGCGGCTGGGAGAGCTCGGCTGTGTTTACCCTGCTTGTCTCGGCCGGCTTCAACAGCTCCTCTGAAAAGAAGCGACAGCATGTTAGCGATGTGTTGAGGGAATGTTGTTTTGGGAGTGGGAGTTGCTCTGGATCATGTCTTTCTTACCCATGATATTCCATTCAGGCGGGTTCTTGAGTCGACGCAGCACCTCGTCCATTTTCTCGATATCTCGTCTGAAAGACGAGTCGGACGTAGCGAACTCCTTACCCATTCCTGCCCGAAAATGTTCATAGTCAGCTCGTACCCCTTTTCCGTCGCGCACTGATGCTATTCATTGTTTCTGCTGAGTACATACCAGCCCATTGAGCTCCTTGTCCGCTGAAAATGAGGTACACGTTCTGTGTTTTGGCTGGTGCCTTGGCCGGACTTGATGTCTCGAGTATTTCGCCATCATGGACCACCGTGAACGCACGGTGAGGTAGCTTCTCGCGTCTCACGTTGAGCGTGTAGGCGACATCATATATATTTGGCGCAGAACCAGACAGCACGAGATCTTGGATCCGCTTTATCTGCTCCTTGAGGGACAGTGCCGTGTTGGCTGAGACAAGAAGCAGCTCGGGCTTTGAGATCTCAGTTTGACCGTCGCCGAGGTGGCTGTCGGGTAGTGTCAAGGCTGACTCGGTAGGGTGATAGGCTTCAAGGATGACCTAAGGTGATGTGAGATTCGGTTATAACAGGATAACGGAGTTGTCAGGGCTGGCATACATGAGCGTTGGCACCGCCGATACCGAAAGAGTTGATGCTGATCCTTGCCTTACGATCTTCCGGGAAAGGAGTCGGAACCATTGGCACTTTGAGCTTCTTCTCCACAAATGGAACTAAGTCAATGTTAGTTTTCTCTCTTTCTTTTTTTCTTCTTCCCACACGATCTCTTCTTCGAAGTCATCCGTCTCTTGACTTGGGACGCAAGAACTTACTCTTTGGGTTCGGGGTGTTAAACTTAATATTAGGTGGGATTGTCTTGTGCTCCAATGCCAGGACACACTTGATCAAGCTGTTGAGACCGGAAGAGCCCTCGGAATGGCCAACATTTGGTTTCACCGAGCCGACGTACACGCCTTTTTCAGAAAAGACGTTGCCAACAGCACCCACCTCGATTGGATCTCCGGTAGAGGTTCCTGTACCGTGGCACTGAAAAAGGGACTTATGTCAGTATACAATGAAATGTATTCCGTGTTGGTCATGCAACATACCTCGACAAAAGCTGTCTCGGCGGGATCAAGACCGCAAGCCCCATAAACCTTGCGCATGAGTGCCTCTTGCGCCTCGCCGTTGGGTGCCATCATCCCCTGACCCTTACCGTCACTGTTTGAGCCTGTTGCTCTAATAACGGCCCGGATGGCGTTGCCGTCTCGGATTGCTTTTGACAGTGGCTTTAAATACACTGCAGTGATTGCTTCGGCTCTGGCAAAGCCATCGGCACTTGCGTCAAATGACTTGCAAGACCCTTCTGGCGAGAGAATACCTTCAGCAAAGAAGGCGGCTGTGATTGTTGGGGTCATGATGAGACTTGTTCCCCCAACAATCGCTCCAGTTGCATCACCATCCGCAATTGCCCGACATGCTTCGTGAAGTGCGATGAGTGAGGCAGAGCAACCCGTCTTGATTGTCAGACTGACACGGACTGTTAGCTTGATGATCTGACGAAGGGTTTATTAGGGATTGGGGGACAAGACTTGCCTTGGACCTTTCAAGTCATATTCATAAGAAACACGGTTAGACAACATTAAATCGCCGTGTCCAGTAGTGACGTAACCAAGACCACCCTGAGGGTGTAGAGTCTCTTTTCCTGCTATCTGTGCCCAGTCGTCGCCGAATGTGCCGACGAAGCTTCCTATCATTTTCCCTCTGTAGTTGGTCTCACCCGCATCTTCGAGTGCTTCTCTAGTGACCTCGAGGAGAAGTCTCTGCTGAGGGTCACATCTTTCGACTTCCTTCCGGGACATGGAGAAGAAAGACGTGTCGATCTGGGAGAGATCATCCTCAAGAAAGTACCCAAACCTAGTTTTGATGGGTCCTCTTCCTCCAAGTGAGTCATCGAAGCCGTCGATGTTGTACCGTGAAGGCGGGATGGGACCTCTCGCGTCCTTGCCGTTGACAAGAAGGTCCCAGTAGTCTGCAGTGTTCCGAATCCCGCCAGGAGCTCGGAGGGCCACACCGCATACGGCTACTAGAGTCTCGTCCGAGGACCCAGCATGAACCTCAGGTACTTTTTCCGAACCAGGACTCAGGTCGGGCGTGAGTTGAAAGTACGATGCCATGATTATATAATTGTGGCAAACAGATTTCTTTGCAAAGATAGTTGAGACAATGGTGTGAGCAGGCAAGGGTGAGAGTAGCAAGCTGTTGAGAGCAAGCGAAGCAAGATGTACCAGAAAGCAGCAGCACAAAACAATAACGCGTTTCAGGCTGGTTAAGAGGCAAGCAGTATCAGCGAGCGAGACACGTTCTTCAGATACCCTTTTATACACAGCGCGAGACTTCATTCCATGAGCATCACACGCCAGACCCGACGGCTCCTTTAGAGTCCTTCTACCGGAGCAACTATCCCTGTGCCACGAGTCCTCGCAAAAATATACTTGATATGTTCTGTTCGAGTTCATCTTTCCGTATCTAGTGACATACCCATGTGTAGTCCTGAGACAGGATCAGCCCACCCAGGTTGTTCTATCGGGCAAGGCCAGTGACCCTGGCTACTTGACGATTTACTATCATAACCCACTTTACCACCGCAATAATTTAGTGGTGTGTACTCCATAGAGGCGCCACACAGCTCAAACCCCCACCCACATGGCAAGGCGTGATTATTACGGTACGTCCCGGGACTGGATCCAATGATTGCTCTCTTAGGTAAAGTGGTGATGATCTAATGGAGGTCCCAAAACTCTAGCAACCCGGCGGCTGTGTATGCGATATCTGAGCCCCACTTTGACTTGATATTTGCATCTCTCTCTTTGGAATGACCAGGAAGACCTGCCTTCACTGGTACTCTTACTAGCAAGACAAAATTATCTTGAAGAATACTTGGGTGAGGAAAAGCAAGGCTTTGAAGCGCGCCTCTTCTGGCGGGCACCTCTGGCCGGAAAGCATTAGTGACCCGCGGCCATGCGTTTAAACGGAAAAGTCTTCTATAAGCCTCTGCTCCATTCTTGTGATTTAACACTCGGCTTTTGCATGAGCGAGACTGCCGAGACTGTCCGAGAGGACTAAGTATCCAAGATGCGTATATCAGTGTCGTCGGGAATGTGGCCGAATTGACGCCTACTTCACGAATCATGTACCCGTTCCTGCGGTGCGCGCAGTGGCTTAGCGAGTAACCACCTCTACTTGGCAAATACTATGATATGGTCTGAGAATTGGGAAGGCCCCACTGCAGATCAGTCCATTCGGACGCTTTCTTCTATTACCTGGTTATGAAAGGAGAAGAGACCTTGAATATTTCTTGGCTTTGCGGCGTGAAAGCGCATGAACCCTACAGGCGAACAGACACTGTTGGCCACTAACTTATTGGCTTATAAGTTTCCAGGACTACATCTGCTCAGTGGGATCCATCCGGCATGCTTTCGGCCGAGACCAATATACTGCATGAGGTTGATATTTGCATTAGATGATGCCATGTGGTTTCTAAGATGTGCACGTGGCCAGATGTCTCCAGGAACATGGATTCGGCAGCGGGTATAAACATAGTAGTATCACTACGGGCCGGGCACCCAGCGTATTTGCAATGGAGCCACAAGGCTGGTTCCCCACTCGTGATACGATGTTCCGAAGATTGTGCGGCCCCGGATCCATCGTTGTTTTGGAACCTTGGAATCTACCATAGTGTCGATGCAACGCTGCTGCACAATGTGGTTCTCGCCAGGCCTAGCTCCAGACCTCTTTGACTCGTGTATTGCGCCAGAGAGGGTCTACCAGACTCTTGGGCGTAGCCACACAACATACGATTATGCTTGTCTTGCACAGAAAGGCGCCAAAATAGAGCTTCACCATAATCAATCTCTACCAGGGTGACAAAGGGGAAACGATTTCTATACCCTTGATGCTCCGGCTGGTCATCGGGCCCACCAGGGATCTCGTTAGTGTATCTCGGTAACGCTCCTTGTGAAAGTAACTTGCCGGATCAGCTGATGAATGGACATGGTGATGACTTAGGTTACCATAATAGCTTGCACCTGATAGGCTCTATAGAGTTCCTCCGGAGTGACCACGGGAGTTGTAGGGCACGTCACATCCTCGCTAGTCGCCCATGGCCACGGTGCGCGAGTGCGGCCACTGACCGAAATGGCTCGTGGAGCCGGTGCGTTACGGAGAATGCCTGAGTGGATCAGCTCCATTCTACGGTAGATGGCGGTACGCGGAGAACAATGTTTATGAAAGGAATGGGTACTACGTAGAGCGCGTACTGGACTTAGAAGTGACCGGGGTGAGAGAAAGACGAGCGGATAAAATGTAAATATCACCATCATTTGCAGGAAATATTGAAGACGTCAGAGACACTGAGCACAAATCGAGACCGACTTCTTTGATTAGAGTTGCTATATAACATTGCGTACATGGTAGGACGAATATCGGTAGTATCAAGACAATAACATCTGAGGTGCATACCATTCACTCAGTTCTGAACAGCATGGACTGCTATCCTATCTGGTTCTCTGATGTAAATATCCACTTTTTTCAACAGTCTAACCTGCTTCTGTGTTTGTGGGATCGGCCCCATGGACAGATCTGGACGACCTGACACATGCAGATACTGAGTGGTTCGACCGTCGAGATCTATACGATTTATATCAGATCATGCAAGTGAAGTATGATCCAGGCTGGTCTCTCAAGGTAGCGGCAAGAACCGCAGGTAGCACCTGATTTCCTTGGCCGTTGACTGTAGCTAGTCATAAACCTGCAATATCCAGGGCGTCCAGGTTTGGTTAGAACTTCTTCCTTGACTTCAACCCGGGCACTTTCCACTTGATGCTTGTGCACGCGGTATTTGCAATGGAACCATCGTCTGCTCTCCCGTCTACGTTCGCCTCCGATCCCTGGACTCGTGGCTTTCAGCCGGTCCCGGCCCTCCTGATCACCGTTGTGCTAATAGCAGTCACTGTTTTCTTGTCTTTCCAATCCCACTCAAACCTCAAGAATGTGCCGATTCTCAATTCTGCGAAGGGCTTTTCGCCCATGAAAGTAGCATCCAAGGTGAGCCTGCGCTTTGGGTAGAGTCTCGGTGGGTGAACGCGCCTTGTGACTAATTCAGATGTCACCCTAAGCGCGAATTTGTCTTTAAAAGTAAACAAATCTTAGCAAGAGGCAGAGAGCTATTCGCTGGGAAGCCCTACCGCCTAATCACGGATTTGGGCGACATCGTCTTTCTGCCAATTGAACTTTGTGAGGAGGTGAAAAATGACCCAAGGCTGAGTTTTGGGACTGCCTTCAGCCGAGTAAGCAATACCCCTTGGCCTATGCTCTGTACTCGATCAAGATGCTTACTTGGAGACGAAGGACTTCCACGGACACATTCCCGGGTTCGAAGGATCATCTGAACAAGGCTACAAAGATGGGCTCATACAGACAATCACAAGAAAACAACTCACTCGGTCCATCGGTAAGTACGATCTTAGTTATCTCTATTATGTGCGCCTCGTTGCCATGTATGACTAACTGGTTGTGCAGCACAGGTCACCAAAGCCATGTCTGAGGAGGCAGCCGTATCGATGTCAATGAACATCGGTGAGCCAAATGGTACAGTTGTGTCCCAATCCAAGAATACTACTTTGGAACATTGCTCATCACCCGATAACAGAGTGGAAAGATATACACCTGAAGCCGGTAATCCTTGAGACCGTTGCAAGAGTGTCAAGTCGTATCTTCGTAGGAGAACTTTGCCACGACGAAAATTGGTACGTACCATCCAGAGGCATGAGACGCCCTTTGCTGATGAGTGCCACGAAAAGGATACGGACTACTATCGACTACACAGTCAACTTCTTCATCGCGGCGACGTATCTGCGCATGATCCCCGGCCCCTTGCGGCGCATGGGTCACTGGTTCGTACCGCAATGCAGGGAGGCCCGAAGGCAATTCCACGAGGCCCGCCGGGTCATCGCGCCCGTTATCAAGAAGCGCCGAGCACTCCGTGAAGAGGCACGACGTGCTGGGAAACAGCCTCCAAATTTCCACGACGCCATCGACTGGGTGGACCAAGAGGCTGCGGACAGGGGCGTCAGCTTCGACCCGGCTACATTTCAGCTCATGTTGGCGGTTGCGGCGATACACACAACTGTGGATCTGTGCACCGAGTTCATCTTGCAGCTGGCCTCCAATCCTGAGCACTTTGCCGCTATACGCGAGGAGATCGTCAGCGTCCTGAAAGCTGAAGGGTGGTCGAAAGGCTCCTTGTATAACATGAAACTTCTTGACAGCGCTCTTAAGGAGTCGCAGCGGCACAAGCCACCTGGAGTCGGTGAGTAGATCTCAGTCCGCAGAAGCAAGGTTCACTTTGCGATGGGTTCCATGTGCGAGCTAACCACTTTTATTGTTTCCTGAAGCATCATTGCGAAGGCGTGTAGAGGAAGAAATGACACTGTCCAACGGCCTCAATCTCAAAGTTGGCGATAGGATCGCTTTTGACACATATCGGTAAGTTGTCACGAGATATCGCGGGTGAGTCTTAGATGCACTGACGGGATATTCAGCATGGGAGATCCAGAATTGCACAAAGACCCCGAGAAATGGGACCCTTGCCGGTTCCTCAGAATGAGGGAGCAAGTTGAGACGGAGACTGAGGCTCTGCTAGTCACCACGAGCCCGAATCACCTGGCTTTTGGTCATGGTAAACATGCTTGTCCTGGCCGGTTCTTCGCGGCTACTGAGATCAAGATCATCCTTTGTCACCTTTTGATCAAGTACGAGTGGGAACTGGCCCCTGGTACTGACACCAAACCAATGGCACTTGGCTTCACGAACGGCGTCAGCCCTACAGCGCACATTCTGATCCGCAAGCGCAAAGCGATGGAGATTGACATTGACTCACTTTGAAGCACGAGACATCAGTAAATAAGAAATCAGATATTCGCACCCATAAAAACGGATAGTACACCGGTACATAGCTTACTCGTTGCTACAATTTTCACATACACACCACAAACACTTAGCCTATTCAAACACGCACCTGGGTATTCTAAGTCTAGGTCTGGGTGCGTTAGGTCTGGGTGCGTTAGGTCTGGGTGCGTTAGGTCTGGGTGCGTGGGTTAGGTCTGGGTAGGTGTAAGTGCATGTGGTGGGCATATGAATTGGCCGTGGGCAAGCAAGTTATGTACGGGTGTACCATTTAGTTTTGTGGGTGCGAATATCTGATTTCGTAAATAAAGTGAAATTATTATGCTACACGTCTGATCAAGCTGTCGGTATGGAATCAATTTCCTAACTGTAATTGTGTTGAGAGGATTGATATTCATCGGTGATAAGCTGTATCCCAGTACATGTTGATGCCGTGATGCCTGTCAATTCGTTGTAACCCTAGAACCCTGCTCGCCCAGATCTTCCAGAACTTTTCTGCCCCTCCTTGGCTGAATGCGGGACACCAGCTCTTAGTACTGTATCTACCAGGAGCAGTCCAAAGCTCACTCACGTCGACAACAAACAATCAATTTCCAGCACCCCAACACTTCCCTCATGACATCTTCGCCGACTTCTCACACCCCCGCCGTCGAACCGCAATCCAAACGACAAAAGGTCTCACACCCAGAACTCACAACCACAACCACAACCACGGCCACCCCCTCGGCGCCCACGATGGCGGGGCAGACCCCGATCCCGCTCCCGCGCGTGCTCACGCACCGCACCTCGCAGCCTCCGGAGCTGATCACCCAGGGCGCCGAGGGCCTGCTGTACAAGACCTTCTACCTGCAGCCGTCGCTGCCCTGCGCCCTCAAGCACCGCCCGCCAAAACCCTACCGCCACCCCATCCTCGACGCCCGCCTGACGCGCCAGCGCATCCTCGCCGAGGCCCGCATCCTGGCCAAGGCCCGCCGCGAGGGCGTCCCCGTCCCGGCCGTCTACTGCGTCGACGAGGCCGCGGGGTGGATGATGATCGAGTGGGTCGCGGGACAGCCCGTGCGCGCCCGCGTCAACGCCTGGCTGGGCGACAAGACCGAGGACGAGGTGCTGCGCGCGGGTGAGGGCGGGGGCGAGGGTGAGGAGGGCAATGCGGAGCTTGTCGCGCTGATGAGGCGGGTCGGCGCCGCGGTCGGCGCGCTGCATGCTGCTGGGATCGTCCACGGCGACCTGACGACGAGCAACATGATGCTGCGGCCTGCCAGCGGGAGCGGGAGCGGGGAAAACGACGGCGGCGGCGAGGAGGACTCGGTCCTAGCCGGCGAAATCGTCATCATCGACTTCGGCCTCGCGAGCCAGGGCCAGAGCGAGGAGGACCGCGCCGTCGACCTGTACGTGCTGGAGCGCGCGTTCCTCAGCACCCACCCGCGCACCGAGAAGCTATTCGGCGAGGTTCTCGCCGGCTACGCGCAGGCGTTCAAGGGGTCGAAGCCGGTGCTGAGGAAGCTGGAGGACGTGCGGATGCGCGGGCGGAAGCGGAGCATGCTGGGGTGATCAAGTGCGGCCTTTCGTTGTCGCCTGGTGTGGCTCAAGCTCACCTTGCGCGCCGATTTTTGCCAACAACGAGGGCTTGAGCCCAACCTACGCATCGACATCTACAGAATTGCTGTCGGTCGGAGTGCCCCGACTCCACCTTCCTCGCCAGGCGGGTTCAGCAAGCCGTGACCTCGTCCAGGACCAGGTCCGCGTGGGGGTGGATCAACTTCTTCGACTACCCATTTCACGCGCAAGCTGCATTCAGGGAATGCGATGGGGCATCAAGCGAGCAAGACATGTACGATTCAAGCCCTCTCGCGAAGGGAGGAAGATACAGAGATATGTAGCCCCACGGGCTGGAACTCTTATTGCTTGACCTGATAAATTCGCTTGAAGCATGTGATTTATATGTCTCCCCATTGCGCCGTCTATCGCCGTATTCAAAGCATGCCTCGTTGCATCGTGGAGCCTGAGACAACCATAATAAACATCAATCAACCACCGACTGCTGAAAATGGTCAACACGGAGGGGGAGAATGCTTTGAGACGCAACGACAATTCTGTCGTGCGCCGAGTCTAACCAAAAAGTCACCGCTCCCCTTTCCCCCCTGGCCAAGATTTCGAACCCGCTTCCGAGACCCATCTTACTCATCGACGAGCCCGGCGCCGGCGAAGTAACCCTTGTTCTCGATGACGCCCCGGTCCCTCACCACGGCCGTGTATTTCACAACCCACTGGGGCGTCAGGTCACCGCTCAGCCCCTCGTGGACGCCCTCTGCCGGGTCAGCCAGCACGGCGGCGCCCCTGACACCGTGGCCGAGCAGCTCGCGCAGGGTGCCCTTGGGCAGTATATCGGTGCAGTCGCTGTGGACGAAGAGCTCGATGCCCTCTGCGCGGGCGAGGCTGACGAGCGGCGGGGGCACGTTGCAGCAGTTGCGGATGTTGATCTGGTCGACGGCGGGCTTGACGCGGGCGCCCGCGAGGAACCGGCCCAGCTTCTCGCTGCCGAACTCGGCGATGCCCAGCTGGCGCGCGAGGCCCTCGTCGTGCAGCGGCTCGAGGGCCCGCGCCCACGTCGCCAGCTCGGAGCCGTCGTCGCCCTGCGACGCGTTCAGCTTGTCGGCCTCCCACTCGCAGTCGCCCTCGAACGACATGCCCGGGAAGGAGGCGATGAGCAGCGACACGGACGACACGCCCAGCTCCTTGAGGACCAGCGACAGCGCCCGCCGCGTGTAGGCCGCGCGCGACGCCACGTCCGACGTCGGCAGGTAGAAGATCTTGACCGTGATGTCGTACTGCGAGGGCTCCTCCTGCAGGCCCGTGTCGGGCGACCAGTCTATGCGGGGGATGTAGATCGTGCCGTCGTCGGCGGGGTCCTGCGACGTCCACGACGGCAGCGGCGTGGGTGTTTTTGTGGTGAAGACGCTGGGCTGTGTGTCTGCCGCGGCATCGTCGGCTATGCCGTTTGGTGTTGCCGCGGCGGCGGCTGTGCCGTTCGCGCTGCCGTTCGCGTGGCCATTGGCGGTGGTGGTCGGTGTTGCTGATGCGTACTCCTGCTTCGCGGCGAGGAAGTTGCTGCGCAGCGAGTTTGTGAGCTCGAGGTTGGAGCGGTATGCGCCCGGCTTGCGGATGATGGAGGGGCCGCCGGATACGATGTTACTGCGATGTGACGCGCGCGGGCGCAAAATTAGCATGTGTCGCTCGGCGCTTGGGGGCTGCTGCTGCTGGGTTTTTTTTTGTCCTTGGCTCGGCACAGCCCAGCGGCAGCTTCGAGGTAACACAATCAATGACGTCTTTGGGTGAATGGGAATGGGCCTTACCCAGTGGAGAGCACCAGTTGTTTTGCCATGGTACTGTGGTTTCTCGAGGGTGATGGTTTATGCTTCTTCGGACGTATGCGGTCAATCAATGCTAGGACGAACTTCTTAAGCCTCTCAAAGAAAGTTTTGGTCGAGGATGGCAGTGGTAGTGGTAGTGGCATGGTGGGGGTCCGGTCCGAGGGGCGAAACGGGGCGGCGCGCAAGAGGAGGGGTCCGATCAAGGGACTTCTGGGCCCGTTTTGCTAAATTGGGTTCGAGTATTAGTAATGTCGTAGCGACATGCTACTGTACACAGCAGCAGACTATTTGACTCCGTGGTTCGAGCTTGTGATGATATGTAATCAACTGTCCCGAATTGTTGTAATCATCACGATGTTAAAAAAAGGGCTCAACATCAACTGTCCCCAAATGGTTGGGCAAGTGGGTGGACGGCAAGACTATATAAACTCTATCTCCCCAGACTTAGTCTACATATTCAGTAATAATGGTCACCAGCCCTACGATAAGTACCAAGTAAACCTTGATACTTAGTCCCCGGAACATGGCTCGCTCTACACCCCGCGCTGCAGTCGGCAACGGCGTCTGTATGGCCTACCCCACGACCCACTGCCGCGGCCGCGGCGTGGGAGGTTGTGAGGGCCTGCCTCATCACTCGTCAGCCCCATCAACTCATCACGCGGTGGCTGCAGCCCCGCGCCGAGGAGTTGGTCAATGACTAGGCGTGCATCTCTAGTGATTATTTGGGCCGGTACCCGGTCGAGGTTTCAATGAAGAATTGGGGCTTGCACAGGGTGTATGGGAACCCACATATTCTTGTCACCACAATCTCAGAGCGGATGCCTTCACTTGGTCCTCTTTTGCATTTTGCCAGCTTCCTCGATGACAGATTCCGGTGGTGCCACCTCTTTTCTCTTTCCTTTTCCAGACGCTGCACCGTAGTTGCACCGTAAATCCAGCTGCACAGTATATATATTATAGTGCTTGTCATTACATCCCGGAAATATTTCAAATGTTAGTAGCTGTTGAAAATAGCGAGCCCCAGCTCAGAGTTTCCGAACCCTGAAATGGGGGTGCCACCCTTGCGTGCTCTGACGTGGTAATCTACGTCTTCTATAACACAGCTCTTGTGATCTTCGAGATGCGGGTATTCTTCAGACTTCAAGAGATGCATATCATCCATCTAAGACCTTGAACAATTTCATATACGTCGTCAGCTTGGCCGTGATGACGCACCAGCTAACAGCAAGAGGTTTGCCAATTATTTTCTGTTTCGAACTCGTCGCTTTTGGAAATGGGAGTCAATATCCAGGGCCGGGGAGGAGCAGTAGGTTCACGCTCTAGTATTTATGTGCAAATTTCCCACCTTCCGCTTATTCTTCACGGACTCCAGACCGCAAAAGATACTTTTGCTCAAGTGTCTCGAACAGAGTGCAATTACGAGTCAATGTACAAAGTCTATTCGCAATTGACATTGTAATTCAATGGATCAGGCCTCAACACACTTGGGTAGTGCTCGGCTGATGCCTCACATTGCATCGACATACTAAATTAGTGCGGATAACACGTCTTACTGACATAGGCCAGATAACACAGCCATGAACGACCTCGCCCTCTTCCTAGTGGCGGTAGCGTCTGCAGCTTGAAGAAGCAACTCAGCTCGAGTGGATACAGCTAACATGATTGGTAGAAGCTGGCAGCCAGGCAGCCAGAGAGCTTCACACCGCACATCCAGACCATCATGATACGCCGGAACTAGCCATTGTGCCACTCTTCCTGCATAGAGAGGCAGTGCAGTCGAAGCACGACAAGACTAGGATGCCACTTCTCTTGCCTGACCAATTGCTAAATAGTAATCCGGCCGTGACCACTTATAAGGGCTGACGAGTTCCCTCTTCTAATGGGCTTGGGCATGAATTTACTTTGGGGATAGGAATACCTTACCCATTCCACCTTGAGCGCCTACCACATTGGCGAAGATGGCATCCATTCCCAACTTCAGCGGCTCCATCATTGCTGCGAACAATCAAAACGTTGCCGGACTCGTCAACTTCAATATCGATGTTTCTCTGGTACGGTGCAATGCCCCTGAGGAATTCTCGACAATTGGCCCAGCCTTGTCGCTCAATCGTCGCAATGAAGCAGAGGGCGGGCAACAGCACAAATTGGCCTGCAGGTTAGGCTTCCTGTTCAACGACATTGTCCCCCAGACGCCAAAATTGATCAAAGCTTTCGGTACTCGAGTTTCCGACATCCTCCGCCGTCCTGGCGTGAATCCTCAGGGCACGAACGAAGATGGGCCATTCCGAGACTTTGTTGGCGCGGACGGGACCTCGATTTGGGCCGCGGCCACTTCGATGTCAGCGTCTTTAAGCGTTTATCTCCTCGCGTGTATGCTGGCAAGGGCCTGGGACGCGAAGGAAGCCACTGCAATTTGGGTGGAGCTTGTGCACGAGAGGAAACGTCAGGTCCAGGCTCAGCTCGAGCAGAACTCAATTGTGAATCCATATACTCACATGGCGGCAATGCAAGAATTCAATCGACCAGATCTGGCAAAGTGGGACGCGAGTGCAAGATCCTGGCTGAGAAGAGCCGATCAGTGCACGGTCTTCCAACGTACGCAGTTCAAGCTTGTCATCGACAACATCAGACTTCCATTTTTGGACTCTGGCACAACTTTTGACAAGGTTACTCGGGCATGGATCCGCTCAATGGAAGTCCTGGAGACTCTGTTGGGAAATGAGCCGCAGGTAGCCTTCGACCGTTCCGTGCTGCTGGCTATTTCCTCGTGGCACTTGTACCCGAATCTTCTGGTCTTCCAGGAGGAAGCTACTAATGTTTCATTTTCCGATGAGTTGTTTCCTGCTCTGGGAGTACTCAGTCTTGGGTTTGAATATCACCCGCCCAACAGAGATCTGAAGAATGGAAAGGCACAAGACCCAGGTCTGAGCATGGCGACTCGATGGTCCCTGGCCTTATCTCACTTGAGATATTACGGAGACGCAGTTCAGGTCAGGAGCGACGAGAATCAAGGCGAACGAGCCACTATCGACGAGATGTGGCTGACTTGCCTGGGAGCAATACTGAGACAATGGGAGGTTTCGATCTCGAACCTCGAGGCCTCTGTCCAATGGTTCCAAAAGATTGGAGATCTCTTGCACCCCATTGAAGAGTCCGAAAAGACAGTCTTGTCATGGCTGTCTAAACTTTGTCGAGCAGCCGCTACTATCTCAAGCCAACATCAAACCAAGCGCCAGGATCGAATGAGGTATGTTCGGTTCGGTTGGAGAAAAGATACCCAACTCCTTGGAGCCCAAAAAGTGCTGCGGCCGCCATTCTTCGGCCTATGTAACCCAGATGTCCTGCACTCCCTCAGCAAAAAGGATGGCACGGAGATCGGTTTCGAGTTTTTCCGCAGGGTCGCTCAGCGACTAAAACTGACACCTGAACATGCAATCATATGCCGGAGCAAAGACGATGACAACTCAAACGAGGCTTACGAATGGGCCACAGTTGGTCCAGTGCAGGCTGGCTTGGATGGCCCCAGCCACCTCGATGAAGATGGTACGACACCTCTGCGGAACGCACGATGGCTATACGCGGAAGACCGCGAAGGACGAACGATTGGACATGAGGAGCTGCAACAACGCCAAATTATAGTTCAGCAGCTGGGCGAACGCTGCCATATCATACACAATCCGAAGAACATTCCGCACAAGAAGAAGCCAACCTGGGACTCAACGGACTCGAAGGAATCAGAATCAGTCTCTGCAGGCCTTCGCTTTTGGAAGAATCCACCGTTATTGTTCGCTGAGGATGGGCAATCCGCGCAGTTTGTCGAGCTCCAATTCATTCCCATGCCCGACAAATCAGCTGGCTTCAGTTTGTTCGTGCTGAGGAAAGCGTATGAGCACAAACTCAATGATCTCAAGTCGCAAATGTTTGGTACAGCCATGGCCACGGATATCCAAGAGAGCTTGAAGTGGCTAGACACAGAGGGCTCCTCTTTTGATCTTATCGGATATTTGATGGGTTTTCTTCAGGTAAGTGACCATGAACTCCTCCAAGTTACGTATTTTGACGTGAAGCATGACTTTAGGGCCAGCCACAGACTTTCCTACACGGTCGTAAACGGCTTGCCGGGAAAAAGAGAAAGAGGTCTTCTGACATCGGCACGGACGCTGAAAGCCGCCATGTGGGCTTGCTCGACAGTGACAACGGCAGAAAACTAGGTTGTTATTACACGGCCGGTGCGTATAGAAGACTACCCGCTGAGTGGATCATGAGTCTTCGAGCATTGGAGATAGTGTCTGTTCTGTACGATCAGCTTCCCGGCGCCACCATCTCTCTGCGCCTTGTGGACCAAGAGCTCTTCAAAGCTAAATGGTTCCCAGTGGAGTTCTTGGGAGTGGAAGACTCGTTCACCGTGATCGTCAACACTTCTGTTCAAGAATTATGCGAGGAAATGACGCGAGCGCACTCATTTGCATGTATCGCGATGATGGAGTCGGGACATTTCAACATCGATACCGAACACACGGAAGCAGTCGTCGCGCTATGCTCTGACAATTCCATATTTGTTGCAGGCATCTTGTTGTCCGACCCTACGACCGATAATCTTGGAATGAACATTCGACATCTTATAGGCAACGTTGGCCATGCTGGGATTGTTTTGATGATATCGCCGAATGAACCTTCAACGAGAGCCCCAACATATGACGCCTCGATGATTGATCACAACTTATACGACGGGAAGCACATAGACAGCTTTAAGGGAACATCGCTTCATCTGTCCTTCACCAAATGGGAGATGCCTCTTGAATGGGATAGCACCGGTGATATTGATCAACAGATCTTCCTTCTGGAGTCAGTTATTTCCGTTCAAGACAAGGGCAGATGGGTCGCCGACTTGGATGTGTTGGCTTTGGAGAAAGATGACTGTGAAATATTGCAGTTCCCATGCGATTGTGACCGCAGCAAGCCGCCCAACGACAAAGACATCGCATCGTTGGATTCTTGGGAGGAGTTACTTGACGCGCCGCCCTCCGTCGGGGTCATACGGGCCAGCGACAATTGGGTTGCCCGACTCTGTACTGCCGCAGTTCTTATCCGCAAGGGCCAGGCTCACTGTGTTGTGGTTACGGCTGACGAGCCTATCTGTTGGACTTGCATGGCAGAGCACTACGCGTACCCTGAAACGCATTTGCCGCAGTTCATCATAAACTAAGGCTCGCAAATCGTTTCATGAGCCCACCAGACTGGTAAATTGCCATTCATCAGGCTGGCATGATTCTAAACGGATGACAAGTTGGAAGCAGACAGCGTGAAAGCCCCAGCAGCTGAAGTTGTCAGGTCCGTTGGTACCTTCGCCTTTCCATCACCTCATATCAATCACGGGCTCAATGCGTTGGTTCATATGCAGCCTCGGCATTGGATTGGATATTGTTCGCTCGATGAAGCCAACAGCGAAACCCGTTGGTGGATTGGGGCTGGCGCGAAAAGAGGAGAACGAGTTCTTTAAAAGCGCCTATATAGATTTGCAATGCCTATTTGTGCCACTGATTGTGAATCTTTTGGTCAGCAGAGGAAGCATCAAAATACTTGCACTCGAAAATTACCAACGGTCTTGAAGATCGAAAATGCCGCCAAACTCTCAGCCGTCGAGGACAATACAGCTTGCCTCATCTATTTTGGAGATCGTAACGAGTCTCGAGACCCATCTCGCAGAGGACGGGCGGCCCCCTTGCTCCTTCGAAGCAGGCGCTGCTTCACTTCAGTCACAACTGCCATCTTCGTTGCAATCTTCGGTCGATTCAGCTCTTGGTGCTTTAGAAGAAATGACTGCCCTATTGTTAGGGCCGATGGGATGGATGACATGCCAACTGGCTCGTTCGGTGAGAAACAGTCCACGAAGCTCCTTCATCTTCGACCCGAAGAAACGTGGGTTGAACTGACTGGAGAGACAGTTCGATCTGGTCAGCCTACATGCGCTGTACCGCTACAAGATCCCTAGCCAGTTCCCTGTCGGAGAAACTATCTCTTTATCAGAACTATCTCAGCGCTGTAATGCCAACGAGGAAGTCCTTACCCGCTTAGTCCAACACGCCGTGGCCAAGCGCTTTTTGGCCCAGCCGGAAGCAGGCGTCGTTGCTCACACGGCCTTCTCCGCAATGATGGCAGCCCAGCCGGCGGTATCAGACTTCATTGGTTACGTCTGTGAGGATCTCAGGCCGGCCGCGGCGTCTATTCCGGATGCCCTGGCCAAATGGCCGAGTCCGCCCTGGCTGCCAAATCAGACTGGGCACAACATCGCCGCCGGCACCACAGGCACATTCTGGGACTCGCTGGCGAGCGACCCAGCGCGGTCTCGTCGCTTCGCGTCTTCCATGAGCCTCATGCAGCACATGCCAGGCTGGCAGCCGGCGGCCGCCCTCGAGGTGTTTGACTGGGGGGCGCTTGGCCCCGATGCTGTTGTCGTCGATGTCGGCGGCGGAGACGGTAGTTTCGCAATAGCGCTCGCGCAGCGATTCCCGGCACTGAGACACATCATCGTCCAGGACGTCGCAGACATGGTCGAGCAGGCGCGGGCGGCGGTTCCTGAGCCGTTGTGTGGCATCGTCACGCCCGTGGTTGCGGATTTCTTCGAACCGCAGACTGTCAAGGGTGCGGCAGTTTATTTCTTGCGGAAGGTATTACACGACTGGCCTGACGAGTTCGCCATCAGGATTTTGCGGCAATTAGTCCCGGCTTTGGAACCTGGAACGCGTATACTTATTAACGACCATTGCGTGCCTCCGCCAGGGACTTTATCGCCAAACCAGGAATGGCGGGTGAGGTGAGGAATTCTTCTGATGAAATGTCCTCAAATAATCACTGACAACACTCAGGGGCCAGGACCTCGCTATGCTGGCACTGTGCAACAGTAAAGAGCGGACTAGCGAGCAGTGGGCAGACCTGATCAAGAGGGCCGACCAACGTTTCGTCATTGAATCGGTGACACCTATGCCCCCAGGGCCGCTTGCGTTGATAGTTCTTGTCTGGGGGTAGGCATCCAAGGAATAGACGTTCCTCTAATTACTGCTTGCCATACAGTCAAGTCAATACTATAAGGAGGTTTCGTGTGTGCATTTTGTCTTCAAAGGACGTGTAGATGCCACGCGTTTTTTTTTTTTGGTTCAATTCCGAGTAACGAAGGTTTTCCAAATATTCTGGAAGCACCTTCAGCTCCATGATGGAACTGTAAACATCCCAAAGGCTATTCCCAACAGTGACAAAGCAAGAATGAAATTTACAAGAAATCAGATATTCGCACCCGCAAAAACGGATAGTACACCGGTACATAGCTTGCTTATTAATACAATCTTTACACACACACACACACACACACACACACACACACACACACATACACACACATACACACTACAAACACTTAGCTAATCTATATACCTATCTAGGTTTTCTAAGTCTAAGTCTAGGTATGTTAGGTCTAGGTATATTAGGTCTAGGTGTGTTAGGTCTGGGTGTGTTAGGTCTGGGTGTGTTAGGTCTGGGTATGTGTGTGTGCGTGTATTGGGTATATGAATTGGCTATGGGTAAGCAAGCAGTGTACGAGTGTACCATCCAGTTTTGCGGGTGCGAATATCCGATTTTATGTACAAAAGGCTATGGATGTATTTTGCCAGAGTGTCTGGCAGTTTTAAATGAACCAGATTTACCTCAGTGAACGACCTCCATGCTGAAGCTGATCAGTCGATCTCTGCTGCTGAGAGTCCTTCCACAATGCGAGGCCAGGAGAGTCGTGCAGAGTACGAATCCAAGGAAAACGGCACAGCTTATCATGCACAGCTGACCAACTGTATAGTTGAAGTCGGCTGCTAGCCTCTAGGATCCACGGTGACAATTCCAGCAGCTCTCTGCCCTTGATAACCGTGACACCGCCCATGAACACCGCCCAAAGTAGCAATAGCCAGGATTCTTCTCTATCCTCCTCTAATGTAGGTGTGGAGTGAAGATCCTGGATGGCACTCTTCAGACGACGGCAAAGGAGTGGGTAGCTGGAGTGGTCGAGTGCTCGGCCGTACTCTGGGAGCAAGGTGGTCATGAATGCCAGCATGCCCAGATTGGCTACTTCCTCGAACTTTCCTTCTGGTATGGACGAGCGTGGCTGCCCTAGCCGAGAGGCTTCAAGCAGATGGTAGAAAATCCATATCATAATCTCCATGAAGCTTAGCGGATCGAGTCTGGAACTCCCCTTTTGACCGATTGTGTTGAGAACCCTAGAAAAGCAAACAACCTCAAGCATTAAATGCGGGGAGTTTGCCAGCGCGGCGTTTGGGGGCTGTTCTCTGATGGCCTTGAACGTCTCAGACCCGGGCGAGACGACATTGCGTAAGGCTTTACTTGCAAATATAGTAGATGAGCCGTTCTGAAGTGCCAACTCGGCATCGACCCTGATAATCATCAGCTATAAGATCTTACTAAGCACCTGTTCCCGTATCCCTCAAAGAAAGGATAGGGACGGTATTAATTTCAGTAGGAAGTGCGGTCAATATGGCACAGTCGCAAGCATAAGCACGCACCTCAACGCTTTCAGCGCCAACGCTCGATTTTCCCTCAAAAGCCTACAGATTCCGCCCCTGAGCTGAATCATCTGGCACAGCCCATGGAGGTGAACCAGGCCGGCTGAATACTGGTGGTGTACCTGCTGGTACATGACGAGCGCGACAACCGCAGCTATAGCGCTGTCTGAGATATGTTCGGGGCTAGACAGCTTGACGTTAACCAGCTGATAGGCCCTTGCTATGTGGTGCAGCGTTTTCGAAGATATGCTGGGTTTGCGCTGGCAAAAGTCGACATAGGAAGCTGAAATTGCCAGTGTGGAATGAAAGTCTGCACTGCATTAACACTGAAACAATTTCAAGGGTCCCGTTCTGTCTTTCTGAACTCACATGCCTCATCTTGAAGGACACAGTTCACCCAGATCGACTTGATAATGTCGAACTTGTAGCAAAACTGGGGCGGGAATAACTCATCGCTGATATCGAAGAACCCTATAAGACGCGTATCAGACAAAATGAAACTTGAGACACCAAGATGCGTACCCGCGGCCCACACATACACCTGTGCATCAGCTTTGTAGACTCAGAATCAAGCTGCTGCGGGAACGACGTGAGGCTGAGGTCGCTCCACAGGAGCCGCTCCGGCCTCGCCGCCGGCGCCGCCACCACGCTGGGGACAGACCACGTCAGGACGCGTCTGACGGGATACAACAAGTCTGCCTGTCTCTTGGTAGAGCGGCGTGGCCTGCCCGTGTTCTTGCCTTTCATAACGTGGGAGCGGATCAGACGCCGCTCGGCCGAGGTCACGTCCGCCCCCGGCGCGCCCTTCTGGTCTATGAATTGCAGCCCCATCGAGGCATGTCGGCCGGTCTCTTGGGGTGTGCTGTGGCTGTTGGGTGAAGCAGGGCACAATTCAGAGGGAGTGACGGAGGAGGCCGGTGTGTTAGGAGTTCCAAGGCTCGGGTGGATGATCCTACTGCGGGCTGAGCCGAATCCTTTGACATGACCCCAGCATCACTCATTGAGCCCGACCCTTCTTGTGCCAAAGTGCTTGGGGATTGGCTCCCGGCGTCATCAACCCCGAGTCTCAATACTAGTAATTGATGATCAGTTTTGTGCATGTGATCCGTGGCAGTAAAAGGATTAACTTCGGGCTCTTGGAGATATCACTGCTTCTCTGACACAGAAAATCAAGAGACTGTTCGCACTGAGAGACGAGAGGTCGTCACCGCGCTAGACCAGAAAAGGGATCTAATATCTGATAGGTTGGGACTGTGTAAGCCGCTCTCCCATGTCTGCGGTGCAGTAGGCCTAACTGCTGAAGCTAGACCATATCTGGGCAACAATACCTGATACGTCGAGTATTAAGCACCTGCTGTGGATACTTCTGGGTCACTGACATGAGGCTTAGAGTCCGTGCCAGCAAGAATGAGACTCAAAATGGAAGGCATTATCTGATTGGACACCAGTCTCGTTCAGAAGGATGCGGCGAAATGTGCTCCTCAGTTCCGACAGAGAACCGTGGGTCATACGAAGTATAAGTATGAAGTGGGCACACACACGGCTTCCTGGGAAAGTGTGGTTGCTCTTCACTCTTGCCGTCAGTGCCTGTGAATCATCCCAACTCCTCATCGCTCGGGACACTACTCTCAATAGCTAACTGAGTCGGACGCCCTTTGCACACACATCCTACAAGCCACTGGAGCGAACTACGAAACAACATAGCCGAGATGGTGATGCTGCGCCTGACTGCCGAGCAGTATCAAAAACTGCCCATCCTGGCAGATGAGTCGACCTGCTCCGGAAAAACCTACGTTATCACAGGTGGCAACTCTGGGCTGGGCTTGGAAACTGCGCGACATCTTGTCAAGTTCAGCGCCGAGCGCGTAATCCTGGCTGTGCGGAACCTCAAGGCTGGAGAAACCGCCAGAGAGGATATCGAGAAAACCACAGGACGAAAGGGGGTGGTAGAGGTATGGACGCCATGAGAACGAGAAAAGAAGAAGTTGGTGCTGACATCCCAGGTGTGGCACATTGACATGGCGTCGCAGCCGTCTGTCCAGAGGTTTGCCGACGAGTTATCAGCAGAAGTGGACCGGATCGATGGATTTGTTGCCAACGCTGGTGTGATGCTGGACTCATGGTCGACGGTGGAGGGCATGGAAGCCAGTGTGCAGATCAACGTTGTAAACACATTGCTCCTGGGGGTCCTGATTCTTCCCAAACTGAGCGCGGTAGCCCGGCAGGTCGGGATCCAACCCACGCTGGTCTTTATCGTCAGTGTCCTCGGGTACACGGCCAAGAGCGAAATGGACAAAAGTCGTGGTGGGCACACGCTCGGGCGGCTGAATGACCAGAAGAAGGCCAATATGAGCTCAAGGTGAGGGATTGACTTGACTCTCTGTACGTTTTGAGCGCTGGCTACCGACTACTAACACTTCGGCTGAACCGCGTAGGTACGCGCTCTCCAAGCTCGTCGAGGAGCTGGCGGTGCGGCAGTTCTCCACAGCGGCCCCTGTCGAGCGCACAGGTGTCATCGTGAACATGGTCGCGCCCGGATTGTGTCATTCTGGCCTGGGCAGGGACGCTGGGTCCTTCACCAAGGCGATGCACTCGGCGATCAAGGCCGTAATGGCGCGGACCGCAGAGGAGGGCAGCCGCACAATCTTGCATGGCCTGGTGGCTGGCGCGGAGAGCCACGGCAAACTACTCTCGGGTTGCAAGATGAAGGAGTTCTGGGTGCCTGACTGGGTGAGCAATGCGGATGGTCAGCGACTGCAGAAGGATATCTGGACTGAGCTTGTTGAAACATTTGAACTTGTCCGGCCTGGATGTGTTGGTCGGCTTTCGACTCTGGCATAAGAATCTTGTCTGCCAGCTAAATTGAAGGGGGGAGATGATATCCGTGATAATTGAGCCCTTCTAAATTAGATCGAACCCCATTTTCTCTTGTCCTCTGTCATGACGATGGTTAGCAGTACGAGTAAAGAGACTACGTCGTTGTTGAACTTTCAGTACGTGATAGAGCAGTGGGAGTGTTGTTAGTTTTAAGTCTGTCAGTTTGAGATCGCTCACATGTCGGCCGCGCTGGACGCTTCTGGCGCAAGCTGGCTCGTGCGCAGTCCCGTAAGACCCATTGCTGCCGCCACGGCCCAGGGGCGCTCCACCCCTGGCGCAACAAGACTGCCTGAACAATTCGACGTTGCACCCCTCGTGGCCGACCCGACTGCTTGACTGCCCAAGCAAGTCTTCGAAAGGACAGTTATTAGTGGCGAAGACAACGTCCGCTCTCTTCGCGAGTCTCAACGAGTCAACTCCCCTCCGCCATCACCGTCTGATGGGATTGCCATCATGGCAATCAATTATCTGATCTTGCTGTCCCGGCAGGGCAAAGTTGTATGTTGTCCTCCGTCATCATGGGCCCCCTTTCGCCTCGCAGCGCAGACCTGACCCGAGATGCACTTGCAGCGCCTTGCGAAATGGTTCCAGACCATGTCCCCTAAGGAGAAGGCCAAGATCGTCAAGGATGTCTCCCAGCTGGTCCTGGCCAGGCGGACGCGCATGTGCAACTTCCTCGAGTACAAAGACACCAAGATCGTCTACCGCCGATACGCCTCGCTCTTCTTCATTGCCGGCGCATCCTCCGACGACAACGAGCTCATCACTCTCGAGGTCATCCACCGCTACGTCGAGCAGATGGACAAGTATTACGGAAACGTCTGCGAGCTCGACATCATCTTCTCATTCACGAAGGCCTACTGGATACTCGACGAGCTCCTGCTCGCCGGTGAGCTGCAGGAGAGCAGTAAAAAGACCGTGTTACGATGTATTGCGCAGCAGGACTCGTTGGAGGACATGGAGGTCAGTCAATTTCTTTTCTTCTCTGCTCTTCTTTTGTCGTTCCGTCATGTAAATCGAGCTGCCGCTGGTTCGGACGTGCTATTTGTATACGAGAGACCGCACCCTCCTGATCGTTACCACCCTCCTGCTGCGCTTTCCGCCATTCAACCTTGCAGTGCAGCTCGCTGACGCCCTTTCCACTGCCGGCAGGTCGAGGACGAAGTGACCAAGATCATGTAACGCAGCAGCTGGATACATACTATTGCCTACCTACCTGAATGCCCCATCTACATGTCCATTATGTACCGGGAAAGACACGCGGTCATGTGGCGTCTTGCTCCGGCTAACAGACATACGACACACGCAGGAAATGGAACGCGTCAAAGACGCACTCAAAGACGTCGGCATACTATGATGGGCTGGCTGGCTGAACGCCCAGGGAGAGCCACCTTGGGCAGGACACGCAAGCTAGGGCGCCGACGGGAGCATGAACACAGCACTTGAAAGATCTTGGTTGCACGTTGCAAGGAGTCAGGCGTACATGGTTTGGGCCAGGGAGGTGAGCAGGTGTACAACGCTCCGCCGAGGCACGTCGGGATGAACAGCAAGACTACACTGTTTCAAGAGGCCGGCCCGGGCAGAGCTCGGGAAGCAGTTGACAGACGAGGTTGCCGCACAGGCTAGGAGGTACGCACACCTGCGGATTGGGTGCTAATAGAGACTTGCAAGGTCTGTCCTCAACAGCGATGACGTCCGTTTGCGGCAGACCAGGTTCAATACACCCACACTCGATCCATCTACTGTCCATCGATTCGTCTGTCCATCCAGCCATCCACCCAGCCGGATGGGCGGACTGGTGCACGTTCTAACATCTCAAAGAATGCGGCGGGCGAGTCCAACGAGACTGGCTCGAGACCGGCTACTCATGTGCTGCTTGCTGACTTGACTACCCTGAGCTGTGGCTGTCCATTGGGACGCTACTCGTGGTGTCCATCTGGCTTATCATTCGTCATCCCTCGCAGGTCCCCGCATCAGTGCATCAGTGCACCCGAATCCCGAGCAGGCCACACCCACCTCGACAGCCAGTCTCAGGGGCTGAGCTCGACTCCTTTGTTGTGCTGCTGCTTCTGCTGCTGCTGTCCCTCACAGCTGGCCCCTCCCCCGACCGGTGCCCCCACCCCCAAGAGCGACTTGGCACCTAGTCTCAGCCCATGTGCCGGGTCAGTCTTCCAGGCGTGCCAGGGTTGCTTACAAGGACCCAATGTCAGACACAACCAACTGGCGACTTCCCTGATCCCCCGAAACGCCCGCCCGCCCGTCCGTCCTATCCTGTCCATTGCGTTATCACCACCTCATCTCTCCTCTCCCTCCTGAACAAAGCCCCTGCATTCCTTACCAAGAGACCACACATCATTCAGCCTTGCCCAGAACACCAGTCTCACTTCTTTCTCTATGGCATTTCCTGCTCAGTAAATCACCTAAACGCGATCGCGTTCTGGATTGTGCCTGCGCCAGCGAGTGCGACTGCGACTGCGCCATCCTGACCGACTGACACTCGGGAACCCACCCGCATGTGCCGACCTCCACTTGATTCCGTCACAAGCAACTGCATCTCACCCAAGGCATCCGACACAGCCAGCAACTGCGATTGTCCGACCCCTTTCGCGATCCCAGCCGACAAGTGGTCAGCTCTATTCCTTTATTCTTTTTCATAAACCTCAACGCCAGGTTGCACTCTGCGACGTGACCCCTTTGTGACCGCGTTCCATTCGAATGACGCAGTGGTCCCACGATAACACATCTCCACCCGCTCGATAACACACCCCAACCCACGACACCAACAACACACCACGTCCATCGAATCACGCACTACACAGTCTGTCGAGTAGTTCCCAACTTACAACATGAAGGTATGCAGATCCCAGGCGGTCGCATGCAGGTTTCTGTAGTTCCAAGGGCTGTGCGAGACTGACCAGCTGCCCCTAACGTAGTTCCTACCCCTTCGCGACTTCGACGTCGTGGCCAGCGCGCTCAACTTCGACACACCCGATTGTCACGTTACCGGCGGCTGCGATCTGTACACGACAAAGGCTGCAGGCTCCGACAAGAAACTCTACAAGAACATTGACAAGTCGCTAGAAACACAACATGCCGCCCTACTCAAGTTCGGATCCAGCCTGTCACCTCCCCAGCGCACAACCCTCAACCTGTCCCGGTCAAGTCCATTTGGCCCCCTTTCCGACATCTCAAGTCGCAGGACATTCGCGTACCT
The DNA here is from genome assembly GCA_013435955.1 of Diaporthe sp. HANT25. Lineage (NCBI taxonomy): Eukaryota > Fungi > Ascomycota > Sordariomycetes > Diaporthales > Diaporthaceae > Diaporthe > Diaporthe sp. HANT25. The sequence goes on along the minus strand of JACBFG010000019.1, from coordinate 1,122,696 downwards.
CATCGCCACATTGAATGCCTCACATCCAGATTATGACTTTAGCCACGTGTTACGGCCTGCCGACTTCAAGCGCGAGCGCAATCTGAGGAGAGTGGTCGCCAATCTCGACACGACTCTGCACAGCGCGCGGCCCAACGCGCCCTCCACCACCGAATTCCCAATGACCTCACTGCTGCCTCCAAGTAAGAGGTCCAAGGCTGCTGCAGCCGACACGGGGTCGTCGCCCCCGGCCGTGTCCGGCACGGAGTCCCCACCATGGGGTCCCCACATGTGGGCCCTGATCGATAAGGAGATGACACTCAAGGAGTGCGCCGTCTTCTCCTACCAACCGAGCTCGAACCCCTTTGACGAGGAGACCGCCGCCATCTGGAGCCTGCACTACCTCTTCTTCAACAGGGAGCGCAAGCGCGTCGCGTACCTGTACGTCCGGGGCGTGCCCGTGGTATCACATAGCTACAACCCACCCTCACCGCTACGCCATCGCCAGCGGAGCGGCGCCATGTCGCTGACGCCCTCGACGTCGACGGGCGACCTGCGGAAACGCAGGCAGCTGCAGCTCGAGGACGCCGGCGCGAACAAGCGCGCCAGGTACTGGCTGGGCGACCGCGAGGCCGAGCGGATGCCGACGAGCGACGATGAGGACGACTACGCCGACGACGGGCTCTCGTGGAACCGTGACAAGGACGGCGTGCTCGAGCTCGACGAGTTCGCGGGCAGCTATGATGACTACGACGGCGGTTTCAGTGACGACTTCAGTGACGAGGTCTCCGATGACGATAACGTCGACGACCACGAGACGAGCCCGCGGTTGAGCGCCCTGCGCGGAATGAGCGAGGATATCGCCGGAAGGATGGAGATCGAGTGAAATTGCCCTGGCTCGGCTCCAGCAGGCTGAGACCTGCCGATTCTATTTCCTTTGCGCGCGCCTTCTTTTGTTACTTGACTTGCTTATCGGATGATTTCGCTGTTGGACACGGGCGTTTCTTGGATCTGCATACGGAGCGCGGGGCTTGTTTGGGCTGGGTCACACTGCTTCAACGCAGACGGCGTTGGGCCCGGGCATATGGCCTCTTTTTGCGCCTAACGAGAATGGGGCGGATTCCAGCTCTCCCTAACACCGGGGGGCATGGTTTTGTTTTTGCTCCTATATTCATATTTACGCTCAGGCTGGGGATGCGCGAGCCTCGTTTGGTCGGCTTGGTATATCGGGCGCTTCCGACCTTACCCGGTAGGCCTGGTGCCGGGCTGGCGACGCGTCGCGCACTTGCTTGCTTCTTGTTTGCTTTAATACTGTACTTCTTACCCCGCAAAGCGATGAAGCAGCCGCAGCAAGGAGCCGGCTTTCTTTCTCCGTGCGGTCTTTTCTTTCTCATTTTCTTTCTCGTGCAACTTTCATGGATCAGGACCGGCCGGGTGGGAACAGTTTGTTGTTTACGGCGAGGCGTTTTAGCATGTGATCTCACGGGAGGGGCAAAGTGGGCGACTGTGTGTGCGTCCATCCGGCCGAGGGGAGTGGTTATCGTCCTTGGTTTACCTGCGTTTCTATCTTTTCTCTACCTAGCTGCTACCTGGCCACGAGCACACACATACGTGCCAGGGGAAAGGGACTGACACATATTATGAGTCTGGCCGACCGGACTCCAAGTCTAGGAAATACCAGAATGCACAAGAGAATCATATTGAACTATGTGGATCGGGTCCGAGTGATGTATGTAGACATTGGTGACAAGTTCGTGACCGTAATATGAACTAATCTCCGAGGGCGTGTCGGACCTGGTCGAACTCCTACAAGTGCAGGCCAGATGCGATCGCTATCCGGAGTAATTTAGGAACTCAGAGCTGCAATATCTGAGCGGAAGGCTGCTTCGGTTGTTCGAGCATCGACCACAACTAAGAAAGTGAAGTCCTCGGTGTCGAAGTAGTCAGGTTTACCAGATATCATTTTAGCAGTATATCACTCAAGAACCACCAGGCGGCTTCATGGAGCAATGCGTGCATGGTATTCGCCCTACGATGATCTAAAAGTACTTTTTTCGCGATTTCTGTCCATTCTTAGTGAGGATAAGAAAAACCGTTTCCGAGAAGATTCGACCGAGTTTTCGGGCGCAGCAATTTTGCGCTCTCCCGACGCCGCCGTCAAGAAAAAACCGCCGATGTCCGCATCCGCATCGGAAACTAAAACACCCATATTAAGGAAGTCAAAGTGGACCAAGCATTCCGTTCAGTTAGTGCCGCGGGAAAGGGGAAGAGCAGAAACCTCGCAATCCACGTCCGTGATCCGTGATCCGTGCGCTTTACACGTCTACTCCGCGGTGTCGAGGTCGTCGTGAACGGGAGGTGGGCTGTCCAGGGCTGTTGCATGTGTCAGCGGGTGCTCGTGGCAGGGAAGACTCCGGAGGGGTTTCGGTGCTTACGCTTGCGGTCATCGCCATTAGCACCGTTCTCACGGCGATCGCGGTCGTCCCTGTCGTCCCGCTCCCTATCATCGCGGTCACTATATCGGCTACATTAGCATCTTCCTCTAGGACTTGCAACTATTGCAGTGTTGAGCAGAGTCGATGACTTACCGGCGGTCCGGAGATCGCGAGCGGTCGCGAGTGTCACGGCGGTCGCGATCGTCGTAGCGGTCACGCTCGCGACGGTCATCCTTGCGGGGAGAGTAGTCGCGAGTGCGCCGGGGGCTGGGAGTCCGGCGGCGAGGAGAGCGCGGAGGGCGACGGTCACGGTCACGGCCAGAATCGAAGCGCCAAGAGGCAGAAGGAGGAGTGCGGGCCCACTGTAGAAGCATCAGCACATGGACGATGGGGGGAGGGGGGAGGGTTGGAAGCTGCGATGAATAGCTAGCTGGCTGGCTTACCTCGATCTTCAGGATGTCATCACGTCCAATCCGCTTGTTATGCATGTCGTGGTAGGCATCATCGGCATCTCGACGGTCCTCATACTCCACGAACGCGAACCTGATGACGGTGGAGTCAGCAAACAGCGGCCCGGGCGGGGTGTTTCGGGATGGAGAGAGTATGCTTACAGCCTGCTCGAGGCACTACGAGGCGCAGGGATGTCGCAACGGACGAGCCTGCCATAGCTGTGTCGTATGATGTCAGTAGTGTTTAACACCGGGCGAAATGGATAAAGGTTCTGTCGAGATCCTGCGATCGCGTCGCCGCGTCGATGTAGCGTCGCGATCCCGGATGGATACCGTTGACAGGCGACTTGCCCGGTGCAAAGCCAAGCGCGTTTGTTTGGAAGCGTTCTGTCATCGCCGACCGCTCGATCGAAGGGTGGGGGACGATTGGGGGACACAGGGCGGATAGAATGGCACGACGGTGGGTACGACACGACGGTGGATATACAGAGCGAACACTTCGACGCGAGGGCGAGGGCGGCTGGGAGGATGGAGGAGGCCCTCTCGAGACTGGACTGGGCTTTTGGACTGGAGGATAATTTGGGTGGGTGGTGGGCTGAGGAAGGAGGGATCGGAATTACCGTTCGAATTCGTAGGCGAGGTCGCGGGCACGAGTGCCGTGGCTGAAGCCAGTGACGTAGAGAGTGGTACCGCCACGAGACATCTTGTCAGGATGAGGTGGTGATGCGGTTCGTCGATGAACGATGGGGGTGGAAGAGTTGGTGTTGAGCACAGCTGAAGGTCGGAAAAAAGTGAGTGGCCTTTCAGAGGCAGCTTTGTTTGGGGGAGGCTGCAGCGTGACGGTCCGTGCGCCCGCGGGTTCCACTGCCTGGTGACCTCACCGCTGGAGCTACCGGCACTCGGGTGCCTAACGAGCTAGTATACACCGGGCTGCCCGAGGTGAGCAAGCACGGTCTGCTGTAAGTAGGTTAGTGAATGGGGAAAAGGGTATTAGCCACTTTCAGCCTTATAAATAGGTACGTTTTGACAACTTTACGCGAGTTACAGTCCATTTACTGTTTTGTCGTTGGGTAGATAGACAGTACTATTTACACGTTCCCCAGCCTCCAACAAAACCCTCACAGTATCAGGTAGAGTGAGCACAGGACCGAAGGGCCTGTAAATATCCCCAGCCAAAAATTAATATTCCCCAGAGTCTTCCTGCCCTTCATCCACTTCGTCCTGCTCAGTTGCACAAGCGCTGTCAAACAAGGTTAGCCTACCAGCACTGCAATGGAAGGTGTTTGGGGCAGCTGAACACTCACGCAGCTGCAGCATTTGCATAAAGAGGAGATAGCCCCTGAGTTTCTTGAAGATACACCACATGACCAGCTCGTGGACCAGTGCCGACAGGAAGAACGTGAACAGCGTCGCCGTATGCTTGTTAACTCGCACTGCAGCGTTCAGGGTCAGCGGGCAAGCACTGAGAAAGATAATTTGTACGAATATGTAAGGATACTGGGAGAAGACAGCCATGATTTGGCTGTAGTCTCGCATTCGTGGTAAGACGCCTTTGAAAATAAGCAGCGTATGACAGTGGGTTCTCCTTGAAGATGTCAAAACTGTATCCGGAAACTACTTACTGGCACTGATGGAGCTGTGATAAACATGCCTCAGCAAGAAGTTATGAACTGGTCGATTCCAGTCCCTCGCGAACTGGTCCCAGCTGACCGAGTTCCACCAGTCCGAGTAGAACTCTCTGTCGGCAAAAAAAGTCAGCTCACCAAGGAGGTTAAGGATGGCCTCCCAGATGAGGTACCACGTCAGGAGGTACTCCATCATGAACGGGAAGATCAGGTCCGACAGCAGCCACGGGAACTCCCCGAAGCGCTCGGCCAGGGACAGCCCGGCCTCCTTCATGCGGACCGTCTTCATCACCACCGGGTAGATAAAGGCCTGCGAGACCATCATCATCACGAATATGAGCCCAAAGGTCGCGGCCGCCTTCTCTGCCACGTAGGCCCAGTCGATCCTCTCCGACCGGGGGTATTCGAGCTCGTAGACCAGGGTCGGGAAGACGATGTACTCGTAGTGGTTCTGGAAGGTGACGTTGTTGGGGTACGCCCGCCCGGGGTTCGTCGACTTCCCCTGGAGCTCCTCAGTGAGCCCGTCGATTTCCCACTTGATGATCTGTTCGAACACGTGGATCTGCTCCAGGTCGAGGGGCTCGTTCGAATTGATGGCTGCTTCGATGCCCTCTAGGTCCTGACTGAACGTCTCGTAGCTTGCATGTGACGACTGGCGCCTTTGCCTGACGTCGTTTCTTGAAGGCCGCCGGGCAAGATGGTCCGTCGATATAGATGAGGCAGTCGGCTTCGTCTGTGACGGTGACTTGACAGCCTCGACGTGCTCTAGCTGCTTCAGCTTCTTCAGCAACTCTGCCCTCTTCTTGTAGGCGCTTGACAGGTAGCCATTGTAAAATGCATAGCTGTGCTGTTTCATCAGCATTACCAGCGAGTGCAGAACGAAAAACACCGTGTGAGACCAAGGCCACTGCCGGAGCTGTGTCCAGCCAATGGTTCCCCCGATGAACATGGTCTGCCATATGTTTTGGATGATCCATCCCGATCTGTCCCAGTCGACATAGTCGTTCTTGATCAAAACCTGTAGCAGCCAGCTGACGCCGGTGAGCCCACACATGACACCGTCGGAGATGAGCAGGACGACGACATCCCTCTTGAACATGGACTTCATGATATCATTGGTTCCGAGTGGGCTACCCGTCGTCTTCCAATTCTCAGCCCCGATCTTGAGGAGCATGAAAGCGACGGCGATCCAGAACAAGGTAAAGAAGCCATGGAACGGGCTGTTAGCAGCCGCCGAGTTCTGCCGGTCAAAAGTTGAGAACTTTCTCGTGAAGACGTAGTCACTGAATCGTCCTTTCCGCTTGCCATCGGGTTGTGGTTCCTTGGCCTACACATTATTAGCCATGAGCCGTCGTCGCAACGAGATATTCCAGAACTCACCCTCTGCACGCCCCGTCTCAAGATCTCTCGAAGCTCCTTGTCATCCGACGCAATCGTGTAGACCTTGGCGCCTCTAAGCGATGATATGTCCTCAAGGGACCCAGTCTCGGAAGACACATCACTCGGCGTCGCAACCTCACCCGTGCCCTCGCTGAGCTTGAGCTTGCTCCCAGACGCCGGAAGCGTGGTGACCTGTTCCTTCTCCCGCTTCTTATTCAGTCGGAGGACAGCAATTGGCTTCTGCGATTCCTCGTCATAGTCCTCCTCACTGGCACTCTCCGAGGGCGTTGATATCTTCCCGCTCCCGGCCAGCCGCAGGGCTTCCCTGAGAGCCCTCGGTGGATTATTATTTCTTGTGAAGTAGGCCTCTTCATTTGACGCATGGGGGACGGCCTCGTCCCTCATACGGGGTTCTGCTGACCCAGCTGCCCCGTTCGCAGCCATCTGCTAAGTTGTCGGTGACCAGGAGAGATAAGTGAGATGAGTGTGATCGATATGATGCAGTGGCAGGCAAAGCCTGTGCTGAGCTTTGTATGCTTCTCAACAGGGAATATTTGATGACTGCAGAAAGCGAAGTAATATGCAGGCGGATGGGTATCTTGATCTATCTTTTCAAGGCGTCGTGAGCTGTATGTACTCCGTAGCTGTCTCTCTAAGCCGGATCCAGCGGGAGGTTAAGCAACAAGAGACAGATGTCATCCGGGAGGGCACGCGCTCCGACTCCGACTGAACCGAAGGCCGAGGATTCTCTGGGTCCTGCACGAGGCTGCGAAGTCAAGTCAAGGCGTCGATCGATGGGACCCTGAAAGATCCCGTTCATCCACTGACTGATGTGCCGCTGCCGTTGGTGTCCTGCGGACGGGCGTCTGCTTACGGAAGGAAGTATGTCACAGAAACGAGTACGAGGAAACCACGCCGGCGAGGTTTCCCCGAGTTAATTGGAATGGATTGGGGTAATGGAAGTTTATCAGATGGAAGGTCCCAACGGCAGGAACGACACGCTGTTTCTTGACCAGATTTCACGGCTCCAGCCTGGCCTCGAATGTCGGTCGGTCGCCCAGGCTTACTTACACACACCGGCGGCATTACACATGCTGGATGGGGGCGGTGCGAAACAGCCGTACTCCAGGAGCCCCGCAAAACCAAGCATGGGTTGCTGATATATCATCTCAGCTTGACGTCAAAAAGTCCGGTACGGGTAAGCACGAGCGACCACATCTGCTCTACTAATGGAGCGCGCGACATGAGAATATGATTTACACTAGAGTCCAGCGCTCTGCTCTAGTCCGCCCTGCCCGATTCTGGGCGCATCACAAGGCCGAGGTCGATACCTAATAGATTGGTTACAGCTTTGCTACAAACTGTTAGTCGACAAACCCTCCCCCAGCTGCGAGGGTTAGGGAGCCTGAGGCTTGTCCAAGCCTGCAAGGCTCGCACGTCGAATATGCTTGTGATGCTGACGGACCTCGGGAGATCCTCACCCCTTTGGCGAGGCTGAAAATGGAATAACAATGCGATGCAAGATTGGACGATGCCTGGATACTGACAGATCGATCATCAGGTAGAGCCAGGTCTTTTACAGTGCAACGCATTGGTTTGCTTGCTCCTGGAGCCCGAGCCCGAGCCCGTACAGTCCGTCCACCCCACATTGGTCCTGGGTGCTGTGGTGGTGTGTAAGTGGAGGAGGTACAGAGCTTGGATGCTCAAATGCTCAGAGCTCCAGAACTCTGACGGATGGTATTTCGCCGATGCCGCTCGTCCCAGCCAATCAGGTCCCTCCAATGCAGAGAAATTCCATCATCGCGCAGGACATGAGCTCCATCACTTTTCTCAACGTACGACTGCGACGGCCACTGCGTCCAGCGGAGAGCGAGACCAGGCTTTACTGCTCTACTCGACGGAAGCCACGGACACTGCAGGATTCGTCAGTGACAGCCTGTGCAACAGACTTGTCCGCCCTTTCCCGAAAAGAACACGGGACCACCACGATACTCGCCACCGGGTCCTCCGGCGGAGGCCGTCAGCTTTCCAGGGCCCCATCTCTAAACCCCGACTTATCCGCCCCCTTCCCACCTGGGTGGCCACGATCAGATCCCACGAGGACGAGACGCGCGGGCAGCATTCACGGCTCCACGTTGCGCCGGTCTGCAATTCCGATCCGAACAACTCCCTTGCTCTCATAACCCCCACACGTACGATTACGACCACGGCCACGACGAGCACGAGCACGAGCACGAAAAACAAAAGCGGGCAACAATGCTGCGAAGCTCCATGTACGGGGTATTCCGTGCCTCGGCGCTGGGCCATCAGCCCACGACGACAACCGCGGGCGCACCCTTGCGAAGGCTAGCGGCCCAGGGCTTCAGGACACAACCCGCCAGGGCCACGCTGGCGCCACCGAGGGCTGCGGGCGGGCAGTCGGTCGCCACGGGCGCGAGGACGTTTGGCACCGGGCGGACGACACTCATACGGGGACCCTCGGCGGCGTCGAGGACGGCGCAGGGGCTATCACAGAGGGCGCAGAAGCGCACCTTCAACTGGACGTGGTCGCGCCGGTCCGGCGGCGGCAGCAAGGGCGCAGGGTCCGAGGCGGAGCCGCAGTCGCTGAGTGCGCGCCTGCGGAAGCTGTCGCGCGAGTACGGCTGGGCCGCCCTGGGCGTGTACCTGGGGCTCAGCGTGCTCGACTTCCCCTTCTGCTTCCTGCTGGTGCGCATGGTCGGCACCGACCGCATCGCCGAGGTCGAGCACTGGGTTATGGACGCCGTCAAGAAGGTTGTGCCCGAATCCGTCAAGCAGCGCTGGCACGAGTACCGCGCCGCCTTCAAGGACGCGGAGAAGGAGGAGCTGGGCGACAACCACGTGAGCGAGGACATCGAGAAGGTGGGCTGGGGCGTCGAGAAGGCCCAGGAGAGGCACAAGGAGGAAGCAAGTAAGTCACACAACAAAAACCCCACAAACTTCTGCTTTCCTCTCTCAACCGGCCGTCGGGCCTCTATACGGCCTGTCCTACGAAGTTGACACAAAGTTGCCCGCTGTGTCGAGTTTGTTTTGTCCACCTTACAACTGGGCAGGTTTTGGGGGCGAAGTGGAGCCAAGTGGCCATCACATTCAAGCGGTTTCGCCTTACTCTCGCCTGCACTTTCCTCGATGGGAATGGGCGCAACAGATAGAGTTGGCCGCCTCAAAGATTCGGGAGAGCTTCGGGTGTTTCGCCAAGTACAAAGTCCTTCAGCTGACGCGAGCATGACTCCCCAGGCCTCGCGACGCAACTGGCCCTGGCGTACGCCATCCACAAGACCTTCATCTTCATCCGGGTGCCCTTGACGGCGGCAGTGACGCCGAAGGTGGTCAAAGTCCTCAGGGGATGGGGCTACCAGATCGGCAAGAGGAAGCCGAAGACACGGTAGAGCAGACGCAAGTAACGCAGCGATCGACCGCACCTGACACCAAGCACTGCTGTTTTGCGGCCTGTTGAATGCGTGCAGTTGACGTCAATCTGATCTGAGGTTTTGGTGCTGGGTGGGTGGGTTCCTGCATCTGTGCGGCGGGCTTTCCGTGCACGTGTATATTTTACTTAGAGTTGCATGGCATTGCATGGAGCATCAGTGGCGAGGCGCAAATGGGGCCGGTATAGCTGCCTATGGGGGATCCGGACAACTCTGCATGTACCCTCGTGTATCTGTGGCTGTACGAAGCAAAAAAGCACTTCTCAATAGACAAAATTCAACAAGAACGCGCGCTCACGACGTCACAGAGACACCGCTACTCTCAGAAGTACGGTGTATCGCCATCATGACTCTGATACCAAGGCCGGCAAGTCAAGATCTTGCGTGAATCTGGTGTCTGTTCCACGCCGATCCAGCGCGGATGCTTGCGCATACGAATATGGTCATGACATGGGACAAGCCGCATGAAAGTCGTGAGGGTCACCCAGCAAAAACCACGCGTTGGAACGAGTCGATGGCTTCTGGAAAGACGCACGGAAGACGGAAAGAAGGTCGAGAAGCTGTATAGAAGCTTCTTGGCTGCCGAAGCCGCCTGAGCGATGGCAAAGCATCCCTGGTCAGAGAGGGCCCGAAGCCAGGCCTGGACCGCTCGACCCGATAGCGCGAGGGAAAACCACGGCACCATCATGCCAGGCCTCGCCGAGACCCAACAACGGCGCCGGCCGGTGATAGGCATCCCTGGGCAATTGGGCAGAAGCTGTCGTCCTTGCCCGCTCAAACACGCCCCTCGCGGCCGCCTTGGAGTATCACCCCGTGTCTGGGAAGCACGAGCTCAACTTGCTGTTACCTGCCGATCCGTTAGTGTTGAGTTTGACGTATCCGGTGAATGAAACCATCAGCGGAGGTTTGACACGATGGAGGCCCGGGCAAATTGTGGCACGCAGAGCTAGTGGCGCCGGGGTCGAGTGTCTTGGCTGAATCGGGCGCTGGTCTGCATTCCACACAACGGTAAGAGAACCATTCTAGAAGGCTAGGCGGGAGACCCTGATGCCATGCAGCCGTTGTGAGGAGAGGACGGGCAGGGAAGATTGGGATTCGAGGTCGGCATAAGGTTCGAATGACTTGCCACCCAAGACCGCACTCTGTTTGAATGGCCTCGTCAAGCGCATGATGGTTACCAGCTGGCAGCTCGAGGTGTTTCGAACTGGGGCTGAATCGCCGTAATAGACCCCGCCGACGGTAAATTGTTCACGCGGAATGAGCGCCGCGCTGTTGCCGGGTTTATTACCGCTGTGCTAGTTACCGTTGCCGCGGTATCACCATGGTATCCCGAATCAAGATAGGCGAATGCGAATCAGGGTGGTTTTATTACGTTGGATGGACATCTCCGCCGCGATGTGCCCAAAGCCGTCGGAATTACCAAACTGGCGTTCCTCATGATGACACTGTGGGTATAATGGGGCGTGGGCAGCTTGGCAGTCGTCATGGCGGAAATATTGGTTGTGATGCCGTTGCCGGCCGTGAGGGTTCCGAGCCGATATGCTGTGACCGGTCGCGGTTGGCGCATCGTCCAAGATTCCAAGATAGGCCCATCTTGATGGTTTTGCCCGTTGATTGAGTCAGCCCTATGGCAGGTGGGCAGGCAGGGCAAGGCGCACGTTTCCGAGGGAGAGGCCATCGTGACGACACGGCCATGCGACGGGAACAAGAGCTCGGGAGATGGATGACTCAGTCATGGTCATCACCCAGGGACGAACTGACTCTCGTATCGTCCATTGAGGTTCCCGATCAAGACATTCCGCAGCTTGGGGGATGTCACCGTGGGGCGATGAAAACCGGGGCAAGGGTCCAGTTCTAGCTGTCCCCTTGCTCCGGAGCGTGGACAGTCCCCACGCTGGGCGGCGGGCTGGGGCGGGCAGGCCTGACAGGGTGGATCCGATGAGATGTACCACAGTGCCGCGTCGCGGGAGACAGCTTCTCGGGAGGGCGGTCGCGGACAGCGGAAGGTGGAATGCGCACATGCTGCGACAGTGGCGGGCGGACAGAAGTCGCCTCGCCGGGAGTCTCGAGGCATGCGGGATGTGGGATAGGTATCATATTTTGGATACTGACAAGAAGCCATGGTGGCGTGCGTCGTGGCCCTCTGCGGACCGCATGAAATAGGCACACCTCCGGCCGGCTGGCTGGTGAACGTTCACCAGCAGCTACGGGACGGTACGTGTTTTCTCGTGTGGACTCGGCCACCCAGTGGCAAGTGCCGCCGAGGCGTACTTGATGCGAGGGCGTGTGAAACAAACTTTGGGCGACGGGCTGGTAGCGCGTCACAAAGGGCACGGAGGAGAAGCCGAAAGGGGAGAAGGAAAACGAGGTCCGAAAGCTTAATCGTGGGAAGTGGGCATTTGGATCGTCTGTGGTCCTTTTTCTGTCTGGAATTGCTGAAGATGCGACGAAGAGGGACCCACAGCAGAGGCAAGATTTCGTTGTACTGTGGCACGTATCCGTAATGGAAGGATCCGTCCCCTGCCCCAGCCAATATGAAGGGGACTGGCCAGGTGCTTGCATCCGATGTCCTGACAAGCTTGCAGTTGGTTGCCGTTGGTGTTGGCTGGCGCGTGCGTGTGAGAGATGTGCGCGTTGGATGTCCGGACTATGCTTTGTGCGTGTGGAGAGAAGCAACGGAATTGATGAACGGACGATGAGATTGTGATTGATGCAGCCCACCCATACATTGCCCAGGTACACCACAGCTCTGCCTCTCTTGGCCTTCTGCCTCGGCCTTCGCTCCCAGGAAAAATGTACATACTGGATGGAGTGCAGTACATGCAGCCGGTACCGCTGACAATAGGCACAGCGCAGTACTTGACGCATGTACCTCCTCCTGCAGCCCACTTTGCGCCTCGCGCCTTCCCACCCGTCTGTCCTGGCCGACAGCCGCACGGCAAAAATTAAGGTTCGCGCTAGGAAGGTGTCAGGCCCCACTACTGCACCCTTTTCCCGCATATGTCGGCCTATTTTGGAAGGGATTGTGAGCTGGCTACGTACTGCCCTGCATGTACAACGGTACATCGTTCCGCACCGTCGGAGGCTGCACAACTATGTAGATTTACCAGCCAACGTCCGTCGCATGTGTGTGCACTCTATGCAAAGTATGTGTGTACCTACATACTATATTATCCAATCATGATCAGCACCATGCAAGTGGGCCACTGAGGATTCAGGATCCTCAGGATCCTCAGGAGGGCATGCGCGGTTCGATTGTTGCTATTACCGTTCCTGACCCGGATCCTGTTTCCTACGGTTGTGCAACACCGCAACGCCCCTTGGCGCCGGGGCAAACCTTCACGGCGCATGCTCATTGCCAACATGGCAATTCATTATGTACGGGGCGAGTGAACGGCACTGCTCTTCCGTCTGCTCTCTTGCCGTACTGGACTCTGCAGCGCAGGAAGCGTACCGTATCCAGGACAGGACCAACCGTCGAGCTTCTCCCAGGCGTGTCCCATTCGTTTGCGATTACCTAGGTGGTGCATCTGGCACACATCTGGCCCTGGACCATCTCTCGTGATCCATGGGCCCATCAAAATGACTACGACGTCTGACCATCCATCCCACACGCACATGCTGCCAGTCGGAGCCACATGCGAGCCTTGGGTATAACACGGAATTGAACACCGCTTCCCCAATTTTTCTCCCCTGACCTCCCCCTAACCGCGGTACAGAGGTACGTTACCTGGGCGGGGCCCAGCTTGCAGGTGCTAGCTGGACCCAGCAGATACTTACCTACCTTGGACAGGCATTTGGACGATCGAGGTACTGTACCCAGATGCTCCTGGGCGCATGGTCTGCACCTACAGATTATTGTGGCCCTTGTTTGTACATGCCAGAATAGGTAGATACCTGACAGGAGCTCCCCACGGCGGGAGCTCCAAATAATTGTGAACCATCTCGTTCTGAACCGCCCCCAAGAATGCCTCCCTCCCTCCCTCCATTCAAGGTTCCCTCCCCCAAGCTAGTGTATTTCGTCACCATCCGCCACCGAAACATGGCAAACTTCAAAACTCTATCGGCGAGAGATGGATGATTTGAGTTTCAACCCCAATTCTTGTCGCCCCGCCCGACCGTGGGATGGCAAACCCCCCATTAGCCAACGATGATGCCCGTCGAGGGGACAGCAGTCGAGGACAAGCGCCCCATCGATAGCGTCATTCCTCTTGCGTCCAAACTTTAGGGTTTCCGTCAACCACGTTTCAAGTACGGGGAGCTTTCCTGCTGGGCCATGAGTCTCGTTCCCCCTTCCTTGAGGGTCCCCCGCTCTCCCGTGGGTTTTGGGTGAGCCAGTTGGCCCTTTGATGTGCTGTTGTTCGCCACTTTATTTATATTCGGTGACAAAAAAGTCGTGCACGATGTGTCACGACAAGAGGCTGGGAGGAACCAGGCCGGGGCCACGGGCGCGGGGCACGTTTGCAATGCCACGGAGGGACCAGGCGATGGAACTTGTCGTATCCGAAAACTTTGTCCCAACTGTGCGGTCCGCGTGGTTCGTTCTTTTTTTCGCATTCACGGTTTTGAATTTTTGGAATTCAGAAAGTAATATTATCCCATCGTCATTGCTATGCGACCGACGAGCAGGCAAGTCAGTGGCGCAATAGGTGAAAAAGAAAAAGCCAAGAGAAAACCAAAAGAAGAAAGAAAAAAATTGTCCCGTGCGGCAAGAGGGACCCGTCGCCAGCCAGGCGTGCTGACTCGGAGCAGAAGCCATTCGTGGATCTGGTCATGATGGCATAACCTGATTTCGCCCAAACCTTACCGTCGGCTGCAGCACTGATCGGCCACTGGGACTGGCATCTCCGGCGCCGCAATTCCCAACCCCCTAGGTGGTTACAGCGTTCGGCCGGTGCGAGCAGAGAACCATTCTGGGTAACTTAAGTCGAAAGGCGGCGGGAAGTATCAGATATTGGAGCCTTGTGGCACCGCCGAGGAGCTAGGGCGAAAGGGCGAACGACAAAGTTAGACAGCCTCGTCTCCTCGTCTGGTGGTGGCCAGGGTTCACGAAAATGCCAGGCAGGCGCGGCGGCGTTCCAGCTGATGTGAGTTTAGTTCGGCAGGAGAAATAGGATTGGGACTTTTGTTTATTAAGGTGTTCGTAATGCGGGACGCGTACGCACCGCTGCTTCGAGCTGAAGACTGTTGGTGTGTCACGATGGGCTCCACGATGTGGGCTGCGTCCACTGCGAAGCTGGGCAATCTCAGGGCATACAGAAACCTTATTTCCTAGCCGGAGCAGGAGGAGCCCCCCAGCTGGCCAAGTTACTGGCTGGCTGGCAGGGCGGTGGACAAATACGCAGCGCATTACTCCGCGGGCGGTAATAATAATAAAGTAGCTCTTGGACTCGGGCCGTTGTAGGCCACAGTATGGAGATATGGAGACTGACACGAAAGTATGCACCGTTTCATCTTGCTGTTGATCTCGGCTCATGACAAACAGGCTGGCAGGCAGGGCGGAATTGATTGATTGATGGGGCTGGTCTGCACAAAAAGTGCTCTGCGTACCCACACCTGTTTTCAATGCCCAATGTGTACATAGTGGCGGCACCCGGTATTCGGGTTTGTACACGCCAACCCCGTCTCTCTCATTAATGCGCGCCCTCGAAACGAAAGACTAATCTTTTTTTCTTCTGTATGCTGCATAGCACAAGCGCTCCGTATGCACATCATCGGCCCTCCTCTCCAGCCCGAGAGTCCAGGACCACGGGCCCGAGGGACTCTCCATGTTCGTCAGTCAATGCCGCGGGCGTGATCATCATGATGTCCCGTACCTCCCAAAAGAACTCTACGCCCCGGCTATGCTGTGCCGTCCACGACAATTACAATTTTACCTGTCCGTGATGTGCAGCTGGGCACGCATGCACAGTACCCGCAAGGCTGTCCGAAACTGGTTTACGGCAAGGGGTGGGCCTCTCCCCCTACGGAGGGCGGTACGGATACGCACACGGGCTTTGCAAGCGCAGATCATCTGGATTAGACTTTGGGCAAGAATGTCATTCCGCTTCTGGAAGGAGTGGGGACCAACAGATCACAGATCTGGGCCAGGGGTGGGCCAGCCAAAACTGCAAGCACCCGCAGGGCAGGGCGGTATCGTGCCGGCACACGGTGAGCTGTCAAGGGACTCGCCGCCCCGGCGGGATGGGCTGTTCTTCCTGAGGGGAGAGGAGAAGTGAGAAAAGTCTGCCGGTCATCCTGTCGCCCCCAGCAGCCAGCAGCCAGTCAGGGAGGCCGGGACAGGCATGCGGGCAGTTTGTGACTTGCAGCAGACAGAGGCCCGAGGGACAGGACACAACTGGTCGGAAATCCCGTGGCGAATCGATCCGTCTGATGTTTGTGAATCTGAATCCCAAGGGTCGGAGGTTGCCCACCAAGCTGGTTAGTCCGGCACGGCGCTGGGCTAGGGGTCCCCCCAAATGCAAACAGCGACGGCCAGGTGCAATGCATTGCCAATGCGAGCGACAAAAGGACCGCCCGGAGGCTCTAGTATAGGACCCAGGCTTATAGGCTTCAGCCTAGGTTGCCAAATAAACCTTCTACTCGGGGCGAAGTCGAGACAAGTGTTTTCTCGTATGCCCACCGCCTGCCCGCCCTCGTTGTATTCGTACTATGTACGTTGTAGCCCGTCTGCCCGTTATTTAGGCGCCGTAACAGGAATTCCGAGCCGCGGTGACAGCCAGTCAGTCTTCATACTTCCGCAAGTCAGAACTCTCCCCTCTCCTTATAAATAATTACATCATCGCTGGGGCGTGGCCTGACGATCAGAGGAAAATCCCACGGGTGGTGGGCAGCAAGACACCACGGTTGCATCACCTGCATGGTGGCTGCATGTGTCGTTCGTCGGCTGAACACCGGCTGAAAATTGAAGGGCTTGGCGCCCAAACTCAAACGATCCTCCTTGCCTGCCGGGAGCATTTCGAGGGAGCGAGGTGTGTGTGCGTTTGTGTGTGTGAGAGAGGGAGAGCGACATGGGTGTAGTAACGGAGTTGAGTGAAGGAGTCTGCGAGTCTGTGCCTGTCACCTGCCTGTGTGTGCCTGTACCTGTGCCCCGTGCCCGTGCCTGTCTCTCTCTCTCTCTCTCTACCGTAGGTACAGTACACTCACTGTCTATGCTCCCTCGGGTCGGATCTGGTCTGGTCTAGTCTGGTCTGATCTGGATGGATCTGGGTCTGGGTCTGCACTGCTCCTGCACTACTGCAGGCCTGCAGGCTCTACTGCACCGCTGACCGCGTGCACCACCTGCGCGTGCTTCGGGGCGAGCTGGGAGGACCCGGGCAGCACCATCTGCAATCAAGATTAGCGATCGGACTTGGTGAGTCTGGACTTTGTGGTGGAGACCCGCCCAAAGAACGGCCCAGACTTCGCCAGAGACCCCGACAACATCGAACCGGCGCACACCCTCCACGAGGTCTGCGGGCCGTGGGCTAGTTAGTCCACAGGAACAATAATTAGTAGAGGACGGGTTGAGGAGGGGAGAATGGCAGGTGGGACGGGTGATAGTAAGTGTCAGACGTGCACGTGGTTCTGTGAGGCATGTCCGGCTGAAGCCAGCCAGCCAGTCAGCCAGCCAGCCACTGGTCATGGGCCGTAGCATGACGCCCGTCCAGCATGCCAGCATGCAATGCACACTTCGGCAACCAAGACTCTGCCTAGCTCCCTAGTCAACACAGCAATTCGGATAAGTATTTTTTTTCTTATCCTCCTAATCCGACTCCGAACCGAGACTGCCTCCGACGACATACTCTCTCATGCACGCCAGGCCAGGCCGGGCGCACACTCAACTTGTTTAAGCTCAGAGGCTGTCAAGTCGGTGAGGAAACCCAAACACCAAACCAACCCCCCTCGCGACTTGCCATGACGATGACGACAAGGCGAGAGAAGGCGGCCGAGCCCGCCTCTGCCTGTCTGGTAATCTGCCACGACCCGGTTTCAGTCACGATCTGGTCATTGCCTCGGGAATCCTCCGTCGACTCGTCGAATTACTGAGTCGCCGCGCGAGATGCCGGGTGGGTTTTCCGGCCTGGCAAGCCTGTGAGACGGTGGCCCTTGGGGTCAAAGCAAACTCTCTCAAAATTCGTCACCGTTTGACTCATGCGCCCCTCAAAACCTCATTTGACTTTTCCAAGCCCGCCCGCCCGACGCCTGGCTGCCAACGCTGCCCGCGCCAGCACAGCAGCCCCAGCCCAGCGCCCTGAAAACGGCCGAGGCAGGACCGTCCACGGCTTTACAACGTATCGTATGGGGGGCCACACAGTCAGGAAGGACACTCGAGAGTGAAATGGCAATTCCCGGCGGGGTGGGACAAGGTCGGAAACATGCGTCGGCCAGGAACGGGGGGCTGGCCGCAGCACTCTCTGCTCCTACTACGTACACTCACTACACCGCAGCACGGCATGTACATACGCCATGTACACACATGCTGTGCCTGGCCCGGACGTACAACTCGAACGTTACATGGCTACATTGCTAGCACACCGTCCGTCGGGTGTCTAGCCCAGGGCCCGCCCCCAGCCCAGGCTGCCGGACCTGATAATAGCAATAATCATGGGCTTTAACGGCGTCGCCTGATATATCACACAACCCTGGACAGCCGGTAGCTGGTAGCCGGTAGCTGGTAGCTAGCAGCTGGGAGCTGGGAGCTGGAAGCTGACGGCTGGGGCAAGGTATCACGCGAGACGAGGCCGTCCCAACTTTCATCATGGACTGGGATCCGGACCGGCCAGCTCCCGGCCAGCTCCCGGCCATTTTCGCCCGTACTGCGCACCGAGTGCCAGTGCTATGCGATAACGACGAACTCAGTATGTGCTCCGTAGCTCCAAACATATCGCGTCGTCCTCCCAACCCCAAAAAAAGAGATCAGCAACGCGAGGAGGCAAACACCATCCCGGCTAAGCGCTTTTGCGGTTGCTGCTGCTGCCGCTGTCAATGCTGCTCGTGCTGCTTTAGGCATGGCTGTGCCTTTCCCCAGCGGCTGGGGCTTTGGGGTTAGCCGCGCTTTGCACCCAGGCCAGCGTGGTCCCACCATGCCGTGCTCAGGCTGCGTGTGTATATGCGTGTTCGTGTGTTCGTGTGTATATATTCAGAACAGGCGCGCTGGCCCAAGAAAGCATGGTCGATCATCTGGCCAACTGCCGAGGGTACATGTCCCAAAAGTATGGCAGCTGAAGCAGCTACATGACCAATACATGACTTATTGTCAAACTTGTCGAGTCTAATCACCATCGCTTTGAGTTTCTAGCCGGTCATGGGTACGGTTTCGCCCCATATAACCCAGCAGCGTAAACTTTGACGGCCAAAGTACTTTTCTGGCCCCCCACAGCCGACCGCACCCCTGGCACTTGCTCACCAGCTACCTACCTGGCAAATGTTACCTGATGCTACCGTTCTATTCCCTTTAATTCCCACAGACCAGCGGTGGGAGCCACCGAGACCCCCCCTTCCTTTGTACCTCTCGAGGTCCAGGTACAGGGGAGCTTCCATTATGGGATTTCCAACAATAGACCAGAAAGAACCAAAGTCCTGTTTCCTGCCAAAGTTTCTCCAAAATACTCCAAACCGCGGCCACACCTCCTCCAAGAACCAAAAAAAAATCAAAATAAAAAAAAGCTACATAGTAAAAAGTGACAAAGTACAGTACCTGGTGGAGCTTCAGAGGCGGTCACCGGATTAGTACATACCATGCGCACTTGTGCACAACTGCCACGAGCAAAACGCAGTAGTAGTCTAGTAGGCTGGTCGTGCCGTTCCTCTCTGACACACGATCGTGCTTGTTCGTGCTCGTCGGTGCTCGCGCTGTCAAAAGGCGTTTGCGCATCGACCGTCCCGTTACAAGTGCGCCCCAGTAGTGGCAATAGCGTCCTCAGGCGTGCCAGCCAGCCGGCCGGCCCAGGTCGAGCGAGCATGAGGAGCCGCCGATCTAGTACGGCCCGCATGAGAGGAGTGAGAAGAGAGGCTAGAGGGTCTAGAGGGTTTCTGGCAGCCGTGGTCCCGAACAGGACAACAGCTCCGCCTGGGTTTGCTTCAGAAACGATTGTGCTTGTCAGTTGTCGGCGGGGGCTTGGTTGATCTCTCTGCCAAGAGCCCCCCAGGGAGCTGGACCTTGTACCCGGACCCAGCAAAGGATCAGCAGCAGGTGATAGCCAGTGTGAGTGTGAGGGTGAGGGTGAGGGTGAGTGTGAGTGACCACCCAGCAAAAAGACCCCTGCCCCCTTGCGCTCTGCTGCCCCCCTGCCCTGTCCTGTCCAGCCTGCCCACGGCTAACGGCGTCGACCCTGTCGGAGCCCAGACGGTACCAGAGTCAGGGTAATCTCAGGTTACGGTACGCCACTCCCACTCTGCGTCTGAGCTGTCGGGACGGGACTGCATGGGGCGTATCACTTTATTATTGCCGCCAGGCATTGGGTCTTAAACTTTGGGACTTGTCGCGATCATTCCGCTCTTGACGACGAGGATTCGTCGAACCTAGTCAGAACAAACTCCAGTCCCAAAGTTCCGACTACCACTTTGCTGCCCCTATTGCGTCAGGCCCGATCTAAACTGCATGTATAAGTATCTCTCGCCCGCCCATCTCCGTCTCCCCATCTGCATCCGGCAAGCCAACCAGCCCTATCCATCATCAGCCTCGCCTCGCACATCCGTGTCGACACCTTGCCCCCTCAACCAGGATAACTCTTGTCAGGCCCAGTACAACGTACAACGCATCCACATAACCAGGAGACAAGACAGAGGAACATACACTACAAGAACAGAAGAGACATAAGACAGACCAGACCAGACCAGAGTCAAGAGACAAGAACTCACAACGCCACCCTCCCGGCCCCTTGACCCAAGACCTTGTCCCAGTCAGCAAAAGCAAACACGGCAAATTCCCCCGTTGATCAACCTATCAACTACAACCGGGGACGTCCAGAACCTTTTCACTGGAACCGGGACCAGTTATATGACATATCATCTTTCTGCGAAGCAGCTGCAGAAGGCACGTCGCACAGCATTGAGCAGCTTCCTCTGCCTCTGACCGTGTTCATCCTTCTTTCCTCCCTCGCCTCCTCGCCCTCGTCCGCGGAGCATATAACCCAGCCCATATCGCGCCAGACGTTTCCTCCCTCCCCGCCTGGTTCTCCTGCCTTCAAGATGTTGTCCCTCCACCCTCAAGACTTCAACTCAAACCCGTGCTACCTGCCATACCGGTCTTTTGCGGGCCCAGCCATCACAGCCGAGCACTCAACTTTCGTGCCCTTCACCATGGGCGGCGCCGTACAACCCCCGACACCACAGCACGAGGACCACATGGAGATGGACGGCCCCGCAGAACCCCTCAGCCCACGCACATCCCCTGCCCACCAACACACATCATCCCAGCAGCAGCAGCGCCGTTCAGCCTCGCCGCGCACATCACCAGCCGTCCAGCCACCCTCCGACTTCGGCAACCTGGACCCAAACACCGTGGCCGAGGCCCTGGAGATCGCTCGCGACAGCCCGGACGGCGCGCGGGACCCGGTCGTCAGCGGCATCCTCGAGTCGGCGCTCACCCAGCTGTGGGACCGCTTTACCGCGCAGCCCGAGAGTTACGTCATGTCTACGGGCGAGTTTGCCGTCTTCAACTTCTACCAGCACCGCTTCGTCGGCAACAAGCTGGCCGTCGCCGCGAGGAGGAGGTTCTGGGACAACACGCACGCATGAGCTACTCTCCCAATGGGGGGTTTATTCTTGTTCTAAGCACTTTCATCATGGTGGTTCTCTCCGGATGGCGTCTCGGGTATCGTTGGAGGTGTCATGGCTCTCCAGTCATGTCTAGTTCGACAGATGGGAGCCGCTTCCTGTCGGACACTCCCTCCGCGCGCACAGCCTTTTTCTCCCGTGTGGAGAAAAGGGGACATTGTCAGCCAGCCAGAGCACGTCCCCCGATACTGTTCCTATCAGACGCTCACTACATACTGCACCGGTACCCAAGCGGAACGGGGATTACCAGACGAGATCGTTGGGAAATCTCACCAACGCGCTCTCCCATTCGTCCTGTCTACCTGGGACTGGGGTATGGGTTCCTCGACATTCATTCTCAAACGAGTCGGGCAGAGCTCCCTCCCCCGCCCTGTTCCGCAATTGCGCCACAAGCACACTCACGGGCGCTACCCCAACGCCTGTCGAGGCCTTTCACGTCAAGGCGCAAATAAGATGTCTTGGCGGCACTGCAGCCTCCCAGGACAGGGTCTAGCAGGCTCGGGGTTCGCTGTCCCACGCATGGTCAACGGCTTGTCGCTTACTTGGTAGTGGTCTCCTTGGCCGCGCCGAGTTCGCGGCAAGCCATCAGCGTCCAGTGTGCTCAAATTGTCGGAGTTCCGCCTCGCATGAAAGTGCATTACTTCAGCTGAAGTGATGGTGTGTTACACAAGGGGGGAAGAGAGAGAGAGAGAGAGAGACTTGTACAGTTTTACCAAAAGGGTTGTGGACGATTTCTTTGCTATTTCACGAGGGGAAAATTCAAAGGGGGGGCATATACGATACGGGTCAGCATTCTGGATGGAGTTGGATTTCGGAAGGGGTTTGTCTTCATCATGACCGCCGCCACCGGCCAACTGTGTTGGTTTCGGGGGCAGGACGGGGGTGCACATGGGTTTTGGGGACGTTTTGGTCTGCTTTAACATTTGTTGTCTACTTGTGGTTTCTCCCAGCTTGGTTTTGAGGTCGCGGCCCAAAGCGAGCTGGGGTGGCATCTTCTTCGCATACACACGGAGGGCGTCAAACTTTTTAGGTTGTTGATACCCGCGTTCACAGTATTTGGTAGCGCAAATGAATTGCACAGAGCTTTCAGTCTCATCACTCTCAACTCAGCCTCTTTTTGCTATCCCAGCTCTCCACTTCATATCGTCATGCGCTTCAACATTTTTCCCTGATGCTGGCTGCGCCCGACTCATGTCCCCAGGCGGTGATTCCACTTTCAGAAATTCCACCTGTCGATGCGGATGAAGGCAATTGAGCAGCTTTGTTGCCGCGGGCACTCGGGAAGTGGTGCCGCTGTGGCAGCACAGACGTTGGGAAAAGGGACAGCTACAGTCTTGACATGGCATGACATGACGCCCGGATGAGTGAAGCTTGACGGGCCCTGATGTTGTCTATGCCAACAGCACCCGCCCATGCCCCCCATGTTTCGGAGCCGAAAGGGGGACTGACTGCCCACACGGAAAACAGCCTGGCGACAAAGCCTCATTCCACCCACCCATGAACATATCAGATGAAGTTCGAACCGGGTCCGACTGACGACTGATCTAACATGACTGGCAGGAATACGGCCAGTAGGCACACACACCACACACACACACACACAGACGGGGCTGGCTGGCAGGCTGGCAGGCACAGGGGAGGCGAGCGATGCGCGTGCATGCGTGTGAGATACGGGAGATACCCGGATTTTGCCACTCGCCTCATTCATCCCTCCTCCATCACCCATCACCCCTACCTACGACGCTTGCGACCGAGATCCCAAAAGTTGCAAACCTAAGCTTGTCCAAAACCCGGGTCGATATCCAGCGCACCCTCGCCAATACCACCCCGGGAGAAAAGCTCCTGTTCCCGGGGGGAAGGGCCTGGGAGGGTCCTGCTGCTGCTGTTGCTGCCGCTGCTGCCCTGACCTGGCTGGATGGCTTGTCCTCTCGCCCGGCGATCCCTCCTCCCTGTCCCATAACTCCTTTGCCCACCCTTGATGGCGGCGGCTCTTCTGTCGAGGGCTGTGCGGACTATGCGACCAGCATTGACAATAAGTAATTATAGGCTGAAGTTGTTAGAAACACCCAGGGCAGACTAAGGTCACTTTGTGAGATTAGGTGGAAAATAATACATAGCATGCTGGGGTTAGCTGCACCTTGTCGCCCAGCCAGGCACGCACCAGGGCCCACGCAAGCGCCAACGCCCACGCCCACGGCCGCATGATCCCGCAGCATGACCGACTTGTCGAACCGGGCCGTTGCATTTCTGGCATTGGCAACTGACGCAGGGGGGTTGACGAAGGAGGACGAGGAAATGGGTCAGGTAGGGTGACAAGCTAACGCCCCGTAGGAGTAGTAGTGCTACCACTTGTACGTACTATGCCTGCTACTGTTTGCAACGCAGCAATATTTGGTAAATTGTCCCGTGTTCCCAGCGCTACCACTACTACCACGACCACGGCTACACTTCCCTTACCTTACCTTCACACCAAACCAAGATCTGCTGCGAGCCTGCGAATCAGTTCCCCAACTCGGCTCGAGTCCTTGCGGCGGTGCGGGGTTCACCACCCAAGCTCAGGACTGCTGGACTGATAAACAGGTACCAGGGTTTTATACCAATGCTAATAAATAAATGAACAGACTGCAGAGTCGCAATCTCCAAAACTCGGATGGCACCCTGCCCAGTCAGTCCAGTCCAGTCCTAACGCCTCGTCGCCTCTACGATATTCCTGAGAAGTACGTACCTCTCCTCTCTCCTCAGGACAGACTCTGATTAGGTACCGAGCCTCTGCAGCTGTGTAACGTACGGTCCTGCAGTTCTGGTACAGTAGCCTGCGTAAAGTTGTGTCGGAACTGTGGGAGTGTTCCCTTTCACCTCGTGCTGGACTACCACATGCATGCTGCGGTGACTTGAACTGCAGCATTGAGTGCCAGAGTTGCCCTGTGCTTGTGCTTGTGCTTGTGCCTGTGCCTGTGCCTGGCTGATCGGTCTATCGGATCGCACCTGCCCTCTTTCTGTGTAACCTGCACGCACCTCCC
>JACBFG010000019.1:1079341-1098567 GCA_013435955.1 Diaporthe sp. HANT25 | reverse complement strand
CCCCCCCCCTCGCGTATCTGGGCCCCATGCCACGCCGTTGCAGATTGCTTGCGTGTCTGCTCGTCATGGCGTTATCGCGACGGATCATCATTGCCGTGAGGGGATGAGAGAAAAGAGAAGAGGAGGGAGATTGACACCACATCCAGTCTCCTCCTCCTCGGGCGGCCCCTCTTCTCTTGCATATCGTACTTAATAACAACAGAGCGCGTATCGACCAGGCGCGGGCAGTGCCTCGAACCTTGAATAACCATCGGCATTCTGCCTCGCCGCCGTGGCCTGTTCGCCTCCTCCTCCTCGCTGCTGCTTTTCTGCCATCCGATGCGAGCTTGAGCAACTTTACTCTCCGGCATCTCTGTCCCTGACGAGATCGATCGCTTTGCCCGCGAGTCTGCCTGCTCATCTGGTGGTCCAAATATATCCTGATATACTTTGGACAATCATAATACTTTTTCATCTTGCAACCCGCTCAAACACATCCGCACCAGGAAAGGGGGCTGAGAGCGACAGGCACGAGAGAGATCGGCACAAATCCCATTGCCCCTTGCGCCAAGAAGGGGCTTTCCCATCTCTCAGATCACTGAGTGAGGCTATGAGCGAGTGGGTGCTACCCCAACCAAAGGTGCGTTTGCAAGGATACAAGCACTTCCTCCCTGGGACTTGGCGACCAGACGATCGTCTCGGGCTGTTTCTGGGGGGTCGCTCTCGTCCAAACTCTCCACGCACACCGGCAGTCGTCGTGTCCTGACTTAATCGGCAGCCGGCCAACCAGCCCGCAGGTGACAAAGCCCGGGACACACAAACTGCAGCAGCAGGCATGGGCCAAAAGCCGCAGTCTTGGGGCCCCGATGGAGGGGAGCATGCGGTTGAGGCTCAGGGTCGTGGCGCCCAGCGGTTCGGGCTGTATTCCGAAGACGGTATGGTCAAACCCCACACTGGTCGACAGCGACGACGACGCTCAACACATGCACCACTCCCCGTGTGTCTCGTCTTCGTGGTTGCGGCTCTGACCGCTCTGGGCCTGTGCCACCACCACCAGAACCTGCAGTGGGCCGCGCCCGTGGCGGTTGCTCCAACGTGGTCTGAGAGCGCGGCACCGTCCGACCGCGACCTGCTGTCAAGTACGGCTCTTGTTTCCGCTGCTACTGCAGCTGCAGCTACTCCTCACCACCCGGATGTGACCACTGATCACGTTGGCAACGACCAGACGGAACATGCGGCTGCCGAGTCGTCCAGCGAGAGCGTCGCACTCGGCGTCCCCGGTGTGATCAGACGGCAGACTGCCAATGTGACTACGACTTCTGCGACAGCCGCTGCGACAGTTCTAGAAGTCTTCCAGGTGCACCAGCCCGTCTTGACCCCGTCTGGACCGACTTTGGACGACGCCGTTAGTGCTGGTGATGATGACGACGCCGCCGGTGCTTCGGCGGGCGATTCTTGTTCCGTCGTGTTGATGGACCATGTCTTCGCGGTCAGTTACGGCGCCCCATTCATCGGGGCCTATACGCCGCCAGACTGTGAGTTCAATCGCGTGGTGATGAACTTCACTGTCGTAAGCGAGGGTAGGCAGTAGTAAGTCGAGTGGCATCTCAACGGTTCTGGCACACATGCAGGCAGCCACTGACCATTCCACCAGTGACCGTCTTGCTCTCATGTACCTCAATGACACCGAGGTCTGGCGGACTTCAACCGCCGAGCCCACGGCGCATCCTGGCATCCGCTGGACTTATCTGAAGGACATGACAGAGTATCTCTCTCTGTGGAAGTCACAGGAGAAGATCATCTTCGATCTGGGCAACCTCATCACAGATGTATACACAGGTTCCTTCAACACGACCCTGACGGCTACATTCTTCAATGACGAGGTCGACGTCGCCACTGCACCCCCAGCGGACCTAATCATCCCCATCAGTGCGCGCAAGTCCTCGTCCGACGGCGTCAGCCAGTTCACGCTGCCCGCCGACAATGCGACCAACACGGTTAGTTTCCCCCAAAATGCCAACCGCGCCGTCTTCTCCGTCAGCGCCAACGGCCAGGCCAGCGAGGAGTTCTGGTGGTCCAACGTGCTGCAGTCAGACGTCTCTGCATTTTCCGACACTGCTGGGGACTTTACTGGCTACTCGCCATGGCGTGAGGTTCAGGTGTTCATCGACGGGCAACTCGCGGGTGTGCAGTGGCCGTTCCCCGTAGTGTTCACGGGTGGTGTTGTCCCCTCGTTGCACCGGCCGGTCGTCGGCCCAGACGCCTTCGACCTGAAGGAGCACGAGATTGACATCACTCCCTGGCTCCCGTTGCTGTGTGACGGTAACAGCCACACCTTCACAATTTACGTGGCAGGCCTGCTTGACGACGGCGGTTCCGAGGCAAGTATCACACAGACTGTCGCGGCCAGCTGGTACGTCACGGGCAAGGTCTTCGTGTGGCTCGACGAAGAGGGCAGCGTGACGACGGGCTCGGCGCCTGTTGTCGAGGCGTCGGCGCCGACCATCTCTGTGTCATCGACGCTCACGCAGAATGCCACTGGCTCCAATGAGACACTCACGTACGATACAGAGGTCTCGCGTGCTTTCAAGGTAACATCGACTGTTGTCTCGCGCAATGCCTCGGGCACTGTCAGCTGGACACAGGACCTGTCGTATAGTAACAAGGGCTTTGTCTCGGCCTATGGTTTTGCGCAGATCAACGACTTCCTGATCTCCGGGACGGACGAGACAACTTCCTCGTCGGCGACTGTGGGGGCAGACTACAAGACCGAGTACAAGTATCCTCTGTGGTGCAACTCGACCTATGGGTACTCACCCGAAGGTAACTTGACCCTGTTCGGGCGCCTCATCCAAGGGGTACAGGTCTACGTCGAGGGCGCAGCTGTGTTCCCTGACGGCCTGGAGGCCTTCTCTGAGGGGGCAAGTGGCCAAGCCAGCCCCAAGTATGCCGGCTCGCTTGTCGAGACGACAAAGGACGGCACCGCTTACTTCTTCCAATATGCGGACCGCAGTAACAGCTCCGGGTACGGTTCGACAGACCAGGTCTTCAGCTTTGGCGGATTCACCGCTCCGGGTGGATCCATCGACGCTACACCCGACCAGGAGTTGTATAGCCGGCACGTAGCGGCCACCAACTCGACAGTCACCCGTGACGACGAGGTCGTGGCTGGCGGCGGCACGACTGTGACCTCCACAGAAAGTGGTGGGGCTGTGAGTGAGAAGTCCTACGCTCAAGCGCCGCTTGACGGTGGCAACGGAGGCCCGAGGCTGTTCATGTACCGGCAGGACGATGATGAACTGTAATAAGCGAAGATGCAGTCAGTCAGCCATACACGGGGTTTCTTGGCTTCATGGGCTGCCATAGCTGGTAGTTTATTCTTCCCTGGTCCACCTGTGGTTGGGGATCGGCGGCAGCAGATGCTCCGGGCAGCGGCAGCTAAGCCGACCATCACAACCGAGCACTAGGCCCGTGGATTGTCTGTCATCCCGTTGAGGCTGCTGTCATTGGGGAATCCCGCATGTGCTGCAGCATATAGTACAGATCAAGAAGAAAAACCTTGGATGATCAGCCGCAATGTAGACTGCCATGTAATCAGGTACTCTAATATACGAACATCGGTACATCTCCACCGCCTCCCGAGTCTGTGCGGGCGCTGTATATACTTTTCGCAAGGCATATCGCGGTGAACGGAGACCGGCAATCACGAGGTTTTTTTGTTTTTGGCCTTGCGATTGGCGCCTTGGCGAGGAGTGATATACGAGCAACTATACGATGGGATTCCTTCCCGTGGGCCAAAGGAATATGCACAAGGTAAGAAAGAGAGGAAAAGAAGCTTCGCCGGGCGCGCAACCGGCGTCAGGACCTCCGGCACGCGGCCCCGATTGGAAGAGGCCGACCGCACCACCCTCCTCCCTAGTAGGTAGCTTCTCTTTGTTGTCAAACCTACTCACCCACATGATGTAGGATTTTAGCCCCGCGAGTAGATATATTGGGCCATTCTAATCAGTCGGTCGCGATTGGCCGCCGCCGTGCTTATGGGATCCGGGGGATTTTGGGGGTGTGGTGTGGGCGTGGGCGTGGGTGTGGGAAGAGGCTGAGCGAGAGGGTGTTGTTGTCGCTTTGCATTGCTTGCGTGTAGTAGTTAGTCTATGCAGTTGGCTGTAGTAGTCTATGTAGTTGGCCACCCTTTTCAGCCTCAAGTTGAGCCGGGCCCGCGGCGCCCCCCTTCCCCCCACCCCCTACGACGTGCATATGTCAAGCCGGCAGCGGGCCCCAGACCATACAAAAAAAAGAGATGGGCAGCGGCGTGAGGGGAAAAGCGCGGTTGGGGTTTCTTTTTGGGATGGGGGGAGTGTGTGTGTGGCCAGGAGAGAGGGAGGAACCCACGCGGTGGCGAAAAAACGACCACCCTCGGGACGGCGCCGCGGTGCATGGCAGATCTGCGGGTTTTAGCTGGCAACCGTCCTTTCTTCTTTTTTGTGTGTGGATGTCTATTTCTCCAACTGCGGGTGGTGAGATGGGATGAAGGTAGCTTGGGATAGCTACTTTTGGCAGCTCGCTGGGGGGGAGCAAGGGGCCGCCGTGACAGTCCTGGTCGATCTTGCATGCATGGAGATACGTACCCCCTTTCCCTTCTCCCTCTCCGTCGTCAGCTAACCAAACCCATGTTGTCGTGGGCTGACCTGCACCGTTGCGCGTGGGCCCGTAGCGCGCCTCTGATTATCTGGCTAGCTTTCCTTGGCCGATTGATTAGTTCGACGAGCTAATGCCCATAAAAGTCCTCCGTGCCCCATAGTATGCTTGATGATCGGTCCGCGTGACACGTTTGAGGTTAGGGCTGTGGTAACAGCCTCTGTTGGTGATGATTTTAAGGTTAAGGCTAGGGAAGCCCTTCCTGAATAGGGTCGCGATCCTCCAATCCCAAGTACTAAGGTAGGCACAGGCGTTCATGTCGGTGACCCCAAGCGGCCCATAATTGCATCTGTACCCAGCACAGATCCAAGCAGCAACATGCTGCCGCTGACGGGCAGGAGGCTGCCGCGCATAGCGACCGCAATCTCGCAATTTGTCCAGGAGAGTTGTATCCGGGGAAACATGTCGCTTCGACACAAGGAGGCTACCGAAGCATAGTCTGCATTCGTGCCAGTCTGTATCAGCGGTCTGACGTCAAAACTCAGTCGCAAGCTCGAGGCTATCTCGAGAAGCCCTGGGGATCGTAGAATCACAAGGGGGCAGGGCTTGTAGCAGAAGTTCAGTAGGTTTCGCAACGGTCAAACAGGGCCGACAGGTCTCCGTCTCGATCGGCCCAGTCGACGAGACCGAACCTGCGCCTTGGGAGAGAGAGAGAGAGAGTGCGCACACCGCACACTTACATTACATTACCTTGCCCTGGTCAGCGTGCCATTCCCTATTCCCGCCTGGTAACTCGCTTCCATTGCCACGGGAAATGTTCCGCAATGATGATCGACGCCCTATTTTGGCGGCATCCTCAGCACCCGTAGCGAGCCGTGGCGGGGCAGTAGTTTGCACGGCGACCGACCATCGCGCCGAGCTTGCTGGTGTTCCAATCTCCGAGCTAAATCGATGTCGCTATTGTAGAGTTTGGCCTAGCTGTTGGTGCGCCGGAGTAAGCTGACAAGACAGAGGCCCTCACGAGAAATCCTAGTTGACTTCGTAACGGTGTTCGCCGTGTCAGTCAGGAGGAGGTGAGATGGCCAGACCCGGTCCACTCGAGGTCATTTGGGACGAGATCAGCGCAAATGGCGGTGCAGTCTAATCCGGAGGATTCTGTACACTGCTTTCTTTGCTTTGCTGTGGGCCCAGCGCCGACTGCCATCTGGAGTTGCGTCGCCGTCGTTGGCAGGTGCCCAGGCACCGCAGTTGCGTGCATCATGAGTGATCTACAGGTGGCAAAAAGCTTGGCCTCAGAAATGGAGAACTCTGCTGTGTGGCAGACCACAGATCAGATCGGACCAGTTCTTGGAAGCAAATTTGTGGCAAGCTTTGACCACCTGCGCGGGAACAAGAGTGAGAACGAGATTGTTTGAGAGTGTGAAGGAGGCCGGCGCGGCCTTGTCGTGAGCGTCTTTTTGGGAAAAGCATATTCAGACTGGGGTTCCCGACAAGAGCAAAAAGAAGGTTTCACCCAAATCCCGTACCAAATCCCGCGCTACGGGTGCCACGCCAAGTCAGACGATCCCGAGCCAAGGAATCCCAAAAGACTGGACCTTAGAGTTTTCTAGAGGCTTGGAAGAGGCAAGGGTGCCTGTCATGTTCGGGTACATCCCTCTGTGGCTAGACATGTATCTCGCCTGCAGGGGAGGGGTCGGCACGGATCCCGCAACATTTGGAGGACCGGGTACTGTTCTGAGCAGAGTACATGGCACAGCCAGTACCACCGTACGCGCTTCATGTTCTCGTCCAAACTCTATCCCTCCACCAAGCTGCAGGTCCATCTCCGGAGATGCGATCCCACGCTGACGACCAGTGCTTTGGAGAGCGGGTACTACTGTACCCAATTCACTGTGGTAGTCCACGGGAAATAACCATTGCTGAAACTCAAAGTCATCCCAGAGGGGCGAATGCCAAGTGTTTTGGGCTTGGCGCCCTGATATTCACAATTCACCTGTCAGCACCACACACACACAACACTGTCTCGTACGTAGGCTTCCCCAAAGCCCACAAGTGTGACCAGGGGCAGGCCGTGTCCGGGAACGGTTGTTTGTTTCGAGCTGCAAAAAGGACACTGTAGGTAGGGACCCATCCCCTTGCCGGCCTGTCATCTGGTCTACCGTAGCTGTCCTGGAGCTTGGCTGAGTTTTGTTTACCCGACAGGTGCAAGTGCCGCAAAGTTTGCTGGCAATTTGGGGCTGTCAAGTTGACGGCGACGGCTTCGTCTGAAAGCGAGAGCGCTTGACAGCAGACAGCCCCGCGCGTGGGCGAGGTCACGAGCACTCGGCACACGTCAGTCAGTGGGGCGGCAGTAGTGATCGGAAGGCCAAAGGCAATTTGAATGACAGCCAGAGCATCTAGCTCGGAACGGAGGCCAACATCGTGTTCGTGCGGCGAGAGTGGGGGAAGGGAGTGAAGGGGGAAGGGTTCCAGAAGACTTCGAAAGGTGTCAGACGCGCAGTCGAGTATCCGCACTGCGTACCACCGTAACTCGGGCACTTTGGTAAGGCTCGGATGGTGCTCTCAAGACTGGTAAGTTACATGGGAGGGGGGCCGACGACTTGCTCGACGGGCAGAACCTTGTCTCTAACGGAGGGGAAACGGTGATGGCATTCCTATCCGGGATGGAATGTCGGAGGCACGACACGACACGATAGTTTCGACAGCAGGCCACTATAAGGTTTCCGAGGGCTCATGACGCATTGAGAGCAAGGCGGCCCGGGGATTGGCGTCAGAGGGTGCGGACGAAGGTGTTGTTGGCAGGCCGGCAGCTGGCCGAGTGCTGTGCTGGGTCGAGAGCGTTGGTAGGAGTAAAGTCTCGTCCATGTCAGCTCGGAACCCCCGATGGCGGACGTATGTGTATGGAGCGGCGGGCTCCCACGAGTCGTTGGCAAGTCGTCGCGGGGCGTCGTCGGTCGACTATTGCGACAACCGATGGGCAGACATTGACTAGTATAGCACGTAGGCGAACGAGAGCGACGGATGCGACGGCAGCGCCGAGCGTCTCGACGGCAGCGAAGGAGTTAAGGTTCGAGCAGGTGCGGCAGCACAGGTCACAGGTGCGGCACGAGACGAACGCAGCGTGGCAGCTGTCACCCACTGCCAGTTCGTGGTAGGTTATGGAGGAGGTTGAGTTGAAACCAAGTGCGGGTGGCTAAGCCGTAGAAAGCATCGCACTCCGGTGGTTGCGTGCGCAGGCGTCAAGGGCCGCAGCGGTAACATAGCCTCAACAGGCCGTGAGGCGTCACTGGCTCCCGCGTCACTGGTTCCCGCTTGACACAAGGACCTGGATGGCGGCAGTTTGGCCGTACGCGACTTGGCTGCCTGGCTGTGGTTGGTGTTGAGCAGTGTGATAGCTGTGGTTGGCTGGTTTCTCGCAGCCGCGCGTCTCGAGGGAAGAAGAGCCGGTCATTGGCAGTTTCATCTGGGGGCACCTCGGTGGTGGAAGTGGCAGTGACAGTGGCATTCCATGCGTCCAGAGGAGAAAGTATGAGATGCTTGGCTTCGGTGCCGGGCGCCGTGGTTCTTGTCAGGGCATTGTTGAGTGTTCTCCTCGTCATGGACCGTGAAATGCGTGATGTGAAAGAGACTCGATGACTGATTGTGTCTGCCGCAGTCAGTGTGCTACTGTATGTAAGCTGTGGTGTGAATGCGGAGATCTGCAGGTTCCTGCAGGGGTATGCGTGCTTGTAGGGCTGTCGATTGGCTTGGGATCGCCCCGCCAACTGTCTAAGTGCCGGGGCGATGGCAGTTGAGTGGCCGTCGTCGCCTGGAAACAGAAACAAAATCAACAAGCCAGCCAGCCAATATATGCAGGGCGGGGAAATCCTGTCGACAGAGTCGAGTTCATGTCGTGAGAAACGAAACACACACTCTCTCAACGCTCATCACATACGAGACCTAGATTGATTGATTCTTTCATGACTATACTCTTTGAGAAGGATCAGACCAGGCTATCGCATTCCAACCGCTCGCTCCTGCCCGCGAAGACCGAGACACCAGCTTATTCCGCATCTGAGCAAGTGCGAGCGGTCGACGTCATCGCCCTCCCGGCTCCCGGAACCGCTCGTCCCCCAGCCGCAGCAATAACAGCAGACATCGCCTTCACAGCCTCCCCCATACGACGCTGAATTGCTTCCGCCACTCGACTTTCTCCTCAGCCAGAACTGTATTGTTCCTGCGCCTTTTGTCCATCTTCACCGGCACCCTCACAACACTATTGTTGTAGCAACAATCTGACTATTGCGTATTGTACTTTCCTGTGGCAGATCGCTCCACCAGGATTTCACACTCCACATCCTGCCGCTCAATCACCACAAGCAAGCACAGACAAGCATCGCGAACCAACTCCACACGTACCTCCACCTTAAGGTCTAGCTCATACTGTGCTTGTCGAGTAGCAAGCATCTCCGCCAGGAAGACACAGAGCAGCCCCACACCCCAAAGGCCGCCATCATGGAGATCATCCAAATAGCCATCCGGGGGCTCCAGCTCCTATGGATCATCCTCCTTACCGCCCTCCTCGGGAATGTCATCGCAACCAGCAACAATGGCTCCTTCGTCTCCGCCGCCGCCGTTAACTTCTCCATGTTCGTCACCGTCCTGGGCTGGCTCGTGACCATCTACGGGCTGGCCGTCGCATTTGTCGACTCGCTCGCCATCCCTATCGTGGTCATGGCCACAGACGCGCTGGTCGTTCTCTTCACGTTCATCGACGCCGTCGTCCTGGCTGCACTGCTGGGCGTGCCCAACTGCGGCAAGGTCGACAACGAGAAGAAGTGCCGCGAGCTGCAGGCCAGCACTGCCTTCATGTGGTTCCTCTTCGGCACCTTTGCCGCCTCGTTAGCCTTCGCTCTCCTGGGCTACCGGAGGGGTGGCGGCTCAGTCAGGTCGGGTGGCCCCCACATGGCACAGGTTAGGGTCTAAGCGGCTGGGACGGCTTCATAGAGCCGGTATGTTTGGTACGATCGTCATGATGATTATGACGGCCTAGGATACATCACGATGGGACGGTTGGGACGGAAGGCTGGGAAAACTCGGGTCGGAATATTTCAGCCCTCGGACAGGGCGGGCAGCAGTGCTGAGCACCTGTGTGGCCGTATATAGGCAGCTATAAGGTCTTGGGACGGCGTTTAGGACAAAACTCGGGATAGGTCATACGGGCCTCGTGCCTGCGTGCGACCAGGTATTTGGACATGTGTAACGAGTACTGGATATGTGCTTCTGGACGATTGAATTAGAGGTACCGAGAAATATAGTAATGGACGTGCAAGGTTAAAACTGAACGCCATGTTGTGCCATCTCAGCTTTGCATGCCTATAGGTATGTTCCTCAGTGAGGTCGACAAAGCCACGGACACTCATAGAGATATCTTCACCCCCACTAACAGACGAAAACGACCTGCTGAAACGAGGGGTTGGCGAGAAAGAAGATTATCTCAGAATACGCGTTTGTTTCCAACATGGTTTGTCTAATGATCCATTGGCTGTGTCTGTACGGCCACTATTACATACACCACAGAGCATGAACGCTTCGATCCCAGTGCTCATCGTTCTGGCGTCAAATATGTCTTTACTGCCCTCGGAAGCTATAGACAACTGTGGGACGATATACCCTGTTTTCTTTCCTGGTTTTTGGTAGCAACCAAATTCACCTATCCAGTCTTTCACTGAGATTCCCCAGTTCTCTCATAAATATCCATATGGTCGCCCCAGTCGGGTGTCAACCACAGTCCGACTATATGGTCAAGACTCGGAATAATCGAATGTCCACTACTCGTCTACGCCCCCTCCCCCCCTTGGCACAGGTGTTTGCCTCGGGTCGCAACATGCCGTGTACGAGCGCCTCTCGTTTTTTGGACACCGCCCACAGCAGCCACGGGTCCAAGGTCGTCCGTGACCACCTTCCGCTCCCGGAAGCATCGTCCAGAGCTAACCACATGGCTCATCATAATGTAGCAGCCGCCTCGGCAGCACCCGCGGCTTGCCAGGTCTTCTTGTTCGTCCACCGTACCTCGACGTTATGTGCCCACTCCATATACCGTGCCCAGCCTGTTCGGCACCACTTTGTCAGCAAGCAATGCACACATAGTTTGTTTCTTCCACCCTCTCATCCGCCCGGGGCGGCGGGAAGACATGAGAGGCGGGTTGGGAACGCACTCCAGTAAGCAAACTTCCTCCCCAGGTACTTGCCCGCGAAGGGCACGACGACCATGGTCAGCAGGAGCTGGATCTGCTCGAGGCTCTCCTCCCACTCCTTCTGCGCGTCGCTGGGGCTCTCGCTGGCCTCGGAGCTCAGCAGGTCGCTGGATATCGAGGGCAGGGAGTCGAGGTCCTCGTCGTGGCTCTCTGAGGCGGCCATGTCGGATATCACGTACGAGTCGGACGCGGACATGCTGGCTGGGGTGTACGGGAGGGTATGCGGTGGGGGAGATGCGGGATGGCTGAAGGTGGACAGGCGGGCGGGTGAGCTGGTGACGTAGACAGGGGGTTTGAAGCTCGATCGCGGGCGGTCGGTGCCCCCGGTAGGTCGGTGTAGATAGACTGTGTTTCTATCTGTCGAGGTGTGACATGTAGGATAGATCTGCCGGGTGTCTGGTGGCAGGCGGTGGCGGCCGTTTGGAGATCGCAGGAGGTGGATCGAAGTCGTGGCTTGGCTAGAGCATGCGGCTGTTCATTCAACAACTACGGCCCGTCCTCAGTGTTCGGTCGCAAGCCCACAGAGCAGGGCAGGCAAGGGTGCCGAGGTCGGGTTCCAAAGCTGGGCGTTTGTAGGTCAAGCTAGCTGGGTGCTGGGCACAGGGGTGGCTGTTTCAGCATCCCGCCCGTCTAGTTGGGGAGCCTGAGGCTTCTCGGCAGGTCAGCTGACTGTGCCTGGACGGCCTTTTCAGAACTGCAGTTCATCTGAGGGTGGTTGTTGGACGGGGCATTTCGTCATTGGGAGAGGAACTGTCCTACAGTAGGCATACTACTGTACCCCGAACTCCATCCATCCTCTTACTCATAGCTGTGCCCCTCCTTCATCGGCATCCGACTCATCGAAGACTCATTCGCCTCTGCACACACACCCACAAAACGAACTCAAAAGGGAGACGCAGACTCTCTAGTGCATAAGGACAAGAGCGGCGAGCCTATCAACCAACAAAAAAGTAACACCAGACCGGTCTACTTTTAAATCGAGTAGCAAGCCAGCCCGCCAGCCAGCCAGCCAGCCAAGTGTGTCTTTCCATCACACAAAAAAACAGAACCGACTGTGACTGCTGCCGAACGAACAAAAAGATGGCGAACGAGGTATGTCCGACAGCTAGTCCGGGTAGCGGATGAGAGAACGGCCTTTCCCACTCCATTGCCCGCATCTTTGCCATTCCTTGCACTGCATACTGCTCGAGTCGAGGCAGTCTTTTCCCCGAACCCCCGTTTCCATTCCATGGGGAGGAACCCCAGGCAGGCTCAGGAAGGCCCTGGCCCAGGCTCAATCAAGCTTTCGCTCTGAACAAAGAGGGAATCACTCCAACGAGTGCCCACTCTAGTAGTCACTTGCAGTGGCGGGCATCGCAGTGCAGCGCGCCCCTAGAGCTCCCCCAGGTCCGGCTGCCCTGGCCACCCCTGCTCGCCCGCTTGCCTAGCCCCGCCAAAAAAAGCAGGCCATTAGAGTTGACTCACTCACACTCCACACATCATCAACACCTGTCGTCTTTCAAACCACTGCCCTACCTTTTGACTGCGTCCTTGCAGCACAATCCAGTCCCCGTTAGCCCTACCCTATCTCTCTCGTCAACAAGCCAGTATCGCATCCGATTCTGAAAACGTCCCCACACTAAAACTCCTACCCCAGGAACAGTCCGAGTCGCGAAGATCCTCGCGTAAATCCGTTGCATTCACCGAAGAGAAACTCGTCGTCGGTGCCGACGGCAGCGTCGAAATCATGTCTACTCCAAACGAGGAGAAGGACACCGCCTTGGTCAGTCACCTTTCCACCTGACTCTGTCCTCCCAACGTGGCCAGGGGCCAAATCGAGAGGGTTATTTGCTGACGCCATGCACAGTCTCACAGTCCGTCTACCGAGCCACTATCAGAGACTCTCGCGTCGACTAATCCCTCCACAGCTACCGCCCCCGCCGAGACCGAGACCCCACCCCCGGAGGCCGGCGATGATGGCCTCGACCTGGGTCTGATGAAGAAGAAGAAGAAGAAGACGGTCAAGATCGCCGACGACGCGGAGGGCGCTGGAGATGGCGCCGCTGCAGAGGGCGACGGTGGACTTGGTATTTAACAAATCTCCAGCGCGCACGGCATCACTTGACAAGAATGACCCAGCTGACGGATTGGGAACAGACCTCGGAATCAAGAAGAAGAAGAAGAAGACCGCCAAACCAAAGGAGGGCGATGACGACTTCGCGGCCAAGCTTGCTGCCCTGGACCTCGACAAGGAGGGTGGCGAGGCTGCCACCGAGGAGCAAGCCCAGGATGGTGACATGTACGTGGCTCCCCGCTGTCGCGTCACGCCGGCTGTTTTGTTTCTGTCCTGGCTGGCACAAGCAAGCACAGCTTGCTGGCACAACACGTAAAGGTATGCATACTGACGAGTTCGGTCATTGCAGGAAACAAGGAACCGGTATCTGGACGCACGATGAGACAACACCCATCAAATACGATCTTCTCCTGGTATGTTCGGCTTTTCAATGGTCGCCTCTATTCTCCGAAGTGGTAATATTGTGCCTAACATTCGTCGCAGAGCCGATTCTTCAGCCTTCTCTCCGAGAAGAACCCCGACCACGCCACCGGAGCTGCCAAGAGCTACAAGATCCCACCGCCCCAATGCATGCGTGAAGGCAACAAGAAGACCATCTTCGCCAACCTTCCCGAGATTTGCAAGCGTATGAAGCGGTCCGAGGAGCACGTCACCGCATTCCTGTTCGCTGAACTGGGTACGAGCGGCTCCACCGCTGGTACCGGAGGTCTGGTCATCAAGGGTCGTTTCCAGGCGAAGCAGCTGGAGAACGTCCTGCGGAAGTACATCATCGAATACGTGTCGTGCAAGACGTGCCGGTCGCCCGACACGGAGCTGAGCAAGGGAGAGAACCGTCTGTCTTTCGTCACCTGCAACTCGTGCGGATCTCGGCGGTCGGTTGCCGCTATCAAGAGCGGTTTCTCTGCCCAGATCGGAAAGAGGAGAAAGATGCGGGCGTAGATTGGTCGTTTGCTTGCTGGCTGGACTGTATTTTTTCGATGCTACATAGAGGAAAAGGCCATGAAGTAATGCGGACAAAGTTTCTCGTGTTATTTGGACACGCAAAAGTCGTGACTTTTTTGTGTGGTGATGTTTTCGCTATTTCGTGACAGTATTAACGTACCCTCGTTCATGGGCTGGCCCCTGCCAGAGCTCCCGTGGTCGGTCGTCGTTGCGGCTCAAGATCGCCCCGTCTTGGGCTCCGGGGGTAGACAGACGTCGCAGAGCAGGGATTGTGCCTGCCGCAGGACCCTAGCAATCAAGTTATAAATGACGGCATGAGCATACCCTTTTTGATAGCTCAATATGGGTGAGAGCTCCATGAAATCCATAGCACTCAGCTGCTACCCTTTCATCTCACGACAAGATGTTGGCCTCACGATTTCGGGTCGCGAGCCAATTGCGCAGGTCAATGGTGACCAGGAGCGTCACTACACTGTCCAACAATCCAGATATTGTAGGTGCCGTGTTTCCCTGCCGTCTCACATTCCCTATGCTGCGCTGCACTGACTGCGATGTGGGATACGATGAGCTTCAAGTGACATTTTTGGATACGTCGTTGATATCAAACTTATCTCCTCGTTCATACGATTAAATCCCGGGGATGGCACAACATCCAGCCATCCCTTCGAATTCAACGTAACATCGAAAAAGATAAAGAGAGAAAAGAAAGGCTGACCCGCCCCCACAGAAAGTCTTCCCCAACCCAGCCTCGCCCACATCCTCCTACCTGCTGACCTACCTGTCCGCGGAGCCGCCCAACCCGGGCCTGGCGGTCGGCACGACGACGGAGCTCCCGCCGACGCCGCGCTCGTTCCGCGAGAACGCCCGCTTCCTGGGCATCCTCAACGAGGTCCTCGCCGCCCACGCGCCCCTCGACGACGACCTC
Organism: Diaporthe sp. HANT25; assembly: GCA_013435955.1. Lineage (NCBI taxonomy): Eukaryota > Fungi > Ascomycota > Sordariomycetes > Diaporthales > Diaporthaceae > Diaporthe > Diaporthe sp. HANT25. The sequence goes on along the minus strand of JACBFG010000019.1, from coordinate 1,083,797 downwards.
AAGGCCGCGGCCCAGGCTTTTGCGAGCCCGGGCGGCATCAATCTCGGCGGTGGCATGATGACGGGCCGGGGGAAGAGGAGGGGCGGCTCGGACGGCGCGGGGGGAGCGAGTGACCAGGGGGGTGCGGGCGGTGGAGGGGCTGGGGGGTGGGTGCACTTGAGTGATGTGAGTTCTTATTGTTTACCTTGATTTGTCTGATGAATTCCCTCTGACTACGAATTCTCTTCCAACGTTTATTCTCTGCTGACTCTGGTGTGTTTAGAGGAGAAACCCGCCGGACTTTGGCAGGATAGCATGGTGAGTCCTCCCTCCTCCCGTGTCACTCTCTTCAGAGCGGGAAAATCGATGTACTAACGGTCGTGGTCAGGCCTGAGGACATCTTTGGCAGTGTGCAGGTCGACAACAAGGGAAATATCGAGGGCAACTTCCAGGCCAGCGGGACCTACAGGATAGTGACAAACGAGGGAATGTGAGTTGAATCTACCCCAGTTCTTCTGTGCTGCTGCAGTCCAGCCAGCCATGACTGACCGAGGTTCTGGATTCTACAGACTGGGACTGAGCCCCTTTCTGACCGAGAAGCTCATTGCAAGGTTACGGGAGGAGGACAAAAGGGAACGAGTGTCGTGAGGGTAGACCCGTTATGTTCTCGGGGTTCGAAAGTCAAAAGGGACCCTGCCAGAGCTCAAGATATGCCTGGCAAATCGATTATTCGACTAGGGAGTGTAAATTAGCTTGTATATCACAACTTCTCGTCGAAAACACAGCATGAATCTGCAGGCATATCTTGAAATCTTCGGGATAGAGCCTGTCACAGGGAACCCAAGTCCTATTTAAGAAAAGAGAGATTCGCACCGGCAAAAACGACGGGTACACCGGTACATAATTCGCTCACCCATAGCCAATTCACATACCCTCCGTTTTTGCAGGTGCGAATCTCTGATTTCCTATTTAAAGCAAGCTAACAGCAGACGTGACCGAGATATAGCCTTATTCAGGTATCCAGTGTCATAAAGACGCAGGGTAAAGTAATCACTGCAGCACCGGGGGGATTGGCTGTTCCGGCCGCAGATAAGACGTCACCCGGCCGATTCCCCGCTTAAAGCAGGCCCGATCCGAAGCCGGTTGGCTATCACGCAAAGGGCATCTCTATTCGCCATTCTAGAATCAGACAACTTGTTATATAAACAGCCTGAGACTGAAAGTAGCACACCAGACTTGGAGCATATTGCCATCCCCCCTGTCATCCCAACTCAAATCCGTCACCTCTCACACCTCTCACGCAATGGTCCTCCGCGAGGTAGTCGAGGGCCAGGCCGGCCTCCCCGTGCCGAACAGCACGCTCTCATACTGGCACAAGGACCCCTCCAAGAAACTCCTGGGCTACCGCTCCACACCGGACCTTCCCGCCGAGGCAGACACCATAATCATCGGGACGGGAATGACGGGTTCCTTCGCGGCCCGCTTCCTCAAAGAACCAGCGTCCCCGGCGAGCCAGCAGTCCCTGCTGGTCCTCGAGGCGCGTGAGGCCTGCTGGGGCGCCACCGGCCGCAACGGCGGCCACTGCCAGCCCTTCCTGTACGGCGCCCGCGAGGACGTCGCGCGCTTCGAGCTCGAGACGTACGAGTTCCTACGGGACCTCGTCGCCGCCGAGGATGTGGACTGTGACTTCCGGCCCGTCAACGGCGTGCACGCCATGCTGAGCGAAGACGTCTTCGAGGCAGCCGCGGCGGCGATCCCGGCGCTGCGGAGGAAGGTCCCCGACTTTGCCGACAAGATCGCCGTGGTGGCGGCCGGGAAGGGGCTGGTGGACGGGCCCGAGGGGGAGGACTGGGCTAGGGGCTTGACGCTGGAGAAGCTCAGGCTGGACCGCCCCGGGGTCGCCGGCGCCATCGTGCAGAAGCACGCCGCGTCCATGTGGCCGTACAAGCTCGTCTGCCACGTGCTGGAGAAGTTGCTTGCTGAACATGGCCCGGCCTCGTTCAACCTGCAGACCAACACGCCCGTGACGGGTGTCTCCAGGGACGCGCAGTCCGGCAGGTGGATCGTCGCGACGCAGCGGGGCAGGGTATCGGCGAAAAAGGTCCTCCTTGCCACGAATGGGTACACTTCACGGCTGCTCCCGGCCTTCTCAGACTTGATCGTTCCCGTCAGGGGCCAGATCGGCGCGCTGCTACCGCCCGAGCCTCGTGTTGCGCTGGATTACTCGTACGTCTTCTTCGGCAAGGTAGAGGACGATGGTGGCAAGGACACCACGAGAGATGAATACCTGGTCCAGCGGCCTCTGCCGAGAGGGGAGCTCATCCTCGGCGGAGGCAGACACCTTGCCAAGGGGATGGCCGTCGGCGAGTGGAGGGACGACACGGTCGAGCCGAGGGTGGCGACGTGGCTGCGGACTGAGCTGGAGCCTGTGCTCAGTCTCGACCGCAAGGGGGAAAAGGCCCCCGAGAAGGGCCTCGAGGCGTCCATGGAGTGGACGGGCATCATGGCGTACAGCCGTGATCAGGCGCCGTGGATCGGTGCTGTGCCCGAGTCTCTGGGCGGTGGCGAGGGCTTGTACATCGCGTCTGGATTCACGGGTCACGGCATGCCGCGATGTGCGTTGGCTGGCAGAGGGATAGCGAGGATAATGCTGGGTGATGAGAAGGGCCATGGTCTCCCTGAGACGTTCGTGGTGGGTGAGGATAGGGCAGCAAAGGCGAGGGAGAACTGGGGTCGTGTTGGGACTGTTGATGAGATGGAGACCTTGATCGCGGATCTAAAGCCTCTGACAGAGTAGGGTTTTTATGTAGAGATAGAAATGATCAGACTGTCTATCAATACAGACGGAACTACTGGAAAAATCAAGCCCTGGTGACGGGACGGCTCTCGCCAAAGCCAGCATTTGATATCGGTGACTGTTGACATAGCGCCATCAAGGAATACGACTGAGGCACGAAAAACGGACAGTACAAGAGATTGCTGAGAATTTCCAGGGAATTTTGTCAACATATCATTTTTTTCATTGGCAGTACGTATCAAGAGTACAACTTCGTAAAGCCCTCTGCAGGCGGCTGCAGCCAGTTCTTCTCGTCGTACGTCCTCTCAGCCCCTCCCTCAATGATGTGGAAGGTGTAGATGATCCTCCCCTTCTGGCTGAGATTCTTCTCGCTCTTGTGGAGGATGTTCCCGTGAATCAACACCAGGGATCCAGCCTTGACCTCGCCCGGGACGTAGTCCTCGTCCCTGGCCGGCGTATCCGCCCTCTCGCCATATTCCTCTCCAGGAGGGAACCTCGGCCCCTCGTTAGTAGCCATCTCTGTCCCTGCATTTCCTGCTTTGCGGACGAGACGTTTCGAGATGGGAGCCCACTGTGCTTGTTAGCTATGGTTCATAATTTCCAGAGTGAGGAGAGGAGCGGGAAAGAAACGGAGAGCCCGGCCTACCTTGTGTGACCCGGGCAAGAAGCTCAGACAGCCGTTCTCCAGCGTCGCATCCTCGAGCGCGTACCAGAAGCCGACGGCGCTTGGCGGATTTGTGTAGAGAAAGGTGCTGTCCTGGTGTGGCGGCACAGCACCCCCGATCTCAGGCTGCTTGCAGATGACCATGCTCTGCAGACACCTCGGGTCGCTGTAACCGAGCGACCTCGCGATCTCGGCTGGGATGGCATGGGAGGCCGCGGCCTCGTCCCCGCCCAGCAGCTTCGCGAAGGGCGCGCTGAGGGCGTGCAGGTAGTGGCCGATCTTGTTGATGGCCCTCTCCTTGGGCTTGGTCAGGTTGCCCTTGGCGTCGAAGGCGTCCTCCTCGAAGAAGAAGCGGACCTTGTCGCCCGAGGTCAGGAAGTAGTCGTCGCCCACGTGGTCCTGCCCGTCCTCGCCGCCCGTGCTGAACTTGGTCATGGGGTGGTCGGCGAGGCTGAAGTTGCTCAGCAGGGAGTTTGTCTCGTCCAGGAGGGACTTGACGGTGGACTGTGAGAGGGCGTCCTCGATGATGAGATAGCCGTTGCGTTCGAACGAGTCGACCTGGCTGGCGGTCAGGCCGCCCGAGATATGGGAGGACACAGTCATTATGAGGTCAATGCTAGTTCTTGAAATGCCGTAGATGCTCTCAAGTTTTACCAAATAAAAGGTCGTTTTTTCCTACAGGTTGTTGTGGAATAGCCGGCGAGTGATAAGAGTGAGTTAGGGAAGCCCCTCCGAGGTGCTAACAAGCAAACGGCTGACAGGCCCCACTCGGTCTCGGCGGGAGGCTAGTCCTGGGTTATCTAGCACCCTATCCAGGCTGACACTTTCTCTCTTCGCATAACTTCTTCCAAAAATCCCATTTTGCTGTTTACCCGAAGAGAAATCGGATGTTCGCACAAAAACGGATGGTATACTGGAATATAGCTTGCTCGCTGATACACCTCGCACACCCACCACACATCCACCACACACCCACAGCTAATCCATATACCCACATGTGTATATTAGGTCTATGC
>JACBFG010000019.1:1067475-1079332 GCA_013435955.1 Diaporthe sp. HANT25 | reverse complement strand
GGGTGTGTTAGGTCTGGGTGTGTTAGGTCTGGGTGTGTTAGGTCTGGATGTGTTAGGTCTGGGTGTGTTAGTTCTGGGTATGTGAATTGCTAGGTTGTCTGTATAGTACTGTAAGTGTGTGGATATGGGCGTTCGTAGTTAGCCGTAGGTAGTATTTAGCCACTGAGGGCTGTGGGGCAGCCCTTGACTACTTCCTCCTTCCTACTTCCTACACAATCGACCGAATCACAACATAATTCAACACTTATATTGCAATACGTGACCATACCAACAGTTAGTGTGGATGGTAGGCATGCCATTTGAAATGGGCAAACGAGTTACATACCGGTATATCCTCCGTTTTTACAGGTACAAATATCTAATTTCATCGGGGCACAACTGGCTGGTGGGATCCAGAAAGCCATGGGTCATTTTCAGGAAGAGTGGCCCGACATCCTCCTCTGTCAATTTCTCGGCTTTCTTTCCGTAGGATCATGGCATTCTCCTTGATGAGCATGCTCTGGGGATACTTACTGGCCTTAACCTTGAGCCAGAGATGACAAGGTGAGCTGGCATGGGATGGTTTCTCGCAGAGTTCGGGAATGGAAAGACCAGAGTGGTAGCCACGCTGTGCAATTTGGAAGCAATCCTCTCTGTCAAAGTTGTCGTCACTGCTTTCAATATTGCAATGATTGTCAATGCAGACATCTCCATTGCCGCAACCATGAGAAGCATGGAAGCGGTTCTCTTCCCTGATACACTGAGCGACATGTAGAACAGTGAACAGGGCAGCGAGTTTGCTAATTTCCCACCTTCTGCTACATCCGTGTTTGGGACAGTTGTTCTTGAGGTAGACTTTCGGGTTAACGCGGCCTCGAGCATTCATGCGGGCTCGCAAAACGTGAATATTTTCGACCAAGGTCCTCTGGAGGTTGACGAATGGTATGCAAACAGTGTTAGGTCTGGGTGTGTGTAAGTGTGTGTGGTGGGTATGTGAATTGACCGTGGGCAAGCAAGTTTCCTGTGTATGTACTAGTGTACCATCTAATTTTGCGGGTGCGAATATCCGATTTCTAATGTCACTGATTTGAAGCAGCACTTATGTCGACCGCAGGTTTAATACAAACGAATGAATATAAACGATTGACTGATCTGCCAGCGATCTCTCAAAGTCGCTAAAGCCTACACATAACCTAGGACCTGCCTAAGCCCCAGTGCCTCTTTTCCTCGCGCGAGACATATTTGCTAACCCCCATTTACCTACAGCACCTGTGTTCCGTGGGCTGGTTAAGTACCTCCACGGCCACGGACTCCTCGGCCAGCAGGTTGTCCTCCTCTTCCCCCAGCAGCCGGCGCTCCTCTTCCCCCAGCAGCCGGCGCTCCTCTTCCCCCAGCAGCCGGCGCGCCTCTTCCCCCAGCAGCCGGCGCTCCTCTCCCTCCAGCAGCCGGCGCGCCTCTCCCACCTTGACCAGCAGGTTGCCCGCCGCCTCGCCCGCCACGGCCAGCAACTGGCGCTCCCCGTCCGCCCGCAGGTGGCGGGGCCCCCCCTCCACCTCCCTGCTGGTTTTGCTGGGCGTGCTGGGCGCACTCGGGACAATCTGCGTTAACGTAGAACTGCGTGATGTTGTAGACCGGCGCCGGCGCCGGCTTGCAAAAGACGTTGTTTCTGGCAGCACTTGTGGTTTGCCCGCACTTGAAGCTGTGATCCTGCCACTTGTGATCGCAGCGAGCATAGATCGTGTATTTTCCACACTGGCACTGATGGCCCCCAGAAGCAGTGCGATTCCGCTTCCAATCAGCTTTTAAGAATGTGAGTACGATGATTCTTGCAGTCTGGAGCTGCGATTGAACAGTGGAGAGAATAAATCTCCTTGATGGAAAGCTCTAGAGGTCCAAACTCTCATCTAGAGGCATCTGGCACTCTTGAGTCATCCAAGAGACACCTCGCTTCTAACCAAGAACAACAACTGCAGGAAATGATGAGTAAGGGAGAGAAGCAAAATCAAGCTTACCTGGTTGTCTAGCAAGCCGGGCGGCTAGGCCGTTGGGAGCAACCGGAGCACCTTGAGGCATAGTGACAGCTGTAGTGAGATACACAAATAAAGTATTTCAGAGTGCTCAGATGAGAATCAGGGGAATTCAAAAAGCTTGAGTGAATCACAGAGGAACTAGGAAATAAGGTGAATGGTCTTGGAGGAAGATGAACACAATGGGAAAACTGATTTTTGAGATCTTTATATGTTTACAACATCAATGAAAGGTTGCCAGAGATCTCTGCCCTCGCACCAAAACATTCAAGAATATTTTTCTTACTGTACTGGTCCATTGCCCTGAGGCCAAAGTCGAAACTCTTTGTTGTTGTTGTACAATTCCCATGTTCGTAATTAGAAGTAATCCTCCACCTTGCGGGCAGTGAAAACGGAAATAGCGACATTGGATACCGGTACATGACGCCAGGCTTCTTGATCTGCAAGCCCATCGGCTGTTGTGCCCCCAAACTAGTGTTTAGGAGCATTGGCTTGTAACAGCTGTTGTTCATGTGGTTGTACAGGGGCTGAGGGCATCTTTCATATTGGCGGCCGACATTGGCCAAGACCTAAATCCGAGACCGCATGGGGCGGCCGCGAAGCAGCATTGGATACTGTAAGTCGAGCACTGATTATGTAACACTTCGTGCGCCGCACCCTGTCTTGGTATAGAAAGAACGTTGGTCTGACAGAACATTGCGACCTTGAACTCGACGAACAGACCACCACTCAGAACTAAATTCTTTTCCCCATTCTCACCTGAATACATTTTCACACTTCACTTCAACCTTGGAAGTCATACTGAAGCTCAGAAAAAACTGAGTCTCCATTATTTCCTGTTCCTCACATGTCCATAGTCGCGGCATCGCGGACTACATCTACTTGAATCAGCATCTTGCCGACAACGCCGTTATGTCAGGCCGCACATTCTATCTCGTGCCAAAACATTGAAGACCCTGGTTACATTCAGAAACTACTCTTATCATGGGTTTCTTTGATCATTGTCAGCCGAAGCAGCGTTTCAACGCCTTCACTAGCAATAGCTTCCCCGGCGGACCCACGACATGGCAGACCGTTGACTGGGACCAGCGTCGGTACATCTCGACCAGCGTCCCCGAAGAAGTTGACTTGGATGATGGCGGCGAAGAAGTGGAAGAACGTGTCATCCAAGCTCTAGCCGGAATCGTTGATGGACTTGATGAAGACGTCAACTTAGTCAACTTCTCGATCGAGGGTGGTTTCCTCTCGACCTCGTCTGATCCAGGAGACGACACTGCTGCTATACCGCTCTACTGCCCCATCGACATGATTCCAGAGCAATACAGAACCGGCCGTGTCGTTTCGAGGGCCGACCTCGTCGAGGTCGACAGACTATCCCAGTGTGTGGACCTCGTAACGTACAGATCGCAGCCCGGATCGAGGGCCGTGTTCAAGTACCAGTTCCACCACGACCAAGTGCTGAGGAATTGGCACGAGCTCAACTGCTGGATGAGGGTCAGCGGACACCCAAACATTGTGCCTTTGGAACGTCTGGTCACTGATTACGAAGACGTCCCGGAGCACGGCACCAACATCGAAGTCGTCGTTGGCTTCACGTCCGCCTTTGTCCCGGGCGAGACACTACATCACAACCCCTACCGACTTTTCAAAGTCAAGTACCTCGAGCAGCTCATAGAGGTTATCGACGACCTCAATTTGAGATTCGGCATCGTGCATCAGGATGTAGCCCCCCGAAACCTCCTGATCAACCCGGCAACAGATACGCTTCAGCTCTTTGATTTCAGCTGCTCCGGAAAACTTGGTTGGAAGGGCGCCGCAGGCCAAATGCTATTCACCAACTCCGGAAGCTTCAAAATCGACCTCGACGGCGTCGTAGCCGCAGTATACGAGGTCATCACCCGGGATACCGAGCTGGCAGAGCAGGTCCTCCTGGGCGCGGACATATCCACGATCGAGGAGAAGGAGTGGATCAAGCACCCTCAAGTGAGCCTCGACAGGGACATCGACCAATATCGACAAACACTTCGAGACTGGCTGCAACGGCGGAACCAGCCAGAGAACTTGATCACCCACTACACACAAGCCCCGAACCCCCTGGAGTGGCCGCAGCCCTGGCAGCCAGAGATCCCATACCTGGACGAGAACGGCGACACACTCGGGGAAGACGCGCACCCGACCAGTAGTGTGGCGCGGACTGCCCTCAGGGCCCTGGGCCTCAGATTTGTCGAGTGGGAGAGACCAGCCCACGACAAGATCCCGGATGGCTTTCGTGTGCTTGGGGACGGGACGCTGGTTGCGCAGGTCGACTTGGATCGAGATGCTCAGGGTGAAGCTATAGATTGAAAATTGTCGCAGGCGGAGATAAAAAGAACCCCAGCCCCAATCAATTCACAAGGAAATCCAGGGCCAGCCCACATAGCATTCTTTCTCACGAGATCACATGTAATCGGACAGAAAAGGAGAGGCAAATTGAAAATTGATATCACAAAGTTCAGGAGAGTGTTGCGTGTTCGCAAGCCTCAATTCATACTGTCCACTCAACGAAAACTACTCCCACTCAGCAGGCCAACCCCCTCCTTCCTATTTTTCAAAGCTTGCCTGCTCAGATTACCACCGCCTGCCTCCCCGGGCATCCCGTTGCGTGGCACCGGATAGTCAAATGAAACACACACACACACTGCCCCTTGCATACCGAATATGTGACCTCCCCCGGGGTAGAAAATCAAACGCCCAAGTGGCTGAGGGCGCAGGCGGCCGCCGATGTTTTGAGAAAGAGACTTGCTTTGCTAATGTACATGTTTTTGATCGCAATGCTGCCGGCTGGCCGGGGCCACACCGTCCATGAAGGGGGGACTGGACCTCGTCGATACTATTGTCGGAGGGATGATCGACAGCTGTGCTGATGTCCCAGTCGCTGGCTCGTGGGGAGTGGTGATCGTATTACCACTCCGTCATATCCCAACAAGGATCAGGCTGAAGAAGAAGTCGCCCAAGGTAGAACGCCGTTCCCCTGTAATTAAACTCTTCGAGGATGGAAAGACTCCGTAAGGAAAATCACAACCACTGGCGCTGCTAGCGTCCATAAGGGTGGAATCCCCTCGCACCACCACCTCTTCCGCCTCCGCGGTAGTTCGCACCTGGGCGACCGGCATTCTTGGGGCCGGTGGGCGCGTTGGCCGGAGGGGCCTTAGTAGGGTCCGTCGGCTGCTGGTGGTTCTGGTGGTGGAAGCCGCCGCGGCCTCGGAAACCACCCCCGCCACGACCGCCGCCGCCGTGGCCTCCTCCTCCACCACCTCCCATGGACATGGGGCTCATGTTGCCGCCTCCCATCTGGTTGGGCACGTTGGGCTGGGGCACGTCGTCGTACATGCCCTCCCACGAGGTCGGTGCCCCGCCGCCGCCCATGCCGTAGCCCTGCTGCTGGCCCATGTTGCTGTTGCTGCCCTGCCGGCCGCCGCGCTGGTCGTACTTTTGCTGCTCGAACATCTGCTGCTCGTAGGCGTTGTACCCTGGCCGGTTCTGGTTTCCGCCGGGGCCGGTGGGGACGTTCGGTTGCTGCTGCATGCCACCCTGTGGACCGCCGGGGCCGCCGCCCTGGCCGCCCATCTGGTTCATCATCTGCTGCATCATGGCCGGGTTCATCTGGCCGCCGCCCATGTTGCCCATGTTGGGCATCGGGCTGCCTCGCCCCGCGCCGGCGCCTCCCTGCTGCTGGGCCTGCATCATCATCTGCTGCTGCATTTGTTGCATTTGCATCATTTGCATCATGGCCGCCTGAGGGTTCATGCCGCCCATGCCGCGGTTCATGGCCATCTGTTGCTGCCACATCTGGAACATCTGCTGCATGCGGGCCCACTGTTGTGCCATGGCCGAGCCGCTGGGGCCGCCCGCAGCACCGCCGCTGTTTCCACCGGCAATTGCTCCTCCCTGCGATGAGTTGTCGTCAAAGTTGTTTCCCGAGCCTCTTCCCCGGTTGCCGAATCGGTTGTTGCCTCGGCCCTTCGCCTCCTCTTCCTCCCGCATGTTGCCGCGCGGCTGAGCCTTCTTGACCTCAATTGGCTTGCCGTGGATCTCCAACTCCGTGGCAAGACAATTGTCCACGCCGGCCTCTGACTCGAAGGTGACGAAGCCGAAGCCGCGAGGGCGGCCGGTGTCTTTGTCCATCATGAGCGTGGCATCGACCACGCGGCCGAACTGGGCGAAGTAGTCCTTGAACTCAGCGTCCGTGGTTTCTTGGCTTACACCACCGACAAAGATCTTGCTCGTCTTCTCCTGCTCATCTCGTGGTATGGCTCGTTTGGGATCAATCTTTTGTGGTTCGCAGCTCGTCAGCACTCAAATGTCTTTGATCAGCAGGGGCACAGGATGATGCTCACAATCTTCCCATCCAGGTAGTGCTCCTTGACCATGACGACGTTGACCGTTTTGGGATCCTTGAAGGTAAGGAATCCAAAACCTCGTGACCGGCCGGTGGCGCCATCTCTCATAACGGTACATTCTGTCACCTCACCAAACTGGGAGAAGTAGTCTCTGAGAGATTCTTAAGAGCAAAGGTTAGCAAACATTTGTCACTACTACAGTGCGAAGTGGCTCACCATCTGTGGTCTCCCAGTTAAGGCCTCCAATGAACATCTTTCTATGAAATACGCATGTCAGTACGGTTGATCTTTTAAGAGCGAACTTTTGAGAGACTGCGTGTAAAGTGCTTGTGGGCGCGTGAAAACTTCAGCGATGGCTGCCATGCAACAGGCCATCAATGATGCAAAGTGCTCCCCTGCCAATCCTCCCGGAGCAAACAAGTTCGGCCTCAGTGTCCGGACGCCTCGGCGGTGTGAGCACGGCTTGCTGCATTGGCTCCCGTGACGTTTTCTGGGCTCCCCACACCTTTGGTACACCTCATCTCCTACTAGACCGATGCGGTTTGATATCGTGGGCAGGCCTGCAAGGGAGTCGGTGGAGTAGTCATCATCAAAAGTGGCGTCATCGTCGTCTTCAACCTTAAGCGACAAGTAGTCCTCTTCTTTCACCGCTGAGCCTAGATTTTCCGTCGCCATGAATGCTCTCTGATCGTCGAGTGGGCGCAGCGTTGATCAGTTGAGGTCGTTGCTTTAGTGGCGGGGCTGCTTCTTGCTTGCTGGTTGGTATGGCACATCCCAAAGCTCTCACGTCCAAGTGAGGAAAGACGGGAGCAGCGCAGAATGATTGGAAAGCCAGGAGCAGCAAAGATTGTCGAAATCTTCTTGCGATCTTTGTTCGGACTGTCTCTCTGTCTCTCTCTTGCTATCGTCAAGCTAGGTACTGGCTCGAGCGCTATCCGCTTCCAAATCTCTTTACAAGTCCTGGGAGAAGAGGGAGGAACGTCCATGTCTTCCCTTGCCCACAGAATTCTCCGTGGGCGATTTGAAGCTCCCAGAGATCATGGCAACTGCTGCCCGTGATCTGATCTATCGCATCGGTTGCGCTTTTCGGCTGTTTCTCAGGTAGTGTGGGGCCCCGCCTTGACTCCTGTCCTTCGATGCTTCGGCTGCCTGCACGTCTTCACTGCACCATTGACCATGTCTTCTGTAGGCTGAGGGATGCAATACTCGAGGTGCCCTCGTGTTGCTGGACGCCCATGCGCCAACCTCGGCCACCGAGGCACCAGAGTGCCAACGCCGCAACTGAGACAAGCAACTCCAGGTCACTCCCACGCTCTGTGCCCGGCCAATCCAAGCTGAATCATGCAATGACGAGCCCCTCGATTCCCGATTGACGGGTTTGTAGCAACCTCCGCAGACTTGACCAGGGTGGCGCGCATCTGATGCAGAATGATCTTTTTCTTTTTGAGAGATCCATCCATTGAGGCCAGTCTCTCTACTGGGTGCTCCATTCCAGGGCAGCCCCAATTTTGTGGTCTTCTGGAAGCAGTTGACCATCGCTGACTTGTTCATCGCGCCGCAGCGTCGAAGTGACAGAAATGGCCATGAAGCCATCACACAAGCGCAAATCATATTGTGATTGGGAGAGAAAAGGAAATCTAACTTACCCGTCCTCTTTGGCATTAGGGTTCTTGTGTGTCGCTGCTGCCGGTGCCTGACTGTAAGATGGAGTATCGGGAGCGTGTGTGTCGCCGTTGCCGAGGTTGAAGTCGACGTCGTCATCATCCTCCTCGTATTCATCGCCGCCGTTCATGTGTGAGTCCTCGCCAGAGGCTGGGTCAGCTCCATGGTGACCGCCGCTCTGGTCGTCCTCAGGCTTGCCTGCGGCAGGAGCAGGTTCGGCCCTGGGAGCGACAGGCTCTGGGGCGGCAGCGGGCGGCGCGGGCGCTTCGTCGTTGTAGCTGGTTTGGCAGTTAGCAATGGTTCCCCAAGGAGGCCTGATCAAGCGATGCGTACAGGTCGTCGAAGAGGTCATCCTCAAAGTTCTCAGGCTCCGTCATTGTGATGGCTGCTGGGTGCGTTACCAACAGGTAGAGTTAGATAAGGAAGGCAAGGGAGTGTTAAAAATCAACCGTGTAATTGTAAGAAAGGATGGAATGAATGGATGAACAAGTGAAACCCTGGCTGTCGTCTAAGGGGGCAAAAAAAGATGCGACGCGACACGATGCTGTCGCTTGTGTCGTGATCGGCGAGGTTGAGGAAAGGGAACAGGAAATTCGGTTTGATTGCGGTTGAGGTTTGAGTCGATGGCAACGGGGCGATCTGGGGACTAGGTTGAGGTCCGGTTATCGATAACACCCCCCTCAAGCTGGCCCGTGCGTGAATTGATTGGAATGTTAGCGTGGTTCTGCCTGAGCGTTGTTGAGGTTTGGGGATGCCAGTAGCTGCTGTGGCCGGAGAATTGATTAATTGCCTAGGCGCAGTTGGTGCCTGCCCAGGGACCCAAGCTCTCTCCCTAGGCCGGCTGGCAGTGGATGATGGCGCGGGGGTCCTGGTCATACCTAGCCAGTTCCGTCAGGGGCCCGGGCCTCAGCAAGTGGGCTCTCAGCAGCCAACGGCGAAACCGAGCTCGAGCAAGCGGGCGTTGGAGCAGTCGCAGCGCTGCGGGCGGATGTGGGTATCTTTGAGGCAGTCTGCTACATTGGAAGGATGCACGATCTAGACTACTACGAACCAACAGCGACCATGAGTTGAATTCTGTAGCACAGCGCTCCTTGCTCCTCTTGTCCACTGTCGTCTGCACCCCAACATGTTCTCCTCCTCCTCTTCAGGGAGTGGCAAGAAGCCGCCGCCGCCACAGGTACGTCCTCCCTCGCCCTCTGTCTCTCTCTCTCTGTCCCCGGTGCGACAGGCTTGCGACTCGGCTCCGAAACTGACTGAGTGGTGTGCTGTGTGTAGCAGGAGATGGTCCAAGTCGGTATGTCTTCACACCCGCACTATCCCACCCTGACACTATAGAGAGAGATTGACAGTCTGGCCTTGCTCCACCGTAGACAGATCCGAGTAAGACTTGGTCTCGAGAAGCATTGGCAACTCGGCGCTGATCCGCAAGCAGGTCTGCCTCTCCGTTCTGGCGCAATCCGACGCCGGCAAACGGGCCCAAGAAGACGACTCGTGAATCCAGCCTGGTTGTTGGTGCAGCATACTCCCATGCTGATATGCTCAAACTCGACTCACTGTGAGATCAGCCTCGTCTGCCCAACTCATCCTGGGTGCTGACCTCTGTTCACCCGTCAGAAACCTATCCAGCTCCGCAACGCGGCCTCGAACTCCCCCAACATCTTCACACTCCAACAAGCCCGTCTCACCACCGCAACACCGAAACGTACAACGCCCCTCGTCTCCTCCCTTCAAAAGCTACATGAACTTCCTCTCCACCACGAATGACGACTGGAACGCAGACGATGCCGGCGAGATATACGACTATGACGATGACGATGGGGACGACTTCGGCCTTCCCAGCCTTTCCAACATGAAGAGGAGGACAAAACGAATGCAGGACGCCCAGACGAGAGCCAATGCCGGCAACCAGCCCTCAGATTTAGACAGCTATAGCGGTGGCTTCCACTCAAGGCGCTTCTCAAACAGCGCCGACATCGCAATCGAGAGACCAACCCCATCCTACCCGGTGGCCAAGAAGAGCGAGGGCAAGATCCTCAGGCCGCAGTACAAGGAGATCCTCAAAGACCCAGCTAATGCGCTCCACCTCATCAACCACCCCGCCATACCACCAAACGCCTCCCCAAGGGAGATCGACGCCATAAACTCCAGGATATCCAGGATAAACAAGTTCAAGAGGATCCTCCAGGCCTCCAGCGTGGTCCTCCCAGACCTGCGGGCGGCAGCATGGTCAGGCGTGCCGGAGGAGGTCAGGGCCATGACCTGGCAGCTCCTGCTCTCGTACCTGCCGACGAGCAGTGAGCGGCGGGTCGCGACCCTCGAGCGGAAGCGCAAGGAGTACCTGGACGGGGTGAAGCAGTCCTTCGAGAAGGGCACGGGCAGCACCGGCGCGACGGCAGGCAAGGGCTCTGGAGGCGGGTCGGGAGGAGGAGGAACAGGAAGTCGTGGCCTGGACGAGGCCGTGTGGCACCAGATCAGCATCGACGTGCCGCGGACGAACCCGCACATCGAGCTCTACGGCTACGAGGCGACGCAGCGGTCGCTGGAGCGGATCCTCTACGTCTGGGCGGTGCGGCACCCGGCGAGCGGCTACGTGCAGGGCATCAACGACCTTGTCACGCCCTTCTGGCAGACCTTCCTGGGCGTGTACATCACGGACCCGGACATCGAGCGAGGCATGGACCCGGGCCAGCTGCCCAAGGCGGTCCTGGACGCGGTCGAGGCCGACTCCTTCTGGTGCCTGACCAAGCTGCTCGACGGCATCCAGGACCACTATATCGTCGCGCAGCCCGGCATACAGCGCCAGGTTCGGGCGCTGCAGGACCTCACGGCGAGGATCGACGCCGGGCTGGCCCGCCACCTCGAGAGGGAGCACGTCGAGTTCATCCAGTTCAGCTTCCGGTGGATGAACTGCCTCCTGATGAGGGAGGTCAGCGTCAAGAACACCATCAGGATGTGGGACACATATCTGGTCAGTCTTCCGCCCTGCCCTTCTTTCCACATTCATTCTTTTACATTCAGTCATCTCTCCTCTCGCAACGTACCAATTATTGACAACACCCCGCCCGCAGGCCGAGGAGAACGGCTTCTCCGAGTTCCACCTGTACGTCTGCGCCGCCTTCCTAGTCAAGTGGTCCGACAAGCTCGTCAAGATGGACTTCCAGGAGATCATGATGTTCCTGCAGTCGCTGCCGACGCGCGAGTGGACCGAGAAGGACATCGAGCTGCTCCTCAGCGAGGCCTACATCTGGCAGAGCCTGTTCAAGGGCTCCGCCGCGCACCTGAGGGGCGGGCCGTCCACCAGCCGGAGCCAGAACCAGGGGCTGCAGCTGTGAGCTGTGTGTGTATGCATGCATGTGTGTAGCTGTCCCTACCGGGTGGGGTCTATGTAAGTATATGGAAGGCAAGGAATGAGAGGACGCGGGGAAGAAGGGGAGAGAGGAAAAGGCAGCGGATGACTGGCAGTGAGAAAAGAAAAAAATTGCGTGGAACAAAAAAGCGGGTTGCATTATACGGAGGAGTACTTGGTTCCGGCGGCGGTCGCATTAGACCAGGTGAAATACCAATCGTAATTTCAAGAAATCAAATTGGCTACCAGACCATGCCTGATTATCAGGCACCAATTGCCGGTCCTGTCCAAATGACCTCTCAATGTTGGGAAGTAGACTTGACGACGTGTATCAAATCTTACGAGGTTTCTTATCGAAATCTCACTGCTGCTGCTTGAGAGAAAAACAGGTCGGGCAAACGAAATATCCCAAAGCAATTTATTTGTTTGGAGATCTCAGCGACCAGCCCTCCTTTTCGGCTTTG
>JACBFG010000019.1:968902-1058486 GCA_013435955.1 Diaporthe sp. HANT25 | reverse complement strand
CCCCCCGGGGGGGGGGGGGGGCCAAGAGAGTCACGAGTCCAGCCCGCCCATTCAGGGCATCTGCTCCGCTGGATCCCCTTACACCAAGGAATATTTCCTTCTATGCACATCCATAGAGTTTATACCCCGTCCCGTCGTATGCCGCCTGCAGCCCGCCCGGCGGCCGTTTTCCATGCGACGCGAGGGCAGCAATAGCAGGAAGCGATGTGATGGATTCCAAATTGAAACGCCTCCCAATGCTTAGAAATCCACATCTGAAGTGCAACAACAACATTGGATTCCCGACTCCAGCTCCGGGGTGACATCTCTCCTGCTGCTGCAGTTGCTAGTGCAGGTTATCCAGTAGGCCCCATAGCGCCCTAGCCGCGCGCGCCCACTCTCTGGGAAAACTGACTTGCATAATTTTTTATTCCCGGTGCCGGTGCTGCTTGCTTGCTTGCTTCCTTGCTTCGCTGGTCCGGAGTCAAGTCAGGTCAGTCACGCAGGCAAGCCCGGCCCTTCCTCCTGACTGAAATTAAAAACCACACGCACGGCCGGGTCGCAATTCGAGCCCGCCACAGAGAGAAACCACCGGCACATCCGACAGCCCAAAAGCATCGCCAAACCCAGTAGATAGCAGCCACAGAAAGAAACCCCCCAATCCCCCGGGAGATATCCTCGGCTCTTCGGGGTCCAAGCAGCCATACCGAGTTCCGCCCCAACTCAAATTTCCTCCCTGCCGTCGTCCCGAGAGCTAGCTGCCTCCTCGCCTCCCCCATCGGACCCATCGGGGCTCCGTACCTACACTAACCTGTTGTTTCTATTATTGCCCGGGCCGTTTGGGAAGGATAGACGGGTTGTGCTTGTCTCCCCCCCGTCTGCCCATCCCCTATAGCAAACAATAAACCTCGCTGCGGAAACCTAGGCCGAGTCAGAGGGTCATCGTGATTCGCCATGCGTGTCAATGCAGCAGGAGTCACGGAGCTTGGGGCTCAGGGGCAGGGCCAGAGTAAAAGGCCGCGCGGGTCGTGAGGTAACAGGCAGAGCCAGGGCCATGAGACCACGTTATTCCTGCATTTCTTGTCAGGTCAGCACAGCAGGCGCTGGGACATGACTTCTACATGAATGTGTATCACTGGGCTGCAGAGCCCATACGCGCTACTGCAGGTGGCACTGCCATCTACCACCTGCCGCTGCCCGTACCACTTTGCACGCAGTCTAGCACAAGGCACACCGGTCGAGACTTGAAACCAGATGCCGTGGGCCTGCCGCGGTCAATTACCGTGTGGCACAGCGTATGGGAATTGCATGTCACTTTGATCATGGGAAATCGAGAACGTGAATGAGCTGGAGGAGGCCCAAAGCAAGGGTGGCTGGAACTTTTCATTGATTTTCCCTAGACCCGAACCCTTGAAGACAACCTTTCCATTGAGCAACGCCGGTTTCCATTTTGACCTTTTTCCTGGTCATTCCTACTTTCCGAGACAAGTCAAACGCAAAGTAGTGGTTTTGTGGGTATCGAAAGGCAAAAAGACCGCTTAGTCCTCACGGAGCTCAGCAATCTTGGCCTGGACACGCTTCTTCTTCTCATCGTAGCTGAGCTTCTTGCTGCGGTACTTCTTGGACTCGGCCTTCCACTCCTCCTTGGACTTCTTGGGGGCGTCGCTCTCGGCCTTCTTGAAGGGGTCCTCCCGGATGGCCTTGTGGGCCTCGGCGTAGAGGTCCTCAACGCCGTCAGCCTCGATGTCGTCGTCGATGTACTTCTGGAACTGGCTCTTGTAGCGCTCCTCGTCATCGTCGGCGAGGGTCTCCATGTACTCAGCGACGTGGCCACCGTAGATGTACTTGCGGAGAGTGTCGGCATCGAGCTCCTTGGTCTCAATGTCGAAACCGGGGAAACGGTTCTCGGAGTGGGGGACGAAGATGCCACCGTCGGAAGCACCCTTGAGGGCACCGAAGACACGGGCACCAGTGGAGGTACGGGCCAGACCGACGTCGAGGTTGGCCTTGAAGGGGCGGCGCTCACCGTCGTCGGTCTCGGCAGCCTCGGTCAGGGTGTACTCTCCATCGGCCTCCTCAACACCGGTGAAGGTCTCGTCAATGCCGAGCTTCTTGAGGGCACGGCGAGCGATCAGGAGACCGGTGGCGTAGGCAGCAGCCCAGTTGGTCAGACCGTGCTCGATACCGTAGGCGCGCAGCTCGTGGGCGTAGGCAGAGACGAAGACCTTGTCACCGCTGATCTCGGAAGAGACGATCTGCCTGTAGTCACAACCACCGTCAGCCATCTGTCCAAAACCCCTTACGATCGGAGAGCAGTATATACGCACAGGATGATGTCCCGGTTGGTGAAGCGGACGACCAGGCGGTACTTGGGAGCATTGTACTTGTTCTTGGCCTGGGTGATCAGACGCTTGCGGGCATAGTAGTCGGTCTTTCCGGCTCTTCTGCGCTTGTACTTGGTCTGGAAGCGACTGCAGAGGATGTCAGTGTTTGTCGTTCGTCGTTTGCATGCTTGATGCCGCAGTCGATGGCGCTCGCAACGCATCTCAGGGGAAGGATCGGTTACTCACCTGTAGTACGCGCTGCTCTTCACAAGCTTGTGGAAAGGCTGTGATTATCCCATCGAGTCAGCAATTTGCGCTTCAGACTGTTCTTATCCATCCGAAGCATCTTGCATTGACTCTCATTCCTTAAGAACAGAACT
The DNA here is from genome assembly GCA_013435955.1 of Diaporthe sp. HANT25. Lineage (NCBI taxonomy): Eukaryota > Fungi > Ascomycota > Sordariomycetes > Diaporthales > Diaporthaceae > Diaporthe > Diaporthe sp. HANT25. Next base: position 1,055,803 of record JACBFG010000019.1, on the reverse strand, counting down.
CGAGATTGCCTCGAGAACGGATTGGCGTCGTGAACTCACCATCTTGACCGACTGTTTGGGGCTGAAAGTCCACAAGGTCGTTGGTTGATTGTCGAGGTCGGAAGCAGGGTCCAGAGAGGCGGGCAGAGAAATCGTAAAGCTTTTTGCCGTCTGGTTTGTGGAGGTGAAACCCTATGTGACACTATTGGCTGGTTTTCCCAGCAGTGGGTCCCAGGAGGGCTACTTGGGTTGGGGACGCTTGAAGGAAAGAAGGTACAAAGTACTTGGGTCGGGGACGTTATCGCTTATCGCCCGTCGACCACCCACCCCTGGTCCACCAGCAACTCACTCAAACGAGCCGAGGTCCGGCAATGCCTCAAAGTGCCTTTCGGGGAGGGCATCCGGTCTCGCCTCCCATAAACAACAGCCATATAGTTTGTGACCCGACGACACTGCTGATGGGTTTGTAACATTGAGAATCGAATCATTCACACCGACAGCATTTTATTTCATAAGCATGCTGCCCGAGGACCAACCAGTGGAATATATCCTTGAGGGCATCGACGCGGAAATGGGTAGCCAGCCCAAAGTTATACTCTTCGACATAGGCGGCGTTGTTGTAAGTAATGAAAGATGGATCCTAGAAGAAACCTGAGTTGCTTCGCAGCCTCGTAGTGTCTTATGTATGAGAAGACTAGACAGCTCCTGTTTCTCCTTCCCTCAATCTTACTCGGCACGATGCTCTCCGCCCATGATGCCGAAATACATCCAGCATGCTAATATGTACTAGGTCGTCTCCCCTTTCCAGGCAATTCTTGACTATGAGCTCAGCCTCGGCATTCCACCAGGCTGGGTCAACTATTCTATCTCAAAGACATCACCAAATGGCTTCTGGCACCGCTTAGAAAGGGGCGAGATCCCCTTGGACGCCGCCTTCATCCAGGGCTTCTCCAAGGACCTGCACAGCTCAGACCTGTGGGAAGCATTCTACAAGGACCAACGAGCCAGAGATCCTCGCCTGCCGGGATCGACGCCTCCTGTGCCTGATCTCGATGCCGAATTTCTGTTCAACGATATGATGTCCTCTGCCGTTGCTCCCGACCCCTGGGTGTACCCAGCTCTGAAGAACCTCAAGGCGAGCGGGAAGTACATACTCGCTGCCTTGAGCAACACCGTCATCTTCCCACCAGGACATAAGCTTCATCGACCAGATGTTTCCAAGGACCCTGTTCGAAGCATCTTCGACGTCTTCATATCATCCGCTCATGTCGGCCTGAGGAAGCCTGATCCAAGGATATATGAGCTTGCAGTGCGAGAAGTGGACAAGTTCGCCAGAGAGAATGAGGGCTCCTCTAGGGGAAAAGCACTGGGTTGGAAAGATGGTGTCACCCCGGGAGACATTCTCTTCCTCGACGACATTGGCCAGAATCTGAAGGCAGCCAGTAAGGCGGGGTTTCGAACAATCAAGGTCAATCTAGGAAGGGCCTTCGAAGCTGTAGAAGAGCTGGAGGGCATCACGGGTCTAGCACTCGCTGGTGACCACCCAAAGATCCCTATAAAGCCAAAGATAAAGACCCCCAACCGAGCGAAGATATAGATTCAATTGACTACACGGTGCGAAGAAGTCACTCGCAATCTGTACTCCTCAAGGCCTCCGTGCCACGTACACGTAGCAAACGTCTACGCTCTCAACCTTGCCATCCACCGCAATCCTTTCCCATTCCTCCTTGAACAGCGGCTTCGCCTGGACCTTGAAAGACTCAGAGACGGCGTTCTGCGTCACGCTGCCGTTCACAATATACTCATATTGGCTGTCCGCCTCGTCGACCCCGTAGAACACGGACCCCTGCCCCGAGACCTTCTCCAGCGGGACCGCCTTCTCAACCGAGAGGCCCTGGCCCTCCAGGACCTCCTTGAAAGACTCGATCGACCGTATCCACAAGCGATTAGACGGAAACTTGACGCCCATCCGCCTCCCGACCTGCTCCAGCACCATCCCCGTGCGGAGGTTCCTCTCGTGCGTGATGTCGATGGCCACGAACCCGCCCGGCCTCAGGTAATCCCTCCAGTGCGCCACGACGGCCGCCGGGTCCTCGAACAGGACGAACGCGCAGGAGCACAGGATGGCGTCGAAGCTGCCCTCCTCGAGCCCGGGGGCCCCGCCGAGGTCCGTCACGTCGTGGTGGATGGTCCTGATCCGCCGCCCCAACGACGGCTCCCGCTTCTGTCTCTCGCGCAGCTGCTCGAGCATCCCGCCCGAGACGTCCACCCCGACGATCTCGCCCTGCTCGCCTACCATCTCTGCGGCGATGAACGCCTCCAGGCCCGTGCCGCAGCAAAGGTCCAGGACTCGGTGGCCTGGGCCCAGCGGCACGAGGGCCATGAAGCGTCGGGAATAGTCTGGGTGCCACGAATCCTCATAGTTGGTGGCGCGAGCGTTATACATGCGCTTCGCAGATTGAGGCTGGGTCTCAGTGCCGAACTCTTGCGCCATTCTGTTTGGTCCTGACGTGTTACTCGCAAGGTGGATCGCTTGGTTCACCAATTGGTGGTCACAGATACGCGGATAGCGGAAGTGGTCGTCCAGACAAAAAATATTCTGACAGAAGCGATTGATTGTTGGGTGGTTGAGGATCTTTTATGCCCACCGCTACCACTTCACCTAAACACGCGAGGTGAGTAAGCTCGGCGGAACAATGAAGCCATGCATGCTCTACGATAGTGTAGTCAAAAGGCGTGACAAACCGATACCGGGCACTTGAGGCTACCGACGATCCTCATTGGTCTCTTGCCGGCCAGTCTTAGGGCAACTTGTTCGAGGGACCGACCGTATCGTGTTTCAGACACTCACTCGCCGGACTACAAAGTGACACTGACAGTTGATAGCACATCCAATGTGGTAAACCTCCAGTCGACGATCTTCGCTGCGGGGCTTGGCGAAGCTCCGTGGTGCCGCAGCCATCCCCTGCCGCTGCGCGTAGAGTGAGCAGCAAAAATGCCACAGGATGGTGCTCCCGCTGGGGTAATGGCACGAGCAATCCGAATAGCAAGTTATGGCGATTCCTCTCGAAGTATCATTATCTGGCCAACAGAGTCTGAATGGTATGTCGTGCTGTGTGATGCTAAATATTCAAGATATCACGGCTCCTGCGGCCCAGGTAATTGCATCCAATGCCAGCCTGCCTCTCAACGTCTTGCTTGGAAATACTTATTCAACTCCCCAACAGATTTCCATTTTCAAGAAATGAACAGCTAGAATCGTGGCCAGCTTGGTATTTACGAGACAAAATGTAGCTAATTGTGAGAATGAGCTGGTCTCGTAAGGCAGTGTCCAATCATCTTACACCAACACTGACTCAAGCGGGTCTCTTCCGCTCGAGCAAGAGTCTCACCGAACGAGAGCGTTAATGTCTAGAAACCTGCACAGATTCTTTTCTGATCCCCTAGAAATCGTTTCTGAAAGAAGTCATAGTTATCAATGCAATCACCTCTGCTGAAACAGTCACAGAGACACAAGAAAATGTGAAATTGCTGCTGCCCAATTTGAACTCACACTCCATCAAAGAACGAGAATACGCGCTCTTCTACGAAATACATCGCGAGAGCCTGCAGGGGTCAGCAAAGACCGAGTATTCTCGCATTCCACATTCCAAAGCTGCCTCTCACTACCACAAGATCCTCTTCCACCCTGCCCAACCCCAAAGCCTCAAACTGCCACAGCAACATTCTCCAGGCTGGAGTGCTTCCTCGTGACCCTCCCATCGGCCAGTATCCTCGCCTCATGAAGCAACGAAACCGACGACGCACCGGAGCGAACACTCGCCGCGTCGCCACCACCATCGACATCATCACACCGGCCGAAACCCTTGCGCACGAGCCACAGCAGGCTGGCACACACAACATAGACCACGGCCGCCACGTAGAACACCAGCGCGAGCCAGCCCTCCCGGCCCCGCGGCGGCGGCGTGTGATTCCCACCAGCAGCCCCATCCGTAGCATTAGTAGCCCCGGACCCGGACTCGGACCCGAGCCCGCGCGCGAGGCCGGCCTGGAAGACGGCGCCGAGCCCCACGCCGCAGCAGAGAAAGCCCGCCATCTCGAAGACGGCCAAGACACCAAACAGCCTGCCGACCTCCCTCTGATCCACGAGGCGCGTGAGAACAGCGCGGCAGAGCGACGGCAGGCCCGTGCCGAGGGTGAGGACCGCGAGCCCCGCGCATGCCGTGGCGGCGTCGGGCGCGCAGGCGAAGACGACCTGGCCCGCGACCAGGAGGAGCGCCGAGATGCGGGCGAGGACCATGTCGCGGTCTCGCTCGTCCTGTCTTGAGAGGAGGAAGTTGCTGAGCAGGGGTAGGAAGATGAGGAGTACCAGGATGTTGAGTCCCGTCCGGACGCCGAGCACCATGCCTGTCTGCTCTAGGGTCCAGCCGAACCGGATCGGGATGTATCGTAGTGTGATGCCCATCGTCACCGTGGCAATTGGGATCGTAAGCGAGGCGCTGGGGATGAGGGCGAGGATGTCGCGGGATTTGAGGAGGCGGACAGTCGAGCGGAGGGACTCGCGCAACCGGGCCCATCGGGACGGGGTTGTTATTTCCTTGGAAGTGTGCTTGTGCACTCGGTCTGTGAACGTAGGGGCTCTAGGAAGACTAGGCGTGACTTTTCTGCGGGTGTTGCCGAATTCCTTGTGCCTCGTGTCCAGCGTCTCGGGTATCAAAGAGATAAGTATACCTCCAAGGGTCATGATTGCCGGCGAGACGAGAATTGGGATCCAAACGGAGTGAGCCATCAAGGCCGAGGCGACGAACGGCGCGACCGCTTCGGCGAGGAGTACGGCACATATCTCGAACTGGAAATAAGTCGCTCTGGCACCAGATAGTCAGTGTGGACCCTGCAAACGTCCAGCAAACTAGCAACTTGGAAGTATCTCCTACCTCTTCCCCTCTGGTGCGACGTCAGCCACGATCGCAAAGACCATAGCCTCTGCGACGGTTTCCCCCCCACCGATAAGTAAAGGCAGAGCCGAGAGCCAAACAGCGCGCAAGTCCCACCGTGTATGATTCCAAGCAGCAGCGATCCATATCAGCTGAGACAAGATCATGCCCAAGATACAAAGCCCCAGGACAGGTTTGCGGCCCCGCCGGTCAGCGAGGGCACCATAAGGAAGTGCGACTAGGATACCTAGAATCGTGAATGTTAGAGTCGCGATCTACCTTCCTCACACTGTTGGGCATGTGCAGTACGTACCAGGCAAGTACCCAAAGATCAAAGCACCAGTGTAAATGACGTTCAGCTGACCCTGGATCCCATCGGTGCGACACTTCCCCTCCTCGACCGGGCTGTCTGGTGCGAGACCGTAGTGCTTGCGGCAGATGATCTCCTGCAGGAGGCGCACCGACGGCACGTCAGACAGGCTGGCGCCAAACTGGACGACAAAGACGAGGACCGCGAGCACGGCGACGACGAACCGCGGTGAGCGCCTCTTCCTGGCTGGCTGCTGGCGCCGCGCCTGGCGGTGCATCGTGTAGCTTGAGGTGGCACTGTCGTCGTCGCTGCAGAGGGTAGTAGATCTGCCCGCAGAACTTTGGGAGCGAGCTGGTGAGAGCTGCTGAATGTGTGGCATCTTGGACATCTTGACCATTTTGGTGATCAGAGGCGAAGCGTGACCTCACCAGCTTCGAAACTTAGACAGAATGAATGTTGGTGAGGTATGATCGGTTCGGGATGCAGTGCAAACTGCTTCTCGACGTTGCGTTTGTACGTGAGGCAACAACACACTTCGACCTGGAAAGAAGGTAAATTCGAAAGTCTGCAGTGTAGGAAATGGTTGGCGGGTGCACCTGCGAGAGGCTTTAAGGGATCCCCATCTGATCAAGACTGACAACAGTTTTGCTGGTGAATAGAACCCCGCCAAACCCTGACCTATTCAGGACAATTGCACTATTGTTGTGGCATTCCCAGAGAGCAAGGACCATCAACATCGTGTACCCTCCTCTGTTCCAATGAGGAATGGCCTGGATGCAAACGGAGAGATAACGGCAAACCATGTCCATGCGATGCGGATAGGTCCTGATGACAACACACCTCGGTACATTTCTTCAATGAACAGTGCTTCATGAGCAGGAACGAAACACTGGTGTCGCCATGACAAGTGAGAAGGGCTTCATTTCGCTGGCGAGGAGAAAACTTCGAAGTAAATGGGGAAAAGCAGGTGCTGATAAATTCATTGAATTCATTGGCCTTCGTAAATCATCAAATGCCTTTATAAACTAGACATGAAAGTACATATGTACCGATAGAGATACAACATGCGGCCCATCGTGACGTTCATTACCACGTGGGAGTTGAAGAAAGTAGGGCAGGGCCGACAAGTGTAAGGAAGGGGTAAAGGGGTATCCACAAAACATCTATTCCAACCCGAGATGTACCAAATTAGAAAACCAAACCGTATCTGCCCAGATCAACCTACTCCTCTTCCCCCTCGGCATCCTCGTCCTCATCATCCTCGACAAGGATTTCGCTCGCCACCGAGGTAACGGTAGGCGACGCCGCAACAACCACAGGCGACGAAGAAGCAGTTGGCGCCGACCTCTTCCTGCCTGCAGCGCGGCCCTCGCCTGCCGGCCGGAGCGGGTTGTTGAGCACCCACTGCCCAGTGCCCGCCTCCAGCCGCGCGACGGCGACATCGGGCCTTGCAACCCACTGCATGAGTGACGGGTCCGTCGGCCCGCCAAACACGACCGGCTCTTCCGCCCCGGTCGCAGCCTTCTCGAGGTGCCTCGCGACGTGCTCCATCCGCTGGTCCCACGCATCCATGCCGGTGAAGGCCTGGCTGCAGCGGGGTGCGGGACACTCCATGTAATCCGGCAGCTGGCAACGCTCGCGTAGCGCCTTGCATTGTAGAGCCTTGACAGTATCGTCCCAGTCGGCAGGGCTAGCGCAAGAGGATGCTTGTGAGGAGGCTGTAGCCTTCTTGGACGACTTTGCAGATCCCGTCTTCTTGATATGTGCAGGCGTATGCATCCGGCGTAGGTGCTGGGTATACAGGTCTTTGCGGTTGAAGATCGCACCGTCTGGGAGCGGCGGTCCGATGAGCTCGCCACCGGCGGCGTTCTCAGCACGGCGGCTCTTGTTTCGCTTGCCGCTGTGCGAGTGTGGCGCGGTTGGGTCGTTCTTGTTGTGCGCGCAGACATCGATGTCACACAGCCAGTAGTACAGGAGGAGGTGCTGAGACATGACGTGACGCTTCCACTCGTTCTTGCTCGCGAAGGTCGAATCGCACCCGGCGAACCTGAAGACGCAGATGAAGGGCCGGGTGTGCTGCTTCTTGACGTGGTTCTGAAGAGTGCACTCGTCCTTGAATGAGTGGGAGCACTCCGGGCAGGGGTGAGAGCCTTGATTCCTGCTAGTCGGAGGTGGGAGGATCTTGAGTGGCTGGGCCGACGAGGCCGTCCTCGTTCTTTTTGTCGCCGGCTTGTCAAGGGGCTGCTTAGCTGCGCCTCTCTTCAGCTTGTTTGCGCGAGGGGCGGCGGAAGCGTGCTTCTTGTCTGGGTGATATTCGTCGTCGTCTTCATCGTCTTCACTTTGGGATGCGGCAACATCTATCTCTTCCAAGTCGTCCTCGCTCGCCCCAATGCTGGGACTTGGATATGCACTCGTCGTTTTCTCAACGGGTGCGGCAAGTTCCGGGATCAAGATCTCATCCTTTGTAACGGTGGATATGTCTTCTGGGCTGGCCAAGCGGTGGTGGCCCGGAGCAATCGAGCTCTGCACGGCTGCTCTGCCTGCATCCGTGGAGTCTACTGTCTGGCTGTCGCAAGTGAAGCTCCGCTGGGGGGTTTCGAAGTCGATGGCTTGGCCGGAGTCTTCCCACCCTGTCTTCGAGTCTTCGATGTTGTTGCAGTCTCCCATTGTCACAAACTGGTTGGCCTCACCAGACATTTCACCTATGCCAAACAACGGAAGCTGGCACTCGGGCTCGTAAGGTCCGGAACGTGCGGGGGCATAAGGGGTGAAGAACATCGCATCGGATGGTGTCGAGGGTGTGTTGTCTGTGTATACCTCGGTGTCCGCGTGTGGACTCTGACCACCGCTGCAACTTGATGGCTCATTTGAGGAAAAGGGAGATCCTTGTCGGCCATGAGATACCGTGGGTGGTATGGGATTGACTGGTTGTGCAACTCCTGGAAGCTGCGCCTGCGGCATGGGGTTGAACAGTGAGGCGCGTTGGGTGTCCTTCAAGAATCTCTGCATCGAAGGGTGGCCATAGGGATCCAATGGCTCAGCCGGAGCATCATGACCTGGAAAGCTAAATAGAAGGTCTTGTCCGGTGCTGTCAAAATCATCACTGAACGGTTGTCCCGCGAATCCCGGTTGGTTGTGAGGGAAGCACTGATAGGTGGTGTCGTAGGTGAGGTAAGAGTACTCCATTTTGCCTGGTGGATGCCCTAGCAACGCCAGGAGGTCCGCGAACGAGCCACTGGTAGGATGCAAGATGTACCCAAAAAGGACATGGGCTTGCAGAAGAGGAAGCTGTAAGAGGAGGCTGCCAATTGTTTGGACAGCACCACTGGACGGGCAAGAAACAAGGCTCTGAAGAGTTGACAGCCTCGTGTGAAGTTGTCAGCTGGGGAAGGGCGAATTACACGGTCCCACAGCGAAGAGGTGCAGGGTCAGATACCAAGTGCTGAGAGGGGGCCGACACTAGGCAGACGGCAATGAAAGATTATATAAAGTATAGATGGCTCGACTTGAGGACAGTAGAGAAACACTTCACTGAAGTGAATTGGGATGGTGGAAGCCATGGCGAGCGACATGGGTGGCGGAGTCAAGTGCCTTGAGGGTATGTATAAGAGATCGCAGGCTCGACTCGAGCAGAACGACAGAGACAACCAAGTGGCTGCCGCAGGCTGGCTCTGTGCCTCGCTGCAGAGCTCCGTAGGCTTTTCGAGCAGAGCCGCATTTTATGGAGACCTGAGGTTCTCGGCCAATCGACAAATGCCGTGGGTGCTCGCCCGATTGAGCCAGCCCAGTCAAGGATCTCGTAGGCCAATCTTTCTCACTCCTTTCCCGCTTGACTGTTCCTTCCGTGCTGACGCCAGGCTTCGCCTGGGTGTCCTTGCATATGCAACCCCTTGGCCTCGACCAACGGAATGACGGCACACGGAGCTGAAGGGGTTCGGTTGTGCTCTTGAGGGCCAGAAAAGTGGACAAAGGAGCTGCGCCCCTGCTCGCAGAAGGACATTGTAACTGTAACTCTTGGTTGTGCTACCGGACGACACCCGATCGGGGGGGGGGGTGAGCTGACTTAGCACGCCCCTCCACCCTTGCCGTTCGCGAACCGCCTAGGTATGGTGTCGACCACCACCCAAGAGCAAATGTATTGGCGAAAAAGCAATTGTATGATGCCACCCCGGGCTCAGCTTGAGGCTCTGCTCTGGGGTTCCCTGTTTGTCCCGTCTTGAGAATGAGTTTGCTGACTGCTGATCCGTAGGATTGATCCTGACGCACATGAGCAACGGCCTAGACAGGTTCCAACCCGGGAAAGAGGTCGCAGTCACATATTAAGAGGGACGTACACGTAGTGCCGAGTCCGCCCTTTCACACGCAACCCGAAGTATGTGCCTTGGCGGCCAGGTTGATACTCAACTCGTTAGGCGCACATACAAGGCGAACTGAGGGCAGAGTTGACGACTCCCACCAGTGTTGTTTGGCCGATGTTGTGCCCCGTCCGAGGGCGCCAAGAACTATCTTAACTGTTGCGACTGATCAGCCCCATGCCATGGAGCACGTTGTTCGTTTGGTCCTTTGGCAACCCAGTCGCCTGTGTCAGAGTTTTTCCATGAGCTGGTGGTGTGCTGGTGTGGTGCGTGGTCATACAGGGAGGCCAATAGACTAGGCCTGAAGCAGGCCTTTTCTCACGCAAGCCGGGCGTCGACCCCCTGGTCGACGACAATCTCTCAGTGAGGGGGTCAGACCACTCAGAGTGAGCCCTTTCATGCCTGGAGAAGTGGATCTTCCCTCGGAGCGCTGTCAGTGGAGGGTGAGAAAGGTGAGCGTGTGGCACAGCACAGCCAACCGTTTGGCTTCTTCTGAAAACTCATTTGGGGGTATGCGATTTGGGCAAACAGACGGTGAGTTTTGAGCCGCACGGTCGCATTTTCGACGATGCACCCCCAGGTCACTTTTAATCTGGACCCCAAATTGGGACTTTCACTCTGGATCGGGGCGGCTGGCCGGAGATGACCTGGGATCGGCTAGGTGACGCTCCTGCAGATGAGCCGATGATTTGACGTTGACAAATACCTCAGCGCTCGATGAAGCCAAACTCGAGCGTGAGGTAGGAGGGTTGCCCACGAGACAACGTCAGCACCGAAGACCACACCCCAAAGGTCGGTCATTACAGGAACGATAAGGTGATGGTCTGGCCGAGTGACAGTGTGGGGGACAGAGAAGCCGCCCACACCCTGTAAAGGGCATGTTGCATTGCAGAAGAAGGCAAACGACACTAGCCGTAATGCGTATGTCAACCTGTCAGTGTCTCTCGTTTGCGCTCGTCTCTCCTAGTTCGCTTGAGCAGCACCGTTGTAGTTGCCTTGTAAGGCGACCGAATGTCTTGCCTAGAACGGGCGACCCAATTCGGTCGCACGGCTGGACGAACTGTCTCACCCTCCCCCGTCCCGGCCTGCATCATCTTGTTGCCTCCAGCTTATCGAAATCTGAAAGTCCTGCCATTATTGTTGCGAGTGGTATGAGAGCGGAACATTGAATCCTAACAACGCCCGGAAAAAAGAAGTGACTCCTCAGTTGTCATGATGGGCTCTACTCCAGTGAACTCCAAGACATTGCGCCTGAACACAGATGAGATCATTACATTGAAACTCGTAACCCAAGGACGAGGTTGAGACTCTGTCTTAATGGAAAGTTCGACACTCTTGCTCTGAGAGTCATTGCTCTGGAGGAAGAACATGGATCCTGCAATTGCTGCATCTGAGATGGCTGTCGCAGTGATCCATGCAACAAGTTGTAGTAGTGCTGGTGAGTGATGGATTGCCACAGTGACACTAGATACAGAGACAAAGTCAGCATCAGGATACAAGACGTGGGCCGACGAATACGTACGCAAAACCACAGGGTCTCAACTGCAACCCTTGGCCGTTTCCGAGGGGTTGATTGCTGAGCCAAGACCGCCCTCTTGCGACCGTTTCCAGAATCAACTAAAGAAGGCGACGGTGCTTGGGACGACCCGTGGAGATTGTCGCGGTCGGAGCTAGGTGAGATCAAACCTCTCGCCGGTAGATCAGGGTCCACGCTCTTCCACTCGGATATATCCATTCTGGGAGAGATACGGCCTGAGTAGTGATCATCGATGTGGTTGAAACGCTCAGTTCCAGCCTTGAGACCCCTTCCACTTGTCTCCACAATGACCTTGCAGAAGCCGCACCAGAACCTGCTCTCACAGTCACGTCCGACTCGACAATAGTCAAGCCTGTGGTCGATCTCGGCTGGATCTATTATTCCATGGTCTTTAGATACGTGTGCCTTGAACTGCTCGCGACGGTGACAGGCCTTTCCACAAATTTCACTTGGGTCGACCCGGCTAGGCTCGTTGCATTTCCACAATTCGAGCTGGCAATGTTGGCTGTTCTCGTGACGCTTCCAGTCATTCTTGCTGCCGAATCGTTTTGTGCATTGTGGGAAAGTACAGCCGTACGGCTTCTCGTGTCTTTTCTTGTGTTTCCTAGGACACGCGTTAGCCAGGTATGAATCGAGCACGGTAGGTCAGACTTACTTGAGTTCACAAGGCCTCGGGAAGACTTTTCCACAGTTCGGCTCGTCACAAACCACCTGACCACTGTCACTGGCAACACTGCCAACACTGGCGACCGATTGGGTTGTCAGGGTCCTTCTGTCAGGTTGCTGCGGTTTCTGGTAACCAAGTTCTTCCAGAAGGTCTGCCAAAGCTCCCTGATTCTCCAAAGCCTTTATCAACTCAGACGCTTGATGCCTGTTATTAACAATACCTAATCCCTCTAAAGACGGTTCTGAACCAGCCGTGTACTCTGTTCGCGATGTGTTGACTGCCTTGTCAAAAGCTCGCCGATCACGGTCACTTGGTGCTGTCACCGTGGCTAGAGACACAGCGTCCAACGTTTCGTTGTTATCGGGCCTTATCGGGCGTTCTGGGGCATCCTCGCTCTCAGATTCGCCTGATGTCGAGTCGCCGTCCTCCTGAGCAGGCTGTACTAGATCGACGGGACTATGTCTGGGATCCTCAATGTCCGAAATTTGCATTTCGACCTGCGTGGCAGCAGGGACTGGTTCATCACACAACTCGCTCTCATTTGCGGATTCGTCGTTCAGGTAGTCCGATTCGTTGAACTGCTCGTCGGAGCTTGTATCATGGACATCCTCTAGGGCTTGCTGCTCTTGCTGCCGTGATTGCGAATTGTCGAGCTGGACGGAGGGGCTACCATTTGCTGCGTTGCCCGGGGAGACTTGTATAGCAGCTTGAGATAGCTGGTCCTCATTGTCGTTAGACGCCATCAGGTGAAGCTGCTGGTGTGTGACATTTGCACCCTGGTATTGGTCCATATGCTGGCTCGGATAGCCTAGATTGCTTGAATACCTTGGTGATTGCTGTTGGATTGCTTGCAAAGTCGTTCCGAGATCGTAGACCGGCCAGTTATCGGAGTGGCTTGCATCCATTCGTAAGTCGTCTCCAACGGACCCAAGGCCAGCGAGTTCAGGGCCGGGAGGGCTTGTTTCTCTTTGCAATATGGTTAGCTATGATATGATCGAAGAGGCGAGGGCCGTGTAGCGGCTCACTTGTAAACATAAGCTTCGAGATCATCATCTCGAGCCTGCACACCGTGAACCCTCTTCAGATGCTGCCTGAAATTGTCTGCCCGAGGCCATTTCTTTTCCTTCTTGCGGCAACCTTGAATGATGCACCTGTAGTATTTGCCATTAGCACGCTGCTCAGGGTGGCAGCTTCTCTTGTGGCGATCGACGTCGTTCGGGGTGCTGAAGCCTTCGGTACGTTGGCAGCCGGGGACGTCGCAGTGATGTGGCTTCTCATGCTTTTGCTTATGCTTCCTTCAGGTATTCTTAGCATGATGAGATCCCGAAAGTGATCAGACCGCGACCTGAGGGAGGACATACTTCAATTCGGACTTTGTTCTGACCTTTTGGTGACACGTCGGGCAGACCAAACTACCGCTTTCTGCACCGAAAGGCAGCGGATTCGTCTGTAGGGATGCCTGCCTCCAGGACTCTGAAGAGAACGCTGGCCGATCTACTTGAAGGCCAGCCAGATGGCTTGAGATGCTCCCATTCTCGCCGCTGCGATCGGCATCCCCGCGGGTAGACCCGTTGAAGACGCTTTGCGTGGCCCTACTATGGTAGCCAGAGTCTGACGGCAGAGCGCCTGGCCCGGTTGTCTCGCATTCAGATGGCACATGGCTCTCTCGATAGACGGAATAGGCGGGTCCACTCAGGCTGTAATTCAGTTTACCCCCTCGTAGGTCTGCAGCTCGGGGTAAGGGTGCAGCTCGTCCCTGGATAGGGTCCCATGGCTTTTCCTGTGAGGTGTACCAATCTATGATTGGGTTGCGTGTCGGAGGCCGCACAAAGGTGTCAGGCGATTGAGGATTCCGACTGATACCAGCAGTTTGCAAATCACCAAGGGAATCAATGAAACCGGGAATTGGGGCGGGCAGTGCGATCCCAGAGCTGGTGAGGTCGGGCTCAAGGGGTCGTGGGCGCCCATCTATGCTGCCACTGTATGAGGAGGTAGGGAGCATGAATGCCTGGCCGGACGGGAGATTAGAATGGATGGATTTACAAGGCGGCAAGAGTAGACTGCATACCGAAGCTGAGCGCGGCTCCGGAATGGCGAACGAAGTCTGTTCGGCCATGATGCTAAGACAGCATCAATCTGTGCCCTCAGCGGAAGGTGACGTCGCGGAGAACGGGCATGTGTTTGTGCTGTACCGCCTCGAAACTCGACCCAGGGGCCAACTCCACTCACTGTGCAGACAGACAGGGCCGCTGCTGGGCCGTCAGGGGGATGTGATGGGATGGGATGCGAACTGCACTGCAGGCGTCAGAGAGAGGGTGGTCAAGGCCGAGGATGGACTCTAGCAACAACCCTAGATAAGTGATTCTGGATGGAAGGAAAGGCCGCGAGAGCGTACACGGTGGCGTACTCGGACTTTGGACGAGCACCAGATGCAGGCTATTACCGGCTTGTTGGAAGACCGTTGAGACACATGGGCGAGAGGCAAGCGAGGGGGGCAGACAGAATGGAATGAATGTGCACGCCGGCCTCTGCAAGCTGAGCTGGGGATGGGATGGTGGTTCCCCCAGTTGCCTGAAGGCGAACCGGGTGGAGCGGGCGAACCAGGCGAACCGGTGCGGACAGCGACGATGAAATGGCAGATAGACGACTACCTACTGGACTGTCTGTCCCGTGCCTGAATGCCCCAAGACCACAGGCTCACTTTGGCAGGTTATGCTGCTCGATGTGATGCTTCGATATCACCGTGGATTCCGATGCAAAGGGACGGGAGTCCTTCGAGCCGGTGAGATAAGTCACGAGATGACGAGTTGCGTGCTCTGGGCCATCTCGTCAGATGAAAGGAGACGAAGAGAGATGCAAACAGGCTCGCAGGCAGACAGACAGACGGATGGAGAAGGAGAGAGGCGTAGGCTGTGTGCTTGAGTGGGTCGGTGGGCAGCGAGAGTGTCCGACTCTGCCAGTGTGTGCGAGGTGTGCGACGTACACGAGGTAAGGCAACCAAGACCAAGCCACCTCCCGGTCTACCGGTCGCTTGCTCGCCTCACTTTTCCCGACTTCTTTGGGGGCGCTCCTTCTTGATTTGCAGTGCCACCTGCAGCGTGCAGCCCAATAGGAAGGCGCTGAAGAAACCACGGCAGACCGCCAGCCAGCCAGCCCAGCTGCCCAGCCAGCCCAGTCCGTGCCGGTCATTGCCGCTCCTGCCAGTCCGCCAGTCCGCCCAGTCCATTCCTGCCAAGGCAATGGCAACACGAGAACTGGTGTCTCAACCACAGTCCTCTCTTGTGCTGTTTCCAAGTAAAGAGCAAAGGCAACCAAAATAAGTCCAGATCACGTGCCTTCCCGTCAAGACCTCGACATTTCTATTCAACCTATGGCATGTCCGAGATATCATTTCCCTCACATTCTTCTCGACGTGATGAAGGCCACCATGCGCGAGGGCCTACATAACTCAAGATCTGACCCAACCCCGCTTGCTGCTTTACGAGGACTACCTTGACAATTGCACCCACGGCCTGGACCTCATGATTTCGAATGCTCTCCAAGTCCCTGATCTTTGACTTGACTAGCACCAGCACAGTTCGAGGGCCGACCCTCGTGTTCTCCCCCCTGCCACTTTCGGATTGTTGTGCAGTCACTTTGACCATGCACGGCCAGGGCATTTGAGCCCAAACATCTGCCGCCCCGTGTGAGCGAGATAAGCGAGCATCTCCAGGTTTGCGGCTCGGTCCTTCCCGCGGATATGGGCCACTATTCGCCTCTTCAACGGCCACTACGCGGCATCAGAAGCAACGGACCTCCTATTGTTCACCTGCCCATGCACTTACGGGTGTCTGCCCTTGCACGGCTCTACGAACGGATTCAACATCTCTCTTGGCTCCTCTCTTTGCCGCACCATCCATTCGCACAGCCTCCTCATCTGAAACGGTCATACACCGGCTGAAGGCTTGGGATGATCACCTAGCCCGCCAAGGCAAGCCAGGTGCAGCCTTGGTCGATGGCATCTCAACGATTCGTCCGCGGCATTCGCTCATTGCACAGAGAGGGCCCATTCTTGTCTGGAGAGCAACCAGGCAGGCCAGGCTCTCACAGCCAAAGCCATAACTGCGGTGTTTGCGCTGCACTGCACCAAGGGATGCAGAGTGCTTTCCCCCCGGTTACTACAGCGCTTTCAGTCAAGCGGCCAAACATCCTGCGGCCGCCTTGGTTGTGTCCCTCTGGTCTGCTCTGCCGCGGTGGGCGCTCGAGTGGCGACATGGGACAACGTGACCAGCAGCAACCTTCGAGAAGTCTCGTCACGGGTCTCCCCTCCCTTACTATGGTCTCTGTTTTACCGGTTTCTTCAAAGCTTCTAGGCTCATGCCGAATCATCATCGAAGACGGTTGCGTCGAAACCTGGCAAAACTAGATGGCACAACTGCCTTCTGCTAGTGCTGCAAGCTGCCTCCTAAGGAAAGGTTTCCGTGTGTCACGCGACAGAATCCACGGGTAGACTCCATTCCCAAGATTCCGGTTGAAAAATCTGGTTAGTCTGGGTCAATCGTCATCTAGATGACTTGCATCTGCAGCAGGCCTAAGGGAGAATATTCTGGAACGGCCGGCACGGAAAGCTACACTTGCCATTGTGGCAGAAGTTTTGACCATGTCTCTGCACATGATACACCGCACTCTGGTCTAGGACATTTTTCTTGCAATACTCTGTCCATGACGTCCATCATTCAGAGGAACCAGCTGAGCATTAGGCGTCGAGCTACGCTGAAGTTCGAAACCAAGAAGATTACTAAGGTATGTTGTTCCAGCCTGAATCCCACAGTGCCAGATCACTGCCACTCTGTCATCTTGTTTGTTTGCTTGCCCGCTTGGCCTGCATGGCCTTACCACAACCGAACTGCGTTGTGGCGCGTGCACTTAAGTGACGTCGAGAGCCTTTCTAAATCCGAAAAGTCTTGCGTTGGGAAGTGGCCCCAGGAGAGGCGATGACTTCTTCGATGATATCTTCTCGTCTCGTCAATGGTGATCTTGGCGTAAGTTAATACGACAAATTCTTGAATACCGCATCCTGCGTCGACATCGCCGTCGCTCAGCAACTTCCCACTGAAACCGGAGGTCGTGTTCAAGAGACGGTCCTGATATATGCGGTTGTGCTCTTGTATGCCGCTGTTGTCCTTTCCCAAGCAGCGTTCCCCGGTTGAGATGGCCACACAAACCTATGCCGGCACCACCATTGGCCCACAACGTAATTATCAAACGATGTTAGGAAAAAAGTGATCAATCGACTACATGTGACTTGGAGCAATGCCTATGCAGTCGAAACGAACACTCAACGTACAGCATCAGCATGCTGCTTCCGTGAGGTTTGCTAGAGTGCACCACCTCGTAGACTCCGAGCCCGTGCTATTGATATCCAGAGTATCGTAGATGGGTATAAAAGGGGACGCGGTTACTCGGTGAGGCCGACATGGTTTCTGTGCCTCATGATTCACGTGGGAAAACATCAAACTTCACACCATCGCCGGACATTCAATCTCGGCATCCTGATCACGTTGAATCGCTCAAACATCACAACGTTGGCATCCAGTTGCACCGCGAGGCACACAGAAGCTGTACTCGTCATAGTACGTTCCCAGACATATCTCTTCCCTGGCGTCAGTCCATCAGTAATACCTCCTAGAAATTGATCGGCTGACCAGTGCTGGCAGACTCAACAGCCAATAGAGTCACCGCTCGACGAACAAACAAAACAAAAACCGCTACAATGTGTGACTGGGAAGAATTCATCTTCGGGTGCTCCTGCTCCTACACCAAGCGGAAAAACTACTGCCACTTCGCCCGCAACGACCCCAACCACCAGTGCTTCGGCGTGCAGGTCCTCAAGAAGGTCTGGGACGTGCCCGAGATCTGCGACAAGTGCAGCCAGAGGAACAACAGGACATCGTCGCGATCATACCAGCCCTACGGCCAGGACCCCAGTAAGTGGACCACCACCGCCAGAAGTTTGGGGAAGAGAGGGGGTGGGCATTTGCTACGGCCGGTTTGCGTTGCGAAAAGGTCTGAGGATGCTGGGCGTGATCTGGAAGCTGACGAGTCTACCACGCTTGCAGGTCAACGACGTCGATGAGCCGCACGGATACGGACAGCTGCCCCCGGTCGCTCCGATGTTGTATTGCACATGTGTTTGTCATTGGTGTGCTGAGGCTGCGGACAAAGGGACCGTTGGGAGGCTCCCAATGGCTCATCAGGTTGCACTCGAGCTCATCTTGGGACAAGTACAGCAGCTCCCTTCTATCCCGCGGGTGTCGGGTATTGTTCCGGACAGAATGGCCCCCATCGTAGTGAGGTTACCTAGGGTTACATATCGCGATCGTCTAGCTGTGTAGATAGGCTTGTCATCTTCCAAATCAGAATCTTTCCTTTCCCCAGTCAATCAAAGTCTGTTTCACAATGTTGTGGACCCTTGATGGTGCAACTATTGAACAAAAGAATCTTCCGAGCCACTTCATGCAGAGCTCATGTGACGAAGACTTTTTCTAGATCGGTCGAGGCATGGATGCTGCTCGGTGAGACAACACGCTTGAAACCAATTAAGCTCTCATCGACGGCATTTCATCGCCCAGCATGACGCTGTCACGACATCCCCAAGGCATAATACTTGTTTTGGGCAGAGGCGAGATAGCCACCAAAAGTGGGGGCCAACGGTCAAGGTCAGACACAGATGGGCAGATGCCTTACGTGCCTCGCGACGATCCAGATCATTGTGCCCACGGAAGCAGGCATTGTGGGACGGACTAAGCCCAGGGCGAGAAAACTCCGGCGTCGGTGTGTACGGCAGCGCAGCACAGGTGAGGACGAAGGTTGGGAAGTTGGAAAACGTGGGCCCAGCCCGGCAGAACACGCAGCTGCGTAGCATCGCGCCCATACATAGAAGCACAAGAGGGAAGAAGAAGAAGGGCAACAATGCCCAGGTGAGCGGGAAAGCCTGGCCGTGACGCACGCGGCCTCCGGGCCGGCTCGAAACAATGTATACACCCTTGTGGTAAAACGGCTGGCAGACGAGGTGGCATGTGGCTAACCGCGTAGTCAATTGCTGGCCCCTTGCTAGGACCCCTGCCGGGAAAGTCTCGTGTATCCCAATGCGCGCATCCCGTGCGCCCGAGGGATCTGTCGGTTGTTGAAGACACAACAAAGGAACCCCAGAGCCGTACCACTACCCAGCTGCCCGCTGGATCCATCGTCATCCTCACTGGCAGGCGGCCTCCGACCTTGATGACCTCCCTTTCCTCCTCCTCCACGCATGCCTAGCTGGAGGAGGTGGTGGCCTCAGCGGCGGCCTCGGGGGCAGGCTCGTCGTCGAAATTCGTGGCGCCCTCGACGGTGCCGACGACATTGTACCTGTTGGAGAAGAACTTGACCCAGTCGTTGAGCGTGCCCTTCTCCTTTTCGGGCAGGTCCTTCCACTCTGGGGAGACATCGTCCGGGTTGGTGGAGGTCTTGCCGAGCGCCCTGGAGGCGTCCTTGCCGGCGAAGACTTTATACCGGCGATATCACTTGTCAGCACTCACGGAACTGGCTGGCGAGAGGACAGTCTTGGGCGAGCAGTATTCACGACAGCCCTGAGGGGCCACTTGAAGAAGCCTGGGTGAGCTTACCGTTGTATGAGTTTCCGGGTTGGTACATCTTGTTGCCGGTCACATCATATACCTTCCCCTGTGACATGTGAGGACCTGAGCTTCTGAAAACAATCACATGGCCGAAAGCTCATACCTTGATTGCGACGTAGCACTTCGCTCCATCCTTGCCTGTGATAACTGGTCAGCAACAACGTATAGGGCAAAGTGAGACTGATATCCGTCCAAGCAGCGAAGACAAATATCTATTGTGAACATGTGACAGCACTGGCACAGTGGACGATGTCCGATTCAGGATGGGATGATAAATTGTGTGCAACATGTAATACAATTGTTCTTGCTTACCATCAGCTTTGGCAAGCTCCTCCAGAGAGATAGGATCGTCCTTGGGAGGGGCCAGCTGCACGGGGTTCTTAGGCTTAAAGTCCGGCATCTTGTTGATTCGATGGGGTTCTTCTGGTTTACTTCGGGACTCGATTCCAAAAGTTTTGAGGAATTAAACAGACTTTAATTTCGTGGAGATGGTGAGCAAAGGTTCGCACAGAAAGCCTACTGTTCTAGTGATTCGTGCTTCTTGATGTTCGAGTTGACGGTGTGTTCGGAGTTCGCTGTTGTGGGGCCTCGATTGGGCCTCCCTCGTCGCAGAGCACGGAAGCTTGGGTGGAGGTGACGGATGGAGCACGCAACGGGCACACTTAGTCAGCGGGCAGGGGTAGCATTGCACGTCATGGAGCCCAGTGGGCTGCAGAGCTCCAAGAAAAGCTGGGTTCGCGGCCTGTTCGACGTGAATTAAAGATCACGACTGACCTCTGAGCGCCCAACAAATTCGACCTCCGGCACCGTCTGACCCGATGCCGATGCTACCCAAAAACAACCGCTGACGCTGCGAATCGAAGACATCCGGCAGTTGACAATGTCTGCCATTCGCAGCGCGAAGCTTCCTCGGCGCGAGCTGCTTCGCGCCGTGCTCGAGCCACGATCCCCTCTTCGAGTGAACACCATCAGGAGACCCGGCAGTGTCCAGTCTTCCGGGTCCAGCAGCGCATACACATTACTTCAGACGTCAAGTGCTAGTTGTCAAGTGCGCTATGCGTCCAAGTCATCCTTCACTCCGCCTGGCCGCCCACCACCGGACGAGAAACAGACAGCGACAGCGCCCCCGCCGCCATCGCTCGGACAGATATTGCGGAGCGCATTGCGCTTTCCCAACCTCTTCCGTGGGCAAAACCTCAAGAGTTTGTTCCGCCAAAGTCCAGAGGAACTTGTTCTAGCCCTATTACTGCAAGTCACATCCTAGCCCCGGCTCCCACGGCCTTGCTGACCTTCAACCTAGGCTTGCCGGAGCGGCCGGTGTTATTGGATATGTTATATACATGTACTTCACCTATTTCTACGCCGCGCAGTTCACCAAATACCCACCCGAAATCGCGAAGTCCCTGAGACGTGCCCTCCACTACAGCAACTACTACGAGGACCCGAAGCTCGCTCTGAAATATTACAAGCTGGCCATTGAGCAATGCAATGAGCATGGCCTGGACCCGTTCTCGGATGAAGTAGTCGGCATCAAAATTCAGCTTGCGGCTTGGCTCGAGAGAATCAGCAATGTCGAGAATGCGATCCATGTTCTGGAGATGGTCTTAACCGAGAATAAGAAGTGGCTACAAACGGCCGAATCCGCACCTGAAAAGCTCCCGCGGGCCCCTCGACCTGGTACAAAAGTTGGAGAAGGCGAATCTGAGAAGACCATTACCCAAGAGGACTTTGACAATTGGCTCCGCTCCTCGCGCACCAGGATCCTAGGCAAGTCGGTGGGGATCAGCACCAAGCTCGGAGAATTATATGCGCATGAACAGGTTCTACAGCATGACAAGGCTCACGAACGACTCATGTGGGCTGTTGAAACTGCCTTAGGAGAATTCCGTCGGAGATCTACCGAGGGCGTCAAACCTGGTGAGGGATCGTGGATGACCCCAGAGGAAATAGGCGGCGCACTCGAGTCACTCGCCCACAGCTACGAACGGAAGTCAGAGTTCGACCTCGCGCTGCCCTTGTTCTTCCAAGCACTCAGGCTCTGTCAAGACCAGTGCCACATGGCTGTCATCATGAACAACCTCGCCGTCACCTTTGCCCAACATCCACCACGAGCACCCTACGAAACACTGGCAGGAATTGTCCCCGGCGAGGGCGATTCAGCCCCAAAGCCCAGCTCAGGTGAACAGTGGACGCGCAAGGAACACCTCGAGTCGGGACAAAGATGGGCCAAGAACGCCTACCGTCACGCGAAGGAACCTACCGGGGAGAAGCGAACTGCCGAATGCGATGAGGCGTGCGCTGTTGCCCTCGTCAATCTTGGAGATATTGCGGCCATGGGAGGCGATGTCAAAGAAGCGCGACGACGGTACGAGCAGAGTATCAAGCTCAGTGAAAAGAACGGCTTCGGCGACGGTGTGGCGCAAGCTCAAGCTGGTCTGAAGCGGCTCGCGTAATAGAGATCTGCCCTGATCAATGAGCCCACCTGGACAGCGCGTCTCACGTTGGCCGACTGTCTCTTCCTTCGCCCATCCCGTCTCATCAGAATTTAGAGACTTCCGATCCGAACCAAAGCAGGAACGAGGAATGTGACGTTGTCATCGACCTCTGTCCGCGACTCGAGCAACGAGGGTCCCGAACGCAGCCATAGTAAGCTGCAGAGAAGAAATCGAACGATGTGAAACGTTCCACCTGTCTACTGTACATCATGAAGCAGGGTGGGAATATAGCATCAACTGCATGCCGGGGTAATGGCCATTACCTCCATGCATCACGCTTTTGCTCGTGGAACTCGCGTAGTCATCAGACCACTCTGGTCACCGATGCAGGAAAGTGAGGTTCACAGAATATCAAAACGAGACACTGGTGTTATTCGCAACCCAATCACGAGCCCGATTATGTGCGCGTCTATTTCCTTAGACTCGTGCCCAACATGCAATCGAAGGTTGTGGCGGCGCCTCCAGAAACACGATCTAAGACCGAACCGAGATGCCCTAGACAGGGCCAAATAACCGTTCACGGACCTCCTTCCCCGGAGATCACCCGCTGCATCACGAACGAGCACCGAGCAAAAGAAGCGTGTGAGTGTTAACCACACCGCTGACCCCCAGAAACATTGCCTGCATCCCAGGGTAGTGCACACGTGTTTTCCAGGTTGTGTCTGTCGGCACGGCCGCAGCGACGAATGAGTGCAGCTGTGGCTGCATTTATGCAGCCCACTCATCACAGGCCTGGCGGTGGAAGCTTGTGGGAGGGTGACGAGCCCGGGGTCGAAGCCATGGTGACGGACGGCATGGGGCTCTTCTTGAGGGTGGCATGATGTCGCCTACAGTATCATTGCCTTGCCCCAGAGCCCTGGACCCGGTACGGGTACCCGCCTCTGGGGGAGGCAGGGCGTTTATTGTGGAGGCGTCTGGGCCTGCGGGATAGGGCTTCTTGCGCGTAGAAGCAGGGAGAGAAAAAGGAAAAAGGAAAAAAAAAGGGTATTTCGCAAAGTCCTGCGCATGGCCGGGGTGGCAGGCCGATGGGGCCGTTCTTTGGAATCATTTGCATGTGGTGTAGCGCAGCGGATGCACATTGGCCGCCCACATGCCGCCGACTCTGGTTCTCCAATCACATCTCATCTCGACCCAGCTGGGTTCGCAATCCCACGATCTTCCAGCGGATCTCGTAGTTAATCGTGCAGCGTGCTGGCCGTGCCGCAGGGGAGCAGTTCGGTTGTTGAGCGCGCGCGTGTTGGCGCATCTACAACGTTGAAACAAAAATCACAGTGTGAGGTGATAGGAAGATGACACGAGAAAGACCACACCTCGTGTGAATTGTGATGAATTGAGCCGTCTCTTCAGTGGCCAATGGTTCGGTCCGTCCGTATCACTCACGTCGTAAACCAGAAGGCGAAAGAGAATATGATATCACGCAGCACATGAATTCACCTTAAAACCCTTGCTAGCGCCCTTTATGATCTTAGGCATATCCGGGGTCAAGCCTCTCTCTCTCCACGAGTCTCACCCCCTAAGAATAGATAAAAGGACTCACCGTCGGTATCACGCAGAGACGTTCCGCCGCCAAGGCAGAGGTAGAATCCGGGCCTCGATCCTGAAGCCAGAGCTTCCCCATGCAAGCCACCTTCTTTTCCTTCGAAAACCCAACCCCCACCTCCTTCTTCCGCGGTGGCTAGGGCTGAGGCTCACAATGTGGAATCCTGGGGGGACGGAAGTGCCACATCTGGGAGCAGCTAGCTAGCCCCACGGACCCCCTTAGGATTGGGGCACCCGCGGGTCGAGCTGCTTTGCCAGACGCCTTATATTGTGTAACGTAACTTTGTTTTTTTCTTTTGTTACCACCAGCAGGCATTGTACGGTATCTCGCCTCCAGGGCTGAACAGAGGCTTGAGAATGTCTCTCGCTTCCAAGGACCCTTGTGGACTAGTCATGCAGTCTGTGGATTATATTGTGGCCTGTGTCGGTCCCGTATCTCACAGCATAGAGGCCTGGGAAGTACCGAGTACGTCTTGAAGTCCACAGGGATCAGCGCTGAAGTGTAGTGTACGCGTCGTCCGGAAGCTTGCAATCACATGTCTGCAGTTTACTGAAAAGCTGTGTGTCCAGTTTAGGTATACCGGTGGAGGACTCGAATTCGGGTACCGGCGGGCCAAAATTTTATAAAGTTGCAGTCGCGATCCCAAAGTTTGGAAGGGGAGGGGGGGTTGGGACCGTCCTATGCAGCAGGTCGTCTATATGTGCCTGTCCTGCACTCGTGTCGATCGGTATATTCCCCAGGGTCCATCCACAGAAGGGCAGAATGGCCTGGTGGTTACAGGGCAGATCGACGCATACTTACACCACATATAACCCTAAGAAAGCTTGTCCAGAGGGGGAACCACTTCCCCGCTCTCCTCGCTCGTATCTGGTGCAAGGAAGGCCTGGCGAGGGAGCTTCTTTCCGGCGCGGAATGGTGGGAACACAGTGCCCGCTAGGCCCAATGATGATTTGATGATTGGGGGTGGGGGCCCAGACAGCTACTTGAAGTATGTGTCTTGATATCGCGGATCGGTGGGTTTTCTTTCGATTGCTCGTGAAAGCGCCACGCGGTGATATCTTGGGCGAGGAAAATATCCTTTTTGGTGATGGGCCCAGTTTTGCTCTCCAATTTCTAGTCCTGGAATTTAACGTCCACAATCTATCTGATGATCAGCACCTTCGCATTCGGCTGGGGGGGCTACTTCCGCCCCTGAATCCTCCCGGATCTAGAGCCCCGTTGATTCCATTCCACATCGTAAGCTCTGGGGCCGGGGTTTGCGGCCATGCGTCAGACGCGGAACCAGATCTATCGTGCATGCTCGAATCTGGAAGTCAGGGAAATCGGCGGCATCCGGCGGCGGCGGCGCGGTCGAGTTGGTTGTGGGGGAAAGGGGGATGGGGAGCGCTTTCGCTGCTGCCTTCGAGGACGGTGTGGATGACGATAGCTTCGGTGGTTGATACCTCGAGGCGCGCGTGGGCCAATTGTGCAGCTGCCCAGATATGGAAGAGCAATGTGTTGTCAGGTGTGGCATAGTGCCCAAAGAGACCCAATATCCCTGCTGCACAGGACCCTATTGAGAGATGGGAATGGGGTGGTGCGTGAGATCAGGGAGAGATGACTGGTCCACGCTAGAGTACCTGGGCGTTGTCTGCACATAGTTGTAGCGACTATCGGTGAGATTCCTGGGTCTCAAAAAGATCCCTGCGTGCGCATACTCCCCCTTGGAGCTCAGACAGCCTCCCGCTCAGGGCGAGGATCATCAAGACCACCCGCCAGGATCAACGTGATTTGCCAGAGAGGCTGCTGTTTGCAGTCTAGAAGGTTGACACCTCGTTCCAACTGACAAGTTCGATCCCCCCCTTTCCCTTGTACCGGAGCCTGGCCCTGCTGCACGGCGCTGCTGACAGCAGATCTCCGCGGCGAACAGGAGAGCCACCATTGCATTGCAGCCTGACTGGAGACGATCATACAGCAGCGGGCTTTGCTCTGTCGTTGCAGCGAACGGGAAAAATCTGATAGTCGAGAAATGAATTTTCAAAGACGGCAGA
Source organism: Diaporthe sp. HANT25 (assembly GCA_013435955.1). Lineage (NCBI taxonomy): Eukaryota > Fungi > Ascomycota > Sordariomycetes > Diaporthales > Diaporthaceae > Diaporthe > Diaporthe sp. HANT25. Next base: position 1,030,301 of record JACBFG010000019.1, on the reverse strand, counting down.
GGACTCAAATGCCGTGACGAGGGAAAAGATATGCCACGATTGCGAATGAAGCAACAGTTTGCGATCGGAGCCAAGAACCCGGGAGCGGCTACTACCGTTGTGAGACTTGCCCTTAGGTGGGGAGGAACCAATCAGTCGGGTCCTGTCTGTGCACAGATCAAAGTGTCGATCAGAAGTTTGTTTCTTCCCTCCTCCTCCTCCACCTCCTCCACCTCGCAGGGTGGTGGTCCGTGACTTGGACTTGGACCTGGACCTGGACCTGAACTTGGACCTCACCTCGGCCTCGAGGCTACCCGTTCCAGTTGCAGATGCACAACACACAACCCACGACACAGAATACACATCATCATTGACTGACCAGGGTCATCATCTCGATGCCATCCTCATTATGGCATAGCCAGCTAGCGGGGCCCACCCCCTTCGTTTTGGTCCTCACGGGAGCTTGATTCTTCTAATTATGGACTACCTCACATCATCTCGTGGCTTGCCTCTTCCCTTTCGGGCGTGATACACTCCTTCTGAGGTAAAATGGAGCATTTTTGCGTTCGCGGAATCGGAGGATCGTCTGCTGCCATTCCATCTTTGCCTGGGCAACTACGAAGCTCCAGCCCGATGTGGAAATTTGTCTCGAAGTGCAGTCCTTATCCTGCTGCCTCCTACATCACCATCTTTGGTCTCACCACCGCAAAGGACGATGATACCTACCGTTCGGGATTTGTGTCGACCACGACTTGAGATTCCAATCCAGTCGATTCGCAATTTCCCTATCGAGCCCGCCCAAATGAGAGGTTGACAAGTCGACGGCAGATGAGAATTTTTAACACAGGGTCCCATCTGCGTGCAGGGGCAAAATGAGGCTCAGTGCTACGCAATCCATTATTGATCGACATCTAATAGCGAAGCTGCCCCAAGCTCACCGGGCCATTTCACCAGCAATGCGACCATGGGTCGACGGCTCAGACCAGAAGATGGCGAATACCGGGGGGTTCAAATGCCGACCTGCCAATCAGGCCGGCACGTACCGTTGACAGCGCAGATCAACCTCCCTATGGAGTGCCTGGCATTCCTCGATTGCGACATCGAGGACATCTCTACCCAAAATGTCGGGTCACGATCCGTCAGAGTGGCCCACTTTAAGGCTGCTTGGAATTTCTCGCGGCTACCGGGGCCACCGCACACCCACGTGCGCCATGTCCTGTTGGCGCTGCGATGTCGCGTATCTTGGCTCGATAGAGGTAGAGCACAGCCCGACAGAAAGGGTCATGAGCATCGCTTCGACGGATTCTCCACTGAGGCTGGCGCTATCACGAGATCCACGTGGAGTCAACCATCCGGGTATTTGTCGGGGAGCGTCACTTGGGACGCCGACCCGGCGTCGACGAGTGGGTATCCGTTGCATGCCAAGAATCCCATGGAGGGAAGATCTCCTCGCCCGGCCGCCAGTGGCCTGGTGGGTTGAACTGCAATAAAAAGAAAGTAGCGGAGAGACATATGTTGCATGTCTCGGCGACGCAGGAGACAGGACGGAGTGACCGTTCAAAATGGCGGCCCCAGGGAGTCAGATTCCCCCACCGTGCGCGCGTCTAGCCCTACAGACTGTGAATGTCCAAGACCCCTGGCCCGACACCCTTGTCACGACCGTCAGACGTCTTCCCAGCCCGCCCAAGGAGCAAGGCTCCCCACTCTGTCACCTCGTACATAGTACCGCCCTGCAGAACACGGATCTTCTTAGCTACAGTATCCTGAGAGTCGTGGGCACCCCACGATCATGCTGGCCCAAGCCTGAGCTTTCCGAGAAGCCGACCCTACATCCAGCTAATGACATCCTGCAGCTCCATGCGCGGGAGTCTCGTGGATGAGTGTGCGCAAAGTAACGTCTCGGCTGCTCTTCCCAGACCTGGACGGAATGGGGCCCTCGAGCTGGTCGGTCGGCTGTGAGGACGTTCCACTCTGCTAACAGCCTACCAATCCCATCCGTATCTACATCCTTGCGCAGCGCATGCAGACCATGCAAGTGGCCCCAGGCAGAGGCTGACAAGCCCACCATGAGCAGCAGCAGCACGCACACAGCTCTGCGATGAGCGGCAGTGAGATTCTTCGCCCTGGACAAGCGAAAAACAACACCAAGTGGAGGCACTGTGTCGGCAAGATGTACATACCTCATGTACCCGTCCTGTTCCATACTCATCCTCCCCAGCCCTATGTCGACCATGGGCATGGGTTCAGGAATGGCCACTGTGTCACACCAACATGGGGATTCTGTGCACGACTCTGGCAGACCCATGGCCACCAGGCCGGGCCACAATATCGAGGTATTAGTGACACCGCAACTTCAGTCATTTCTCCCTCCGTAATGGCAGACCAGCCCACCGATGTAACCAGAGCGGCAGGGTGAAGTCACTGGTGCCATTGCTCCGGTGTCTATCACACCAGGACAGCAGTGATTCTCTATTGCCCTCAGTTCGCATATGCAAGTGCTGCACCAGACAGAGCTGGAAACCTCCCGCTGCGCCATGAATAGTCCGTCCGCTCTCTAGACATCCTTTGGCCCTCCCTGGGCCCGACCAGCACCTTTCTTATAATACAGGCTCATCGTCCGGTCCCTCGGCCAGCCTGCCCCTCCCCCTCCCTCCATCATATCTCTCACCACACTCTATTATTCACCGGGATATTTATAACACACTCAGCCTTAGCCTATAGCCTTCTCACTCGCCCCATCGTATAACATGGAGGACGTCAGCCTGTTCCTGGACGCTCCGTCACCATCGCATTCCTACCTTTACACTTTCAGTGACCAGGACCAATTCCTTGACGCCAGCCGCTCAGAGACACAAAGCTCTGCAACCTCTCCCGTATGTCTGCTTACTTACGACCCAGCTCGGCCCCATCGCTGATCTCATGCAGTACGACATGACCTTCTCTCGCGATTTCACAGGCTCAGACACAATGCCGAGCCCGGATGCGGAAGGAGAGGAAGGGAGTCTGTCACCACACGATCAAACATCAGCTGCACAACTCAAGCCCGCAGCGAAGAGAAAGCGAGAGAACAGATACAAGAACGCACCGCCATCAGTCCTATCGGTAAGTGTCCCAGCGAGCAGAGCACGAAGGCGCCACTATTACATGGTGACCACGCAAACCCCACAAAAGCCCGCAGTCAAAAAGGTCTCAAGCTGACGCAAGCCCCTCTCTCTCCAAACAGCGCCGCCGAGCACAAAACCGCGCCTCGCAAAGGGCCTACCGGGAGCGCAAGGACCAGCGGATCAAGGACCTGGAGCAGATGCTCAACGACGCCAAGGCGCGCAACGACGTGCTCAGCCAGGCGTACGCGGACCTGCAGGCCGAATACCTCAAGCTCAAGGCCTCGTCCGTCAGCGAGCACCAGCACCAGCACCAGCACATCCCCACGTCGTACCCGGCCGCCAGCGGGCCGCCGCCGCCGGGCCTCGGCGGATACGTGGACCCGACAATGTCCGGGCTGCACGTCGGCGGCGACCTGGACGCATACCTCTATCCCGAGGTCGGGGGATTCTCCATGTGAGAAAGCGGAAGCCTCCTCCTCTCAGCCCTCGGACAAAAGGGAGAGACGAGTTCGATACCCCCCTGCTGCTTCCTTGATTGAGGACTTTTCGGACACAAGCAGTTTTCTGGGAAGGAGATCCTGCAGCCCCAGCGCCCAGCGCGATTAGCGAGGCGGGACTGCTCTTGCTTTTTCGTTCCGCGCCCGCCTCCTCGCGGTTCCGCGGTGGGCTTGCTTTGGCTGGGCTACCGTTGCATTTGAGGCTTGATGCGGCTGGGCTGAACCCCCCGGCGCGGCCACACGCCTGATCATTCGTCCGCTTCAGGGCGGACCACACACGCACGCACGCAATGCACACACATGCACTCACACACATACATACATACACGCACACATATTTGCTGGGTTGTTTCGGGCGCAGTCAGGCGAAAGAAAAGAACAGGGAACGGACACCTCGGTATTTTGTGAACAAGGAAAGGCGAAAAAGGCGAATGCTCGGCGTTCGAGGCGACGGGCGGGCGTTTTTCTTTTTGCTTGATTCTTGCTCCTCGGGATTTGGAGTTGATTGCTGTGTACCTACCTATCTACCTACTACTCGTGGGAATTGAAATGCTCAGGGCAAGAGTTTGCGAGGCGAATGGGGGACAGTTCGGGGGAATTCGATGAAGGGGAGTTCGGGATATTGTCCCACCGGCCCAAAGGGGGCCTGGCACCTTACCTTACCACTACCTTTGTTCAACCCCAAGGGTGCCTTATTGTAATACGGGCGGCTCAGGCGTCTCCGTTCAACTCTTGAAATTTTTCTTCATCGGTCGCTTGATATCATGCGTGAGTCATTAATGAATGTGTCCTGCTGTGCTTTCTTGGCAGGAGGAGCCTATCAGAGGTGCATGTCGACTCGAGAGATATTTGCACCCGTGCCTGGTAGTATTCGGCAACCCAATCTGTAGACCTCGATGTCCGCCCTCCAACAACAACACCGTACGCCCACGACTAATAACCTTTAACATTTTTCTTCCCCCATGAGCCAGAACTCGTTTGTATCTCCTGTGATTTTCACTACACTGTCCAGTGTTCGTAATGCAGGAAAAGATGTACATATGTGACACATGGCGGGCGAGGCGAGACATCTTTACATAGCAGTGGCTTTGTGAGGGCATCAACATGCCGCCATGTGGCACAAGACGTACATGGTTGGAACATAGGCTTTGCCATGTCTAACATTTTGGAGAGAAAAGTGAATGTTCTTCGCCGTTGTAGAATATAGTTCTTCAAGGGGCCCCTGTCTGATGGCAAGTTCCATTTGCATAGGTAGCCAACCTTGAAGTCGACAGGTTGGGGTGCAACCACCATGCTCATGTACCTAGGTAGTGTCGCCCCTATTTTGTATTCATCCATATATGCTATCATATGATACCATACTTGGATATATACGTAAATTTTGATTTTACTATTGTTTTATGACCATACTCATATTTTTTCTGTCCTTAGGTGCAGCACGGTGTGCTGTTCATCTTGGGACTGATGTGAACCGGTTCGCCTGGGGAGACTCCGTCTGATAGCGAACAGTATTGTCGACTTTCATCACTGATTTATAAGGTATAATAGCGTGATTTGGTCGAAGCTTCCATCCTTCAAAGACCTTGGTGGGGATGTTTTCCAAGGGAGACGGATGCAAGGCCGGGCTGCCTTGGTACCGGACCAAGACTTTCGAATTCCAGAGTCCAAACAGCGTAGATACTCAGCCTTTGAAGATTTGGCCTCATTGATAATTTGACAGCTATATTGAGCCTCGGCAAAAGTCCGGTGGTGTTGCTAACCTAGGTCTAGAGCTCGGCGACGCTCTCTGCGATTGTTTTCGCTCGCTCTTGATGTGAATAGTGATATGCGGGCTGGTTTCTTCTCCGCTGTCATACTGTCGAGATTGCTCATTGGATGGATCATTTTATCCATCTCTGGTCTCGTAGGTAATCTATATCTCTAGACATTTTATGTTTCTTTGTTGACTTTCACCGTCGTCGTCGTCGAGGCTAAGGTTCGGCCATCTTTGGACGTTTTGAAGATTTCGGAATGGACCTGAGGGTCAACTGAGCAAAAATTAGCGATCATCTATTACAAATTGAACACTTGATCACAGGCGTTAGTGACAATTGGCATCACCATATATCAAACGTGGTAGGCGAACAACTCCACAGATATTGCTACTAGAGGCTGTTTCTGGGAGACACACGAGCCAACAACGAACTTGCCAACCAGATCAAACCATCTCAGCAGCCATTTGGAGATGAAAGGAATACATGCTTATATATTACGCCCTTTCGAAAGCCGCTAGGCCCCTTTGACTGAGCATTGCGACCTAGGGTCTTACTCAGCCCAAGATATTCTCCGTGCCGGCGGCCCGGAGCTCTCGCCAATAATCAGTCCGATAAGTTGAGGAAGACTTGCACCTGCATCCTGCAAAGTGCTGATCTTTGTTGTGTAGTCCGGTATGGAGGACTTGGGTAGTTCTCGCCGAGTCCCGGGTGCGCGCTCGCTACTACAGACCGACAACAATCCGGAAATTTGTGCAAGTCTCGTTCTCATGTTTACGAATGGTTCCATCCCAATATGGCTGCTAAAATATTCTCGAGATCCGTTACATAGCTAATGGTACTATGAACATGCTACACTCTCTTGCCCTGCACCACTGCATCTGGGGAGAACCGTGCTGTTAGACTCTGGCGGCTTAGTCGTGGCAAAGCATATCTGAACAAACCTCTTGGTTCTGGCATTGTTGACACGGTAGCAGTTCCAGCCAGAGGAATAATCTCCATCATGTCTCTGAATGTGTCTGGATAAGTCATGTGGAGTTTCTCGTTGCGTTGCGGATGTCCCAAGTCGTACCCTAAACAAGACCTCTCAAGAATCTGAATCTAGTGCCCTGATCGTAATTCAGTCGGCCTATGTATTTTATTATCTGAAATCTCTAGTTCCTCTGATATTATGGACTTTTTGTCCATTATCTCCAATAAAGTTTTGAATGAGCCATTCCCGCATCGGTCTCGAGATCTCGTGCCACGGGTCAGAACCGAATTGGCTGATCTACAGCGGCAGCTGGTTAAAGCTTCCGTCAAGTGGCTTGCCTTCGCGATTGATTTGTGGGAAGTTGTCTTTCCCGTTATTCAGTAACGTATTCACTTTTATTTGGCCTTCCCTTTGTCCCTAACGTACTCGAAGAGGGGCTTTCAAACATTCCCCGTCTGTTGGCAGCAAAATGAGCTGCATAATGATGCCTCATCACCTTTACGGTCAAGTCCGGTAGTATTCAAGGGACCTGGACAGCCACATTTAGAGGAACTCTAAAGTATAATTTTTATCACTGAAATTCGACATAACAAACAAGAGTCTATGAGTGAACCTCGATGTCGATTACGTCACACCTCAGACTGTTCAATGTTTCCTCATGTACTACCAAAACTCCTTGTACGATCGGGAAAAAGACTAAAGAAGGAAGCCTCGCTCATCCACAGCATTGTAATACCACGAAGTATGAAATCGATCAGGTCTTGAAGGCAGTGGGTATCTTTCGTGACCAATTCGATATGAGTAGCCGCGATGTGGTTGGTATCCGAATGGCGTCTGGATGAAAGGATTTTGCCAATGCTGGAGTCGTGGAGGTGGAGCGTATGAGTACACATACTCCCGGGCCCCAGTCCCTCAGAATGTCCGTTGTCTCGGTGCGGTGGTGGATGAACTTCATAAGCGCTGATTTACCGGAGCCGGGCTTGCCGGTGATCCAGTAGACCTTCTCGTCCGAGCGTTGTAGAAAGTGTTTAAAACTGGAGGAGGTCGGGGGCGAGTCATGGCCAAGGTCGCTGAATATTCATTCGTAAGTTCTGTCGTGGGCTTTAGATATTCGTCTTTCCCGATCTGACATATTCCGGAGTGCGAGCTTGCGCAAAATCCTCGTCCGGATTCGATTTTTCTGTGCCGCAATAGCTGGCGGTGTGTGACCATGACGGTCAGATATTGATGCCAGATGGATCCCTCGTATTTCTCCAGGCCCTTGCTCATGTATGGCTTGGATCATATTGCGCTTCCATTGTTCGCTGTCCATCAATTGTCGTATGAAGCGGTCGCCAACTGACTTGCTGCTTTTTTGACTGTCTTCGATTCCTTCAACCTATTCCCGAATAGAAATCTGCTCCTTTATGGACTGATTTGATTGATTCCTTTTGTATCATATTATCAACCACAGAACTTCACTGCAGCCGGGGTCGGGTCTGCACGTGTTGATGGATGTACTTACCTCAATGAGTTTAGAACGATTATGACCATCTGCTGTCGGAACCTATCCAGTCTTGTTTCCAGAGTCTGGATCCTCCCCTCTTGCCAGCTACTCTGGAGGAGTTTTCGGAATGTTGCCTATTTTGACCTATGTCCTCCAGATTTTAGCCGGGCGAGGACCGTTAGTAACTCTTCAGCGATGCCTTGACAGTCTGCAGCTATTCTCTGCAAGCTTCTTTCCGTGGTCGTCGAAGAGCTCTTTGTCGCTTGCTCTGATTGACCTAATTCACTGCTACAGTGGACTAGAGAGTCGGTGATCTTCTCCAAATCATCGTGATCAGCGCTACGGCCGGTCGCGGATGCATTGATCTCTATGCCTTTCCCGATAAGGCTGCTCGTGAAATCAATGAACTGAATAATGGAGGTTGCTAAGGATAGCGCTTCCATGGCTGAGATGTTCTTCCAACCCACATTGACATGTAAAGCTGATAGTGTTGTTTGCTGACCGAACTGGATGCGATAGGAAGTGGCTAGCGACTGAAAAGCGTTCGGCTAGGACGCACAGTTCCTATTGGGAAAAGACCGTTTGGTCACTTCTCTACTCACGCGGCGGAGTTTATTTTCTGAAACTTCAAAAACTTCAATCTGATGTCGTGTATCTAGGTATGCTGCCAATTTCGGATCGCCCAGGTCTGCCAAAAGCACGATTAGTTCTTCCAAATTGCGAAAGTTTGTAGTGGTCAGTACTACGCTGCGTGTAGAAGCCATAGTGATTAGCACCGTTGGGCGTTGCGCGACAGAGAGGCTATGCGTTTAAGGATTCATCTTCCGCTACAGTGCCTCATGTGTGGCTTCCGCCACATTGGAGAAATGCCAGTGGTTTGGGCTGACAGAAGAACTTCAAAGTATTTGGAGGCTTGGTATGGTCTACCAATTGAAATGTATACAGACCTATATTTAGAAGTACGGCTCAAAGACGGCTTGCCTTGCTGACAACGACTACAGCATCGCATGTCTCTGCAAGCGCTTCACATCCTTCCGCCCAGTAATGGCCGGGGTCATGCAAAGAGTCCGTATGACCCTGTACATTGCCTGGTTACCACAGGCAAAGGCATGACTTCGCAGAAAACCTTGCATTTCTAGCGTTCTTGTGGCAGTGCAATTCGAGCGACAGGGGAGCGGATGTTTTGGCTGTAGCCCCCACACTCGATTTTCAGCTGCACTCAGCTTTTGTTTCACTTCATACCCAGATTTTGTTCTCATCTCCTTGGCACTCGGAAATGGAGGCTTCTGTCTCCTGTTGTGTAACGTCGGTTGCAAGACTTACACGTCATGGGTATTGTGAGCCACTGCAGCTTGGATTGCCCGACACCAAGGCAGAGTCTCTTTCCGTACAGAGCCCGGATAGAAAGAGATATAAGGTCCACTTTCTAGCTACAGCTCATACCTCTATCCTCGTCGTTTCTTTCAACTTTTATCGTCTGCTTCAGAGGATCTCCTTCGGCAACATGGTACAATACCAGCCTCTCCAGAAACATTCTCCTGATCGTGACCGCTGGTCTTTAAATTGGTGGTGGCAGGAAATCATGAGCATTATCGCCAGTCTAGGCTCTATGGTCGCAGCTGTTGTAATTCTGGGGACAATGCAAGATCAGCCGATGGATGACTGGACTTTCTTCGCAAGTTTAAAATCATTACCCTCCCCCCTCCCCCCTCCCCCCTCTCAACATGATCTCATTACTAATTCGAAATGCTTGAATACAGATTAGCCTTAATGCTGTGATCGCCATTGTTGTTACTGCCGCAAAATCAACCGCTATGCTTTCCGTCGCCTCGTGTATTGGCCAATCAAAGTGGGTCTATATCAGCACCAAGGCAAGGAAACTCTCAGATATCGATATGATTGATGAGGCATCCCGGGGCCCTCTGGGATCTCTGCAGATGTTAGCAACTATGCCATGGGGCTGGGCAACTCTCGGAGCTGTTGTCACGGTCTTAGCTCTGGGTATCGATACCTTTGCGCAACAAGTTATCAGTACCGAGATGGTAACCGATTTGGTTAATGAAGGTACTGCCAATTTCAAAGTGGCCCATGACTACTTTACGGATACCAAAAGGATATGGAGCAACGAGGGTGGACCTTATACGTCTGATCGTAAGTAGCCTCCTGCTTTCCCTGCTGAAAGAAGAATATTTGAATTTTCATTGACTGGAGCCTATTCCACATAGCTTTTACCGTGGATACTTCTATGCAGGGGGCTGTAGTAAAAGCATTCTACAACCTTGATTCGCCATTCATATTTGCCTGCGCATCAAATTGTACCTGGGATCAGGCATACACTTCCCTTGGCTTCAGTAGCAGCTGTACCAACGTTACTCAAGCTACATACGCTACCAAACGGTGCGAGGTGGCCTCAGGCTTACCTACAAACTGCACAATGACGACCCCTGGTGGTGTAACATTTAACACATCTATTGTTACCACCTTCTGGTCAACTGTGCTTGTTATAAAGGCTAAAGGCCCGGATTATTACAATGTATACATCTGACATCCTTGTTCACCTCCCCAGCATACTCTGTGAAGCATCCATTTGACCGCTAATACGTTCTTTGCTCAGAAATTATCACCTCGTGTCCCAACCAGCTTTGTACGTTTGGCTGTATTCAGACAACCCAGCGACTACAGATGCAGACGAAATGGCGACTACGAATGCGAACAAGACGATGCTGAAGAGCAAACACTCGAATGTGACATCAGTTTTGTAGCATACAAATACTTCAACGCTACCTCTATAGGCAACACTTTTGCCTTCGGCAGTGTTGAAAAGATCCAGTTAGAAGACGGCTATATGCGTCAAACAGATTCGTTCAATCGGAGCACCGACCACTATGTTTTGTTCAACAGTACTGGTCTGCCGGAATTCCGAGTATCAACTTTAGACCTTGGCGCCTTGGTCGACTATTTTGTTTCCGACTCCTTCAGTGGCGGGCTCGTTGACGGGGAAGAAATGCCAGTATACTCCCAAGGCATAACAGCCGCGATCCGCACCCCACAGACCAACATATCTGCTTTACTGGACTCGATGGCATTCAGCATGACCAACCAGCTGCGTGCGAGCCCCAACGCGATAATAGCATCCGGCCTCACGGCCAAGTCCGTGTTGCTTGTCCGGATCCAATGGGCATGGCTTAGCCTTCCTTTCTTTGTGGTCCTAGCATCCGCTACGTTTCTAATTGCGGAAATGTTCGAGAGCCGGCGGGCTCGGGGCTTTAAGCTATGGAAATCTACGGCTACGTCAATGCTCTTCCACTCCGTAAGCTCTGCTGAGGGATTAATGCGAACGGACGTTCAGAGTCCTAAGAAGCTTAAGAAAATAGCCATGATGACTACTGTAAGGCTAGAACATTCAAAACCTATAGCATAATGGTGCAGCTTTTGGACCTGGAGCTTTGACGTTAGGAGAAAATAGCCAGATGTAGTTGCGAGATTGCATAATTAAAATGAATCCTTGTGCCTGAGGTCGTAACAAAAGTTGCAACAACAATTCAAGGTGAGGATTCAGCAACCAACAGCAACTACATGTCATTTTCTGACACTGAAATTTCTTTGTGAGGACTTTCAGCCGTGCTGATAACCTCAAAGTCAGGACTCGACTGAAATGCACTGACTCGTGTGGTATAGGGGGCCTGCTCCCTGACGTGGCTGTGTGTCCCTAGACAGGAAGTTCGACAAGATTGGGTGTAGACGAGGCGTCTTCTCCCAGCCTTGGCCATCCATGTGCCTGTTCCGTAATATAATGACACAAGCGAAGTAATAACTTTGATCTCAGTGAATTGATTACGAGGGCTGAAGCCATGACAATCTAGCATTCGCAGACTGAAAAGAGGTGGCAAGTGTGAGTTTGCCACATCGAATGAGAAATGGCAGAACACAGAAGCGGAAGGATTTGGTTTCGCTATAAATTGCCCATGGGAACAATGATAGCAAATTTGAAAAGACTAGATTTGTGTTCTCACGTCAAGGAATGCTCGTGACGCGGTGTTGTCAGGTGGACACTCTCAACAGAGTTGAGACGGCAAGAGGCAAACCGTGATGGGTGACAAAGTAGGGATTGGAGCGATTTTTAAGGAGAAGAAGAAACAATGAGAGAAATTGTAGTCTTCTCGAATCCTGCAAACTTGAGAAGCGAAAAGTGTTTGAAGCCGAGGCATTGGCATGGCGAAATTCCCATGCCCTAGCGTCATGGAGTCAATTTTGGAACAAGGATCCACAAAGACTCATTTTGAAAAGAAAACCGATGCCAGGTTATCAGACAGGCAGACCGATTGAGACCGGGAAAGCTCGAACATGGAGAACATGTTAAGGTAGAGCCAACGACTTCATGCCAGCTATCACCAACGAACCGCACGCGAAAACACAGGTTGAAGACTGGGGTTCCTGTCAACCTGGTTATGTGGAACATGCTGGCTTCCGCCTGGCCTCCTTGGGAGACCCGAGAGCCAGCATAACGCCTATCTAGTCGATCCTTAGGTCAAGACTTTCCTCCCCCTAACAAAATGCCTTCGTTTTGTTTGTCCACTTGGTCCCAAACACCGAAGCTGACGAATTTTAGCATCATTGGCTGTCAAGCGATGGAAGCCTCTCACTCGATCACCGCGAACATCAGCCCAACAGGCTCGGGTGTGCCTCGCCAGCCAGCTGGACGTCGCCACTGGTGTCTTGCGTCCCGCGGCAAAGCTGTCAATCAAAGCCCGCATGACCAGAGTCTAGGACTCTGAAAACTTTTCGGGATGAGTCAGTCAGTCTTGAGCAGGGTGGAATTTTCCATCAGTATAAGAAAGACTCCATCCCGGCGAGCAAGTGCGATCTCCTGGAGCTGATGTTCTGTGCCCTTCTCTCTCCAAGTCATACCATAACAGAGATTGACGCGCACTTGATTGAGTATCTCGTGTTCGCCTGTCGCTAGCAGCCTGGGAGATATCAAGCAGAATTGTTTGCGAAAAATTAACTCTGGCAGAAGAAGCCCTTTACCAGTTTGAAAGGGGGATTCATTGAGGTCGAGACAGTTTGGAGCGTACGTAAGTGTTTCTTCGCTCGTTTCCGTGCGTCTTGCTGACTTTTGAGACAGGGCGCCTGTTCCTCGATCCGATCCGAGGAGTCGGGGGCGGCGCGATCTATTCCAGTCTGCAGGCTGAATTGCAAGCCATTGCCCCCAATGCCGGTCTTCTGCATTGGTTTAAGCCACTGCAGGTGGGTATCAAACACCACCAATGACCCCGTCGACTCCCCGCTTTACGCATGCACAAGAGGCACAGGAGCGGCTTAGACGTGTTCATCAGTATTGATTCTTTATCTTTCCGGGCGTCGGACTGCTCATCATGATGCATTAGCTTCGCCAAAAGAGGAATGTCTCAATCCGAGCTGAGGGGCTTTGCTCTCACGAAGCGTATACGGTGCCTGGGCACGCTGCGGGATCCTGGGCTGGTGTGTCGGGCACCAGTATCACGATCATTGCCGGGGAAAGATAGAGCCTTGGAGGCCGGGCGTGTGGGGGCGCCTTCAACGGTCAAGTTCGGCTCTTACTCATATTGCATTAGGACCCCATCATGGGCTTTCAGGTTTCTATTTTCAAGGCGATTATGGTTTTCAGCTCTGGGGGCCATTTCAGAAGTGATCACCGTTGGCTTAATATAATAGAGACCTATCCATCCTCGAAAATGCACCCGATTCTCGATGGGAGAAACTTTCGCTCTATACGTCGCCGGAATACAACTATCCATTCCCTCTTCTCTTCAGCCTCATCCACGCCTCTCTGCCTCTTGGTGACAGCCACCAAGACTTTGCCTAAGGTCGGCTCATACGGTGCACTGCCATCACGGTGTCTCCGCCTTGAGGCTCTGCTTCCTTATTCGGAAGGCTTGACCGACCGGGAAAAGGAAAGGCAACGATGCAGCTACTGGGAACTACGACAAAGGACTTGATGGCCGCAACTCTGAGGGCATCATCCTACCTTGGCGTTGCGCCCTTCGTCCCTGCGTTGTCCCTGTCGGCCTGAGGAGACCGAGGCACCCTACTGCTTGGAACTTGCATTGCTCGGACTCATAAGATACTAATTGATTTCTTAGGTTATAGGGTTTCCAAATCGTCATTCCCCTTCCCGATGACCCGAGCCTGCCCCCTTTCGCGAACCACGGCGAACCACCACCCTGCTACGACACACTTGCTGTCGATCGCATCGTGCCTTTTTTCTACATCTTCGTGTCGACCCTGCATGATGCTCGAGTCCTATGTTTCCCTTCACAATGCTGCACGCTGCGTGTCCTCGTGGAGGTGTTATTGGGTGCGTCTCACCCCAGACGTCAACCCTTCCATGCAGGGAACAGTCACTCGCGAACTTCCTCAGGCAACCACTGCTGGCCGGCCTATGGCGAGTGCATCCAGTGCATGGATATCGGAAGGAATACCGGAAGGAACACGATGCCAACTCATTACCGCGAGGACCTGCGGGCCTTTCCGATGGGAAGGGTGATGTAATTCCGGGTTGCCAGACAAGGCCACAGACCTTTGACTATAGCAGAAGCAAACACCCGATTTATTTATAACACTCAGCTTTTCTCCTTGAGAATGATCAAATGGAAGATCCATGAACGTTGCACACACTTGAGAAATTTAGGCATAGCCTCGCAGTCCAGTATCCTCACAGCCTCGTCGCCGGAGTAGTATTCGATCGATTTGCCGGCAGACATGGCGTCAACGTTCCAGCACAAAGGACTCGAGAGCCCAGGTGAAGCTGCGGCACAGCAGCCGACTTGCTCACGATCGTATAGCAAGAAAAACCAGCACAGCGCGCAATGCTTGTAGGTTCGATGTTCCTGTTCCAGAGAGTAATGATTGACCCGAGGACAGCTTCGGAGAGCGCGCGTGCGAACCCTCGTCGAGAAGGCACCTGGAGACCATTCTATTGAAATGGTACGTCTACCTCAATGAGGGAGATGGCCTTCCAAGCACTTGGCATTGCCCTCTCCTAAACTGCGAGGAAGAATGTAGCACCTTCGCCGGCATAATCTCTCATCTTGAGAAGTGCCAGCATCTGAAGAACAACACGAGACAATACACATGCCCCGCGTGTCAGGAGAATGTCCGAATGCCTGCCAGGGGCCACCGCGAAAAGGCCATGCTGAAACTAAAGAGAAGTTTTGACAGTGCCCTGAGCTTCTCTAGCTCGTCAGCACGATCTTGTTCTACTGGCTCTTCACCAGTATCACCCCTCTCATTTGAGTCTGGTCTTTCCGAGGAGGGAAGCCAAGTCTCCCCAGTGTCATATTCGTGTGACAGCTCTCAGGCCAACACTCAGGCCGCCAACCCTTTCACCCAGCACAATAGAACTTTTGTCGTTGATCCTATCGTCACGCAATTCAACTCGACGTCAACGTATGCACCAGGAACATATACCAACAACTCCCCCTTCCCGAGTTCTACGACCACGCACTCATCGAGTGAGAGTGGATCGAATAGCGCTTTCCCATCGCAGGGAATCCAATCGGCTGTGTCTTTACCTACACGTCTTACATGGTCTCCCACCAACGTTGGATGGATTCACATACCAAACATTGATAGCTCGAATGTATATCAATGGACCAACATGCCTCAGCAGCCTTGCAACCTTCAACACGTTGGTGACTTGAACTACCAGCCTCCGCTGTCCGAGCTTTCAGAAGCGAACCTTCCACAAGAAACAGATAATATGGAGGACGTGGCATTCCTCTTGACTGGGCCTGGTGATACCGAGATGAGCTACAGCGATGTGCAACAGGAATTCCAGGGTGAATACACAAGCTTCCTTCAGAATCAATGGAATCAGCGACAAGAATTCTCTTCGTTCGCGCCCGAATCATTGATCCTCTCACCGGCAGAAAACGGCGTCGCAGTGGAAGTAGCCGGCAGCACCTACCCCATCCACGACTCGTTCTCCCCGGTATCCAGCGACGTCACAATGGGCGACACGCCCCCTACGGGCGGGGACTCCCCATCCGCAGCCTCGGACATCTCGATACCCAAGTGCACGATCTGCGACTGGAAGCCAGACACGAGCGTGAGGAGGTCGCTGAAGAGGCTGGCGGCGGCGGTGGAGAAGCACATCACGCGCAACCACAGGAGCAGGGACTCGCAGTGCCCCATCTGCTACCAGAAGTTCAAGAATCGCCCCGATAACGTGAAGCCCCACGTCGCGAGGAAGCACCCGGAGATGCTCGCCTCGCTCTACCCGACCAAGGCGGTGCTGGACGGGCCCCAGGATGAGAAGCCGACTTCGCCAGCCAGGGCGGGCCCGAGGAGGAGGGCGAGCATGCCGCAGTCGGCCTCGGTAGTATCTCCCAGTCGTGGGAAGAACATGCGCTTCAAACGGGGATGATGCCGGTGACGATGCGCATGGTTAGCCGGACACCCCTTAATATAGCATCTGTTCGTGGGAGTACGGCTCTGGTGGGTCTCCTGGATGGTTCAGAGGCTCTTGACGATTTAACGATTCATGGCTATCTATCTCCTTGGTTGACTGTTTCTGTGTTTTGCTGGTTCATTTCAACTCATACACGTCTTCCTAGTCTTTCATAGCTTCTAATCCACAGTTGTCAAGCACTTTTAGCTCACCTATGCGTTTCTGACTGACCTGAGTAGGCAGAAGGCTTTTGTTTGAAAGACAATGGCATTCCCAACTCGTCTTTTGGTATCTATACCGGCCAGGCGATTCGTAGTTCAGGCTAGAACGGCATGTGGCTGATGAAGTGCTGGTCGTCGCGGTATCCTGGATTAAACTGTTAGGGACTTGCCATCCTCAAAAGCATATCGAAGCCTTGAGGCGACGAAAAGCGCAAGAGGAGTCAACGCCCGGCGTTGGCGCTCACCATTGTCACGAACGGGTGACTCGAGCGCCGAGGTGGCACCTGCTTTGGTCTCTCTTTCCCACGGAGTATTATATATTTTCAAAGATGGCATAGAAACTTTGACTCTCGTTCAACATGATCGACGGTTGGTATAATCAGGTAGAGGAGGGGTCAATCGGTATGATGTGAGGATTCGCGGGACGGTTCAGATCTTGAACACATGAGTCAATAACGATTTCAGTCTGCAAGAGGGTTCAATAGTATCATGAAGAACAAAATAATGAGCCGAGAATGTTACTTCTCTCTCATTTGCTTGCTTAGCCACCTAGCACTGGCCTCTTCTCGTTATACTGAATAGAGGAAACTGGATGATCCAAAAGGCCACAACGGCGTGCGTTTTCGTATTCCTGAACTGAACGGTACCGAGAATCTGATGGGAATTACTTTGCGTTGTAGTATCGAGTCAGAGAACTTGAGGTGAAAAAATGAGAAGAAAGAGGTTTGAACGGTTCTGCCGAGCAATCTCGGTCCTACATCGAGTTCAACGACTTTGTCACCATCAGACGTCAACCTGGGACGGGAGATAGGTCTCGGGAGGGCGCACCCGTTCCATGTCGCCTGTTCCTAAATCAGCCAAAGCTGCGATGTGTTGAAGTCCCCTGAGGTTTGTATAGGCGCTTGCCCTTAGACCGCCTGACTATGCCTAACTGCAGACCAGACGGGCGAATCCCAATCGGTCACGTACAATGCATGATGCCCTCCCTGACACGAAAAAGGAGTAGTATGACTCCAGCGGCAGCGTTAGGACAATGGAAAACTCTGCCTTGGGGCCGCAACCTGCGCCTCAAACATGTTCGGTGAGTGGTGTTTTGTTTTGGACGCATCGAAACGCCGAAGCACCCGAGGCAGAGGGATAGAATGCCCCCTAGTCCACGAATCAGCGCCCCCACCCTGAATCAACCCCCTCGACTAGTCCAGACGACTCAGCCATTCAGAGGGGGGAAGAATTACCGGATTAAGTGAACCTTGCACCGAGGCACCTGGATCTCAAGCCTCAGGTTGAGACGATGACAAAGAGGGAGGGCCCCGAAACCAAGTTGTTGAGATCGCGGGCGTGCAAGAAACGGGACGAGGTGGAAACGACGCCCGGGCCGGCCTCGAGCGCACCCGGGTTGCATTCTCCCCCGCTTGCACGGAGTTATGCCATCCATATTGTTTGCTGAGACGAGAGGAAAGTCGGGATGAAGAATGAGGACGCTGGTGATTTGGTATAATGTCTTGGCGGTGGACGAGCGATCGGCAGGCGGCCAAGCAACTCGACAGGTCTTGGTAGAAGCTTATTCGGTCTTGGGTCGCCTCTGACGCCTCTGGGCGCGCGTGGCCACTTGGGACGCCGAGCCACAGCAGATTGTGCACAGGCATGTGCAGCCGGTGGAGCATAGAAGCAGGAGGCTTCTTTGTTTCCAAAGCCGATTACGATTGCACTGATGAGGTTCAAACGTTTCCCTTGGCGGCAAACACTGATCCACAGGCCATGTAATAACAGCGGGGAGAGTCTATCTGCCCCGGCCACAGGCTGTGCGAGGCCACATGCGGGCACGAAGTTTGAGTCAACATGTGACCACACGCGATGTGTGATGGGATTAGTTCCGGACATCGGCGGCAGCAACGCTTATCGAACTGCAGCTTGCCGTATGCTTAATTTGTCATTGAGCATATGCAGTGTTGCGCCACGTCTATGTGCTTTTTGAGGAGAGAGTGTGTGTGTGTGCCTTGCACCCAACGGGATCTGACGTGAAGCATCGACAGATGAATCATGGCTCGTGGCCAGAAATTGAGTTAGTCGCGAGCTGCAGACGGGGGCTGGTTGTTGCATGATGGAGGAGGCGGCGGCAACTAGCGGTAGTGTCCAGGCGTAGGCGCCATACTGCTGCAGACGTGACCGGCTCCTGTTTGACATGATCTACTCGACCCCTGGCAGATCAGGGTTCGAGTGCTGGTGTGTGTTTGGGTTAGTCGAGGGGGCCGAGTGGGAACCCGCAGCCTTGCCTGCTTGTGGAGGCACTAAGGCTGGAGGAGGACAAGGTGGAAGCAGCAGGAGCAAAGCAGGAGCAAGCATTTGGGACAGGAAGAGCCGGCTCAGCCCCACTGGTCCCGGCCATACCTTCCCTTGCTCATGTGTACGTAGCACCCCTGCAGCCAATCTCGGTGGAGCAATCCCAGTGCGGCTCAAATGCTTAAACAGACCTCGTTTCACCTGATCAGCAAATCGCAAGCGCTCCTTGACCCCCTTCTACCCCGTATCTGGGATGGGCTTCCAAAACATGACCGACTGCACTCGACACCCTTGACACCTCGACACTCGCCGTGTTCCTGACGAGCAGTCCTTGAACTCGAGAAAGAAGCCTGTCACCACACGATCGCAACCAAATCTGCCTTGCATGACGACCACCCTTCCCTGCAGCCCGTGCTGATCTTCTCTCACTCTCCCACCTCCCTCCTCCTCCTCCCCGGCCCCCAGTGACAGATACCAGGCCCAACTAACTAACTAACCCCTTTGCGTCCCCGGGAGATTCACACACCATGCTGCCCGTTCCCTAGCAGACGGCCAATCGCATCATGGCCTGTCCCCTTGCGGCGGCGATCTGCAGCCACTCCCGTCACCTGCAGGCATGACGGCCTGGGCATCTCCCGGCTCTGCGTCCGGCCTAGCAGCCACACTGCCTCAACTCCATCGTCGGATCATTGCTTCACCTGATCTCTGAGGACTCAGAGCACTTCGAGTCCGAACTCTTTGCATGGCAACTTGGCGCCCAGAGGACCAAGCCTGTCAAGCATCGCCAAGATGCAAGCCAAGCTGTACCAAGCTGTACCAAGATTGTTGGCATCCGAAATCTCTATAAGATTCACGGGCCACTGCCCTCCTACCGCTCCATTTTTCTCCTCTCATCATCATCAGCAGCTTCATCAGTCGTCTAATCAGTCTCTCATCATCAGCCCTTCTTTGCCCTAGAGCCCGGAGCTCCAAAGTCTTTACAGGTCTTCAACTTCAGCCGTCTCTTTCGCCTCTTACATACAAATCTTTCAGTTTTTAAAACAGAAACCAGAAACCAGTCAAGATGCAGTACTCAAGTGCCATCCTCGTCGCGGCTTACGCTGCCACCAACGTCTTCGCCCACGGTGTCGTCTCCGCCGTCCAGGGTGCCAACGGTGTGACCCTGCCCGGTCTCTCGGTCGCTGATGGCACTCCTCGTGACTGCGCCTCGCCCCGATGCGGCTCTGAGGCCGACACCTCCATCATCCGTGACAAGGAGCTCGGCACCTCCAAGGCCACCGCTCTGGGCCGCACCAACGGAGGTGGCCCCGTCGACGCCTCCAAGATGGTGAGCCTCTTCATGGACGGCGCCAGCGCCAACACCTCTGCCGTCGTCGCCGCCCGTGAGATCCACGAGGCCGCCCTCGCCCGCCGCGCCAACCTGCCCCGTGCTGCCAACGGCGGTACCAAGACCCCCAAGGGTACCCAGGAGACCGCTGTCAAGGCCGCCACTGGTATGGCCGCCCAACAGGGTCTGCCCACCACCCAGGATGATGGCACCCTGCAGATGACCTTCCACCAGGTCAACCAGGACGGTGCTGGTCCTCTGACCGCCGCCATTGATGCCACCTCCGGCGGTACCGACCCCGCTGCCTTCAAGGATGCTCAGATGACCCAGGATGTTCCCGGCATCGGCATCGGTGGTCTCTCTGGTGCTGCCACCATGGACTTCCCCATTGCCGTGCAGATGCCCGCTGGCATGACCTGCTCCGGCTCCGTTGGCGGTGCCAACAACGTCTGCATTGCCCGCATGGCCAACTCCGCCCTCGCCGGACCCTTCGGTGGCTCCGTCGCTTTCACCCAGAGCGCCGCCGCCAAGAAGAGGGCCATCGAGTACAACCTCGCCAAGCGCAGGTTCGCCCGTGCCCTCAAGACTGAGGAGTAAATTGGTATGGCACATGCCATCATCAGGGCTCAGGAGTGAGCACAGTACGATACCCTGGTCATTCTGGATTGGATGGGTCGGTCAAAAGATGGGAGGTACATAGCTGATCTGGGATCAGCTATCCCTTGCCATTACTGGTTTCTCTTTTGATTCGTTTTGCATTATTATACCACATTCTTTAGGCGCTGGCAGGACGAGGCTGAGAACGATAATAAGGTGGGCTGTACATAGATAGAGAAAGCTGTAAATTGATGACATTCTTTAAACTTTCTCGATACCGCCGTGACCTTTTCATGTGCCCCACACTCCGGAAATTGAAGAATCGGGAACGTTTCTGAGACTAAATTCCAAGACCTCATACATGGAATTTCGCCATGGTGAGTTCAAGCATACGAAGTTTTCTGATCCGAAACGCAAGAGAAAAGTTTTCGTCAATACGTCTTCGGGACTTCGTAGAAGACGTCAGACTACCGGAATTAATATTTCCTCTCAAAGTCCTCAGCCGCTACTAACAACGGCTATATGGTCAGGCATCTTCTACTTCGTCTTGCCATTCGAATCGGCTGGACTGTGACATGCAGCTTCTTGTGATGCAAGCTACTGTCATGACGGACATTCGAAGTGAGATCAACGGGTTACTTCCGCGAAAGTCCAAGGCTGATTGCACCCAAATTTGCGCTGGGAGGTATAATCAGCTACCTAGTAGGCACCTCCATACAAGGACGGCGGAAATATGAGCAGACGACCAGCTCTTAAGACCGGGGGCCGAGTGAACCCTTGGGGGAGAGAGACTGATGTAACATGTCAGATTTCGACCCCAGAATGGTACAAATGCTCCGACAGTGCCTCTTACGTACATTAGATGTCCTACGCTAGCAACCAACTGAACGCAGATCACGCGGGGACTTCACACAAAGTCGACGTCAGGTTGGTTGTTGGCTAAGGATACGGATATCGGATTTGTGACTGGCAGTGGTGAATGGCAGCAAGTGGCTGGGACCCGTAACGTGGACTGCCCCTTAGCTTTTAAGGACATTATGGCCATTGGAGGGATCCTTCCCTCATTCTCTTTTTTGTTAATGATACGACGTTTAATTCGAGATTTTACAATTCGGAGCGAGACTTCAGAAGCATCGCCCTTCGCATATCCCTCTCGTGATACCTAGGTACGCACCGACAAGTCGGCCCAGCACCCAAGCAGCACTATGGCGGATCAACAGAGACCTCAAGGCTTGCTGAAATTCCAGGTTCACCACTGGAAGCAGGAAAACATTAGCGATGAGGAATTTTCCAAGTGGTACACGGAGGAATTCATCCCACGTGCTGTAAAAATCCTCAGAAACTACGGCGTCGAACAATACAAGCTCGTGAGTCTTTCATTGAGACATGTGTAGTTACCCGTTGGCTGTGTGCCCTCTTGCAGTCTTGTCCACCGGAGTTTGTTCACTAACCTTGCCACCCCTTCGAAAAGATCCTGACACCGTCATCAATCCGAGCTGTGTTCCAAGCCGACTTGGACCAGCACAAGAATAAGCCGGGTTGGAAGGTGGCAGATTACGATGCCACCTCTTCATACCTGATTTCCGACCCGCAGATCCTTCAGAATGCGCTGTCGGACCCCGAGTATCAGCAGTTGGAGCAGTGGGCGTCAAAATGGGCTGACACTTCGAGGGGTGTCCTACAAGTTGGGACAGAGTACACTTTTATCGACGGGAAGAAAGTTGTGAACACTGAATTGAAAGATCTATGATTTGAAGCAGACAGCGAGAAAACGAATCCTATTCTGTCATGGTCCATTTTCAATCTATTTTTTCATTTGTACGAAGGCAGATGATCTGAAATTCGAAATTCTAGCCAGCTGTTCAGAGGATGATGGAGTGTGCTGATTGTGTAAGGGGGCAGCATTACTTGCTGTTTTACCGGTATAGGGACAAGAATTGAAGCCTCAAGCTTTATGTAGACTTGTAGTCATTAAGGTTTAGTATTTGAGGGGAGGGTACCTCTCGCCGAAGCCGAACCCTAACCCTCCATATTCCCATAGAGTGAGAAGTGCCCCTGAGCAGCTGAACGAGCTGAGCAGTGTGTCTGAGTCAGGGTCCACCAGCTACGCAGGTCCCTTGTTCAGTAATACGAACCCCGCAGTTCGGGAACTGCTCTTCAGCTTGTATACGTGAATTGTGTCGATGGTAGAAGACGCTGGTAGCCATGTCAATTGATCTTCACAAGAGGCCGTTCTTCTCTCTGTGAGGGTTTATGGTATTATTAGCACTATTTGCATGTTAGATGTCCAAGGGCGTGCCTTGATTGCAAGCTGTCTATCTGCAGATCAGCCGAGTGTCCTCGTGGCTGAAGCGAGCGCAGATCAGCCGTTATACGGATCGTGCCTACGTCACAGCGAAGCTCCCTGCTCATTACCGCAGCTCCTCCACTGCGACATCCACGCAAACGGACTCAGCCACCAGGATAATAATAAAGAAGCGAGAGCAGTGCAAGCAAGCTCCAGCCCATCATCACCTCGCCCCAAATAAACCCCCGTCGAGCATCTCTCCCACCCACCACCTCCCCCTCCTCTACCTTCACAATCCACCAATTCATCAGTACCACAACCAGCCATGGAGACGTTCGGATCTCTCAAGCGTCGGACCACCGACCTCATGTCCCAAGCCCAGGGTCAAGTGGGCAACATCCCCAGACCAAACCTGCCTGGCATGCCAGCAATGCCTGCAATGCCAGCTATGCCCGCCATGCCCGCCAACTTCCCTAACCTGTCCGACCTCTCGTCCAGGCTCCCGAAGATGCCAGCCTTCGCGTCGGGTGCAGCACCGGGCACCCCCACGCAGAAGGCCACCTGGGAGCGAATCGACGTCCCCCCGATGCCGCGGTCATCCCACTCGATCAACGTCGTCGCCGGCAGCGCCTACATCTTCGGCGGCGAGATCCGGCCCCGCGAGCCCGTCGACAACCAAATGCACATCATCACCCTGCCCTTCAGCAGCGCCGGCGCCGACTACTATGCCGTCAAACCCAAGGCGGCGCCCAAACAAGAAGTCCCGCAAGTGCCGACTGTCATCGCCCCTAGTGATGACGGCAATGACGACAGCAAGGAGAAAGACTTGGCTGAGGTGCCTCTCGGCACCCCGGCCGAGGGTTCCGACGATGTCGTGACCGGGTCGGAGAACATCGCCGACGGTCCGGACCCTAGCAGCTCCCAGGACAAGAGCCCCGCCCATGCAGACATCGACCGATCGTCCCTGGGCGACGTGCCCTGCCCCCGCGTGGGACATGTCACGGCCGTCATTGGGAACCGTATCTTCCTATTTGGCGGTCGCGGAGGACCCGATATGGCACCGTTGGAGGAACACGGCCGCGTCTGGGTGTTCGACACCAAGACGCACCTGTGGAGCCACCTCGACCCCCTTCTCCCCGCAGCGGGCCCCATATCCCCGGCCTTCGCCGACAAAAGACACTTCTACCCCGCGGCGAGGAGCTATCACTCGGCAGCCGGCGTGGACCAGCCGCGGGACTTTGCGACCCGGAGGGACACCAAGGCCGCGACGTGGGCCGAGTGGGCGCAGGGCGACAACCCGGCCGTGGGCCAGGTCGCGAGCAACAGCCGGGACGAGGACGACGACGGCTACGGCACCCTGATCGTGCACGGCGGGTGCTTCGCCGAGGGCCGGGCCAACGACACCTGGGCCTTCGACGTGCGCTCGAGGGTGTGGCAGGAACTGCCCTCTGCGCCGGGCAAGCCGCGCGGCGGGACCAGCCTCGGCGTCGCCGGGTCCCGGCTGTGGAGGTTCGGCGGCTACAACGGCGAGGGCGAGGAGGGCGGCCAGCTGGACTACCTCGAGCTCGGCGTCGACACGTTCGAGAACGTCAGCAGCGAGCGGGATGTCGTCCTTAGCGCCAGGGGCCAGTGGAAGAGTATCTTCCCGGAGCTCGCCGACAGCCCCGCCGCGCCCCTCGTCGCGGCCGCGGAGGAGAACGCCGCCGCCGCCGGTGAGGACAAGGACGAGGCCGCCAGCGTGCCCCTCAAGGCAGAGGCAAACCCGCACTGGCCCGGCAACCGCAGCGTCGCGGGCATGCAGACCGTCACGATCGGCGGTGTCGGCGGCCGCGAGTTCCTGATCCTGCTCCTGGGCGAGCGGGATCCCAGTGACGCTGGCCACGAGGCGGCGGGAAAGTTCTGGGACGACATCTGGGCGTACGAGCTGCCCCGGGCCACCGCCGCCTCATCTGTCATGGGCATGTTCGGCAGGGGCAGGAGCGGCAGCAAGGGCCAGGAGATGCCCGTCGAGGGCAAGTGGTTCCGCGTCGAGACCGAGGCGTACGACGACGAGGACGACGCCGCGGCTCAGGGTCCCGGCCCGAGGGGCTGGTTCGCCACGGCGCACATGGGCGAGCTCGAGGAGAGGGGTATTGTTGTCTGGGGTGGTTTGGACGGTGCAAACAAGAGGTTGGGAGACGGCTGGATCCTGAGGCTGGGGGCGGAGAAGAGGGAGGCTTAAGCGTCCGGGCTTCTGACGGGGCTCGGCTCATTTGATTTATTTCACATCACCTCGGAAAGGGGTCGGCGTTCTTGCATTAACGGACGAGGGTTTCTAGGACCATATGTTCTCGAGAAAGATAGCACTGCTGCAGGCCGAAATTGTCTCACAAAGGTCTTGATTTGACGCGCAATACAATATCATATGTACAACCAGCAGGTCTCTGCTCTCTTTAGTCTTCCTTCCCTGAACCTCGTCCTGAAATCGCCTACGTGACGTCTGTCTAATCTTCTGCTTTCGATTCTACCAATCTCAGACGATGAGACAGTCATGCTTCGTAAAGCCAGACGCCAAAAAGATCCGTATCTCTCTCTACACACCCCGCTTACAGATCCGACCTCGTGACCTCAGTACCGTAGGGCTCGTTCAGAAGCGTCGTCTGGCCGGCGCTGTTCTCGCACGTCTGGCGGCCGCTCATGGGGCCCGGCTTTGGGATCTTGCTGACGTCGCCGGCGCTCTCCCTCAGCGCGGTCAGCAGGCTCTTGGTGGTCTCGGGCGTCAGGTCCTCGTAGTAGTCGTCGTTGATCTGCACCATGGGCGCGTTGACGCAGGCGCCGAGGCACTCGACCTCGATGAAGGTGAAGAGCCCGTCCGCGGTCGTGTGGCCCGCCTTGATGCCCAGGCTCTCCTCGATCGCCTTGACGATCGAGTCGGAGCCGCAGCCGCCGAGCTGGCAGGGTGTCTGTGCGTGTTCGAACACAAGTCAGCTTTGGTGCTCTTTGCCATTTCTGCTGCCTTGCCATTTCTGCTGCTTCCTCTTCTGTGTCCACCGGATGGATTCCATCTCTTTTTGTAGCCTTTGCCTCCCAGCCTCCAGGTCCTGTTAATCTTGTCATGTCAAGGGACTAGACGGGCTTACCGTAGTGCAAGCCTGGATGAAGAACTTGCCAACCGGTGTCCGGTTGTACATCGTATAGAAGGAGGCGACCTCGTAGACTCGCATGGGGGGCATCTCGAGGATGCGAGCGACCTCGTTCATGACGCTGATGCTGGTGAAGCCGTGCTGTCGTTGGCCCAGGTCCAACAGCGGCATGACTGCGGCCTTCTTGTATTGTGGTGGGTACCGCTTGAGGATCTCGGCGATGACGGCTTCATTCTTGGCGGTAAATTTGAAGGGGATGCTGGGGTTGTTGTCGGATGTGTTTCGGTGCTGTTGGAATTGAGGGCCTCGTTAGCTTGGCTTCCACAATCTCTCCTGGCAGTCCGTGAGACTCATCGCCAAGGCGAGTGGTGACGATAGGACACGACAGAGGGCACGTACGACCATGAGCGAGTCGCTCGGTCTTGAGGCTGTGACGGAGAGTGCGCGAATCTGTGGCCTTGCTGCCCTCCGTGCGGAGCGAGCAGCCGTTCTGAATACTAGGGGGGCGATTTTGCTTGCCATGGTGGGCTGTGTCGAGATCAATGGCAGGAAGTTGTTGATGCTGTCGCCGCATTGAAAGTGATGCCGTCAAACATTTGGAGCTTCCCGACGGCTCAGACAGGGCTTACCTAATCGCGCTTGCTCAGCTCGGTTGTCGTCGTTGTGATTGGCTGGCAGCCCGATTGCCTTTCTGCCGAAGTACCCAGGTACTTGCTTCAACGTGCAGCCAGCTTAATAAGGAGAGTCTGTGGATCGATCATCCCCACATTGCAATCCAATCAGCATCAACCCGTCACAAATCGTCAAACTGGGCAGTGTCTCATTGAATCAACTCACAAGATGGGCACCTATGAGTATTCCCCTTGGAAGGCTTAGACAAGGCAAGTCATCCTTCCACTCAAATTCAACAAATGGCCATTTGCATTCATGTCGAGGTCGGTTGTGCCTCAGTGATGAGTTAGTAGACTACATTACTTACGTACATTATTCCCCCAACGTTGTATGCACCTCATTCCCCCAAGGAAATACTTCCCAGTCCACCTGATAAAATACAATGTAAGCTAGGAGACTCCTGTCTGTGGCCGAACAATAAAGGATGTATGGTCATTTGAGCACCAAAATTTCCCACGAAGATTCGTACCTTGAAATGCATTGCCAGTTTCAACAACTTGGCCTAGCCAAATGCTACTCTAAGCCGGATCAAGCTGCCAAGTCGAAAGTATTAGCCAAGAAAAACATACACAGACACTCAGGACGATGTAATCAAGTGAGTGATGTGATGATTGTCAAGACAATGCAGATCAGCAGGTCCAGCCACCACTGAGACTGCAGGCTCTACTACTTGCGCGGTTCGTCATGAAAAGTTCGCATCAACATTTGACATTTGCTGCGGATCTTCTGCTGCTGTATAACACCAGCTGAAATTAAGAGCTGTTGATCGGTCCTCAGCGGCGCATAGGATTCGCTATGGACGCAGATACCCCAACCTTGGCTAACCTAGGCGTATGCAGTAATGGCTGCACGATATTTGCCACATTGGACGGCTCTCTCGAGGCTTTATCCTGAGAGCCTCGTATAAGACACCGGTGAAGGCTCGGAAATAAGGGCCCATCTCTTTGCTTGAAAAGGGATCCGTTCTATCCATATTTTCCAAAGAAGCTTGCTATCAGCGAATGCTCACTTATCAGCGCTCGAAGAACACCAATCAGGAACATTTTTATCATCAACCTGGGCAATCTCGCGATGGCTAACTACGGCTATGAGGAGCTTTCGTCGGCCTTGCCGGTTCAATCAGTCTACCCCTGCGTTCCACTCCCGCATCCAGACAAGCAAATTCGCGTGCTCGACTTGGATCCAGTCCACTCAGAGTCTCCATCCGTCGCCCAGGCGCTCCACGGTCGTCTTCGCATCCTCAGTGACTCTGCAGACGATGAATACGTGGCCCTGTCATATGTCTGGAGGCAAGACGACCCAGGCACCTTAAAGCGCGAGAATCGTCTTATCATTCACTGCAACGACCACCAACACGAAGTCCCTCTCTGGCCTAACTGCTGGTCCGCCCTGTGGCATCTCTGCAAAGTCAACAGGCCATCGGTTTTGACAATATGGGTTGATTCAATATGCATTGATCAGAAGAACGACGAGGAAAAGGAACACCAGATTTCTCGAATGTCTGCCATCTATATATCAGCTCAGACAACCTACTTCTGGCTCGGAGAGGCCACAAAGGATACCAATAAGGCAATGGATTTCCTTTCGAGTCATAGAATCACAATGAACACACAAGGCATTGGAAATATACTACTAATCGCCATCAAGATCTTCACGTATAGAAGATATCCCTACCGTTCTGGTCTCCAAGAAATATTCGGTCGACAATGGATAAAACGTCTTTGGACTTTACAAGAGTGCTTACTGTCAAGCAATGGTTTTATTGTGTGTGGAGAGAAATTGCTTCCGTGGGGGGACTTCGTGTGTGCTTTGGAGTCTATAGACTATTTCCACGATCACCCTTGGTCGCTTCTCTTCGATGGCTCATATCTTCCCTGGCTTAACTTGGCTAAACTCACGCAGTGGTTTGCAGAGGAATCTTCCAATTCACTAGACGGGGTCCCGAGCAACTTACGCCACCCTGTTTCTAAATTTCAAGCTCATCTAGACTGTCTCAAATGGGCCACGAGGATCATTTTCTTCCTAGGTGTACTGTTTTATTTGGCTGCACTTATTACTGCGCTTATTGCTGGTTTGTTTGATTTTGTGCTGTCTTTGTTTACAGATTTCTTTTTGTCCGGATCTAACGCAAGAGCGGTCAGACTATTCTTCCCGAGAACCCCACACTCCATTTTGGAGGAACTACAAAACCGGGATGTGTGGGATCCAAAAGACAGATACAACGGCATGGTAGGGATTTTTGGTGATGACGCATCCAACACTGGAGAGAGCCTCTACGTCGTCTACAGAAGGCTTTGTACCAGTCTGATTTGCACAACGAAATCACTGGATGTTCTACTCTCTGCCAACACGTGTGTGGACAACAATTATCGCTCCTGGGTTATTAATTGGGATTCGACAATGCCGCAACTTTGGGGTAGAGCCATCTACTATATGGAGAAACGGTCATCGATAGGTGTTATCCCTGGTCTATGGAACTTCGAGCCGAGAACAGGTGAACGCAAAAGGCTGACCCTGTCACGGTTCGATCCTATCCAAGGTATTGTTTTTCTACGAATCTATACCCAGTAATATACTGACGATTTACAGAGTATATAGTGCGTAGATGCTTGTTTCTCAAGCACTGGTGCCTGGGAAAATACCAGGGGGCAATGCCAGATACGCCACCGCGGTGGAATTTTCGTGACCAGGGCGAAAGTCTTTGTGTCTATGGGCTGATCTTGACACACATCTCTTCTCATGTCGCGCCAACGCACGCAGATGCTGAAGACGCTCCGTTGCACCGATATCATCGAGGTATTCTCTCGATCCAAACTCGGGCGAGAACCTTCATCTCAACCAAGGCAAATTGGTTCCTTCAAAAGACGACGGACCATGACGTTGAAATGATGGGCCCTCAAGAAACGACGTCCACTGCTGGAGTCACTCATCAGCAAGTTGAACGCAATAGCTTCATTTCTGTCCTGTATAACGC
Organism: Diaporthe sp. HANT25; assembly: GCA_013435955.1. Classification (NCBI taxonomy): domain Eukaryota; kingdom Fungi; phylum Ascomycota; class Sordariomycetes; order Diaporthales; family Diaporthaceae; genus Diaporthe; species Diaporthe sp. HANT25. The sequence continues at coordinate 1,000,600 of JACBFG010000019.1, read as the reverse complement.
GTTTTCTGGAATGGACACAGTGGAACGTTGGCGTGCGCAAAAGCAGCTCACAGCTTTAATGATCGTGGCGACGGGGGAGAGGGGTTTAGAGGGTGACCTGAAGATGTGGTGGCGTACTCTGTGCCGCATTAACGCAGGTAGTATTCAAGGAAGAGATTGGCTTGGGAACCTAATGTTGACAGACAAGGTTTTACGGAAAAGCCTCACCTTAGTTATGAGTATCCTCCGGAAAGAAGGGCTAAGTGCTGTTCGCTGCGAGGCGAATATATCACTTGGAAGTCCTGGAGGTTTGGCATTTGCTGGGGCAGCTGCTCGAACCGGTGACGCTGTGGCGCTGGTATCTGGTGTTTCATTCCCTCTTGTGCTTCGACAGTGTGGTTCAGGAAGTTTCAGGCTGGTTGGGCCAGTCTTTTTGCCTGGGGTCATGAACGGAGAGCTGAAGGACAAGGTGGGGGGTATATCACTGGGTGAAATAACGTTGGTATAGCTGCAAGAGCAAGGGAATAACACTGTCAGCCTAGCATAGAAAGAGATCTTGTTTAGTTCTCTACCAATCCCCTGAACCCATATGCCAGCGTGTGATGTACTTACTAAACACATGCAAAAACAAGTCTTTCATAGTCTCAATTGTCCCGAGACGACACTGACCCTACGATTCCTTCATGACTCATGGAATTTGAAGATACAGCCTTCTATAAGTCAATCGGAACGGAGCCCTAATTTCATTACGCACAACTGTGGTGATGGAGGGCTGAATTTTAATGTTTACGGGTACTTCACGCAAATGTATTTAGTTTAATTCACTGTCTCATGCTACTTCACTGAACGATCGTTCGCTCAAAAACATACACTGCTGAGTACACAGAAATCTACTTAGTTATTGATACTACCGGCCTTCGTTGCTTATCTGCTTCTATGTATGTCAGGCTTTGAAGCCTCGTAGAGTTAGATGCACGTGGCACACGCCCAATGCTCCTGAAGTCGTGACGGAGGCACAGTCTCATGACTTTCAGCGAGTTTAGACTTCACCTATAAGTGTCAATTAGGCAGGTTCTTGGATTTTATTATCATGTGCAAGCTCTCGCTTCTCCAGATAGCTAGAAACCCACAATTTGATAGCTACACAACTCCACTCGATTCAGGCAACAATCGGTGGCTGCCTGCGGAGCACATAGATATCGCGCCACTTCACCACCGTTTGTGGGGCTTACAGCTACATATATTGGGATAGTTGAGTCTAGAAAAATTTGAATTCATTCAGATGGTAATAAGCAGACTTCAGACCCTCCTCCCCCTTCATCTACGTCGTTGCATATCGTGCGTCTGGTGTTATTTGGGAAATCCTTACGTCTTCCTCGATTTGCTTCGTCATACCTTTTGATGGTATTAAAGTTCGGTAGATCTGCGAATTCACGATTTAAACCATTGAATCGACTAACTATACACGAATCCACCTGAACCACCAGCTATGGATTTAACACCAGGTGCGCAGCAAGAAGGCCGCCACTCCGCCAGTCATCCGGTATTCGACTTCTGGGGGGCTCCTCAGGATCCCGACAGACCACCTCTTCCCTATATTGCCGGGTTCTCTGTGCAGATCTTCCGGCACATCGGGGAACTTGAAGACTCGGCACTTGAACAGCGATCTGAACTCACCGAAGGATACCTACGTACCGTAACGCAGAGTGAAGCGATTGTTGCCAATCTCACCACGGAGGAGATTCGAGGCCCTTCCTCACAGGCCGAGACAGCTCAACTAGTAATTACCTCGCCGATCGCTACTGGGCCTACTCGAGGCGCCCAAGTCGTGGCATGCACTGTCACCCCCCAGGACGGGCACCCGTTTGCAGCAGCTGCAAAGATATACGACCCACTTTACTACGACTTCGAGCATAACATTGGACACTGGCCACGAAATTGTGTCCGTGAAGCCGATCAAGATTTCCTGGTTGAGTCTTTTGCTTACGAAAACCTCGAGAAAGCTGGTCAAACCAGCTCATTTGCTCCCGAATATTACGGCTCATGGTCGTTCACTCTTCCCATTGTTGTAAAAGGCAAACTCATAAAAAGACCCGTTCGTCTAATCCTGATGGAGCGCCTGAACGGCACTAGCATCCGGGGATCCGGCGTTCACAATCGCGACAAAGGTAGCCCAGGTATGGACGCGTTTCCTTATCCAGAACCTTGGCGGCTCGAGGTCCTTGCACGCGCTATGGATGGATACGACAGGCAGATGAATGTTGGGGTCGAACAAGACGACTTTGCTGGGCGCAATATCGTCCTAGTCACGAACGAAACCCCCAGCACGCAATCAGAGACAATAGGCGGTCCTATCCTCCCTCGCATTGTACTTATCGACTACAACAACGCGTCGTCCAAGTGCGGGTCATCGGACGAGCTCGATTCGAGACCAACTAATCCAGCGTTGAGATTCTGGTGCAATTATCTCTGGGAAGACTTTTCCGGCTGGGTTCCAAACACATGGAGGAAGAGCGAGGCTCAAAACGACTGGCTCTTACGGAGGTTTTGCGGGCATGGCCAGAGAGAATTGTACCGTCCTGTTCCAGAATGGATGGATCGCTTAGTGGAGCAAAAAGACCCTGGCCCTTCGAATGACGACTTTGGTCATGCCCCAGTTACAGGGGCTAGGTCAATTCCCAATGAAGAGGTTGATTTCAATATTAGTCACTCTGGATCCCACGGCCCAGATGAAGAAGTTCAGGCTGGAAGCCCCCCTAAGGTCAAATTGGGACCAGGTTGTGAGCTTTAGTGTGGCACCTCGGACAGGGTGTAATCCCGTAAACAAAACAACCCGTTGATTGCATTGTTCTAGCACCGGTTCATCAACGAATTGGCCCGGAATCTCAGAATAGAAATTGAAATAAATAAGGAAACAAGATCCATTGCACTCGTATCTATATCTGGCGCCCAAAGATAGGTCATCCAGCTGCATCGAGATGGCATTCGGGAGTAATTGGATCACGGTTCACCGCGGGCTCTACGTGCAGGGCGAAGTTTGCCGCCTGAGCACCTATTTCAGGATTCCAAGAGACGGAATAGCGGCACGAAATGATGAGAGAGCTGCACGAGTGGGCGCTGTGATGACCAGGGCGGACGTAATGAAGAGGCGCAACTATGTACATCGCTGGCAGTGTTCCGCTGGAGCACCGCGCCTCGATCCAGTTGCCGTGCGGGCACTGGTGCATCGAATTATGGCAAGCGGTCAACCATCTACCAATGCCTTGATATAGGCATTCGCTTGCTCGGCCCGGCCGCGGAGGCAGGAAGACTGCGAGGAAGTGAGACAGGCACACAGAACATCGACCTGATCTGTTGCAATGGATCGCGATCGTCATCCAAGGATGTGTGTACGCATCAGTGTGTGTAAGCCTTGGAAGACCTTCCAATATAAACAAAGTAGGCTTCGTATTGCCTAGAAACCGCCCTAAATGACAGTCTCTTCACAGGTATCACAGTCATGTTTGGGCACATCTGCCTCGTACGACCAAGCTGACAAACAGCGGTTCAGTCATGATTAGTTGGATTTCATTTATGCCCCCATATTAAAGACCTTTTCGGCCCTACTTTCTTTAAGATTGCCTCTTGGGCAGGATTGACAGGACCACAGCCTGCAGGGAATCGATTCCAAGGTGCAGGATAATATCGTCGCTAGTGGAAGCTGACTTCACCAGCCAAGGCTGTGCGTAATAGAGCTTGAGCACCAAAATGTATCTTCTTCAGAGTAGTTGAGATTTCCAAAGACGGTCTGCCTGGAAGTCTGCCTCATCGATTCACTTTCTCGACAATTCCCGAGGCTGACGAGTTGGGCTATCTCGTTCCAGCACCGCAACTGAAAGATTAGACTAATTCGATACGCACTCAACAAGCGCCACCTCCCGGAGCGAGGCCGACTGTAAAGCGGCTCGAGCCCTGGCAATTTATAAATAATGCACTCTGGTGTCAGCCAATGCTGGGCCTTCCATCCAATCCAGAAGGACGTCAAGGGAGCCGAGCAAATATGGCCCGCTGAGTGCCGACGCACTGGAGCCGCTGAGAAACAGTGGCAGCGAAGGATTAATAAAAGGGGAGCCGCCACAATATACCCAAGTAGATACTAGGGCGCGAACTGCCCTACTAGTGTCCGTTCATGAACCGGCCCCCAAAACACAACCCCATGGGTCACGTTTCAAATATGTACCGGAGCGACATCCCGACGAGTGCCGCGTTCTAGAAGCTTTTAATAGAAACGTCAACGGGTGAAAAGAACCATGGATTCGATCAAAGAGCACCACTTTCGTGTTATCAGTGCATGTTTTCGAAACTGATATCTTGATTTCGTGATGCATCACAAAATGTATTTCTTGTCCCGGGCGGTTGGTGATGGTATCATACGGGAACGACGGGAGGCGTCCCGTCGTACATATACATGGGCGTCATCCCGGCACTTTTTCATGGCAGGCAAAGAGTAAATAGAGCCCATAGAAGCGTGTAAGCAAGCTTTCATCTTTTGAGGTGCCTATTAATCTGCGAACTGCTAGGCGCACGGCGCACGGCGCACGCGTGACCATGGTCCAGCACTGCGGCTAAATTGCCCCGGGCTCACCCTTTCCCTTTTCGGCCAGCGGAGGACGGCCGTCCCAATATCACTGCGAATTAAGGGAGTGAAACACCAACACAGAGGACGGCTCGCGCTTGGCATTCTCGACATCTGATGTGTGAGGACTGCTCAATGTTATATGATTGGTGACGGGCCAGGGCATTGGCGATCATCGCCATACTAGTTCATCTACCTCAGCCGTGCCGAGATCTGCCAGAACCAAACATGTAGGCGGTGGAGATTCTTACGCCTCTCCTGATTGCTGGATGACAGGCGTAGCGTGGCTGTCGAGATTAAAGATTGAGGCGCTGTCGTCGGTTCGTAGGCTAGGTCTCCGAGACGTTGACGGGAGTCGACGCTGCTGTTATAAAAGACGCCCTGCAACCTGCCAGTGCTGGTTGCTCCAAAAACAGATCAACCACCGCTGTCTTCACACTGACCATAATTCTGTGCTCCAACGAGACTCGCCATGAAGCTGTCACTGCTGATCACCTCTGTCGCGGCTGCTACCGTTGAGGCGCACGGCATTTTCCAGGTAAGGCAACGCCGTTTCTCGCACCTACCACGCTTGTCTGGACAAACCTAACCATTTCTGAGTAGAAAATCTCGGTCAATGGCAACGCCAAAGGCTCACTTGAGGGTCTGCGGGCGCCATCAACCAACAACCCGGTGCAAGATGTGACCAGCACCTCCTTGATCTGTGGCGCCGCTGGCACCACATCACAGACGGTGGTCGCTGCGAACCCAGGCGACAAGATCGGAACGTGGTTCCAGCACGTTATTGGCGGCGCACAGTTCCCCAACGACCCAGACAACCCGATCGCGAGCAGCCATCATGGCCCCGTACTCGCATACATGGCCAAGGTCGACAATGCGGCATCATCGAGCCACACGGGGCTGCAGTGGTTCAAGATCGGACAGGATACGTTCGACGTATCGTCAAAGAAATGGGGTGTCGGTAAGTGGTCGAGTCTTTTCACTGTGCCGGTAGCTTGATTATGTTCGGGTGTCGGGACAGTAAGGACGCCATGCTTACTGAGTGCTCCGCAGACAACCTCATCGCCAACAACGGTTGGGCATACTTCAACATCCCTTCCTGCCTTGCACCGGGCCAGTACCTCATGCGCGTGGAGATTATCGCGCTCCACTCGGCATACAGCGCGAATGGCGCCCAGTTCTACTCGTCGTGCTTGCAGCTCAACGTTGGTGGCTCTGGTTCGTCGACGCCGTCTCCGGCGGTGTCATTCCCATTCTATAAGCAGAACGACCCAGGCATTCAGACCAACATTTACGGCGCAGCGGGTGCGGCAGACAACGGCGGCAAGGCGTACGCCGCTCCAGGTCCGGCTGTAGCAACTTGCTGAAGCAGACAATGATGGCTGAGCCATGTCGAATTCAATGGATGAGGTTGGGATAGGCAATCCGGGGTCAGTCGGTGGTCAGCCGGGGGTCATCCGCAGATCTCGATAGGGCGGGCCGAGGCCGTCGAGCCAAGGCTCATGAGCACATCTCTTCCTCTGATGCAAATACTTCTTTGACAGCCACTGTATATAGGTTGAGTGCCACTCGGCTCTGTCAAACGAATTTAGAGGGGGGATTGGAGTCACAGACAGCAATTTGGTCACTTGACCTGAATACTGCGAAAGCGTTTCCCCAAAGTCGGTGTGTGAATTGTCTCGATTTCTGGCTGGTCAGGTCCAGGCACAGACCGTCTGTATGCACGAATGTAGGAGTAAGCTGGAGGAAGTGGAGCGCAGCTGGAAGGACAATGTCCGGAGAAAGAGCGAGGGAAGATGCCGTGGTATTCCGAGCCAATCCAGCATGAGGCATTTCTGGGTCTCTCCAGACTGACATCATTGGGCGTTGGGGGTGGAAAAGGCGTTTTCTGGGGATGGAAGTCGAGCGAGCGGGCAGGCGGGTGAGGGCTTTTCTGTGCCCTCTGTTCGGCTCGGTCCAAAGCTGCAGGTGGACGTAGGCCGCGTGCTAATAATCGGACTGACCGCATGGCGACTAGATCTGCAGGCCCGCCCGGCCTTTGTGCGGGAGTGAAAGTTGCCCATCCATGGGCCGGAGGTTTCGGGACGCCACCGCGTGAGCAATTGTCTCCTAGGGGCGTGCAAGGAAAGAGACAGAAGAAATGACGCATTGAGCCATTTCAGTCGTCTCCAATCCAGGGCTTATGGAGGTCAGATTGAGGACCAAAAGACTCGAGTAAAGGTCTGCCTGTGTGATTGTGATCGGATCGGTAATGGAAAACGGCGATGATGTTGGAGTGACTCGAGGCAATTAAACGTGCAGTTGCAAGCGCAATGTCCCTGTCCCTGCCTGCAAAAATCGAGCGGGAAGGACTCGACGAACCTGGCAGGCACCTGGCATGTTATTGCCGCCCGACCAATTGCATCCGCGGTCCGTCATCAACGGCTCCAACGTTCTTGCCCACATTGAAGAAGCTGCCCCATCACCCGAATCCCTGCCGTCGGCCATGACCCACGGCCAACGACCCATGACCCATGACCTTGACCTTGGGGAGCTCGGGCCTCATCTCACCACCTCACCAGGCTCGCCTGCTCATCAACAACCTTGCACTTTGCAGCTGTTCGGACATCAGACTTGGGGGGTCTCAATCTCCTGCGAACTGACCACGGCTGGTTGGTCATGTCGGTCATTCAGTCAGTTAGTCAGTCAATTCTCACTCAAACTTACTCGCGACGAGGAACCTTATCACACGCCTGGCACGGGACGAGCAGATATGCCCTGCTGCGACCTGTGTCGTGTGTGTTGTGTTGTGTTTGTGCCTGTGGTCTCTCTGCGATCCGTGTTCGAGGTCACCCGGCTCGAATCCACCCAGCGAGCAACGTCGCCCATCCTGCCAGCCCATCCAAGCCTAACAAACATGCTTGCCTGGCTATCTCCATCTTCTCCATCCCTGGGAGGGCTCGCTCGCCCAGCACCGACCTGACCGACCGGATGGGATCCTTGTAGCCTCGCGCCTTTCGCCCAGGCGAACTCAGTCCAAAATTCGCGCACTGCTCTGCTCGCTTGGCCGGCTTACTACCTTTGGTATTACTACAGTACTGCCTTCTCGTAGATACGCACACGTAGTACCACAACAACGGCGGTGTCGTCCCTCCTCGACTGGGTACCGGGCCACTGGGGGACACCTGGTAGTCCACGTAGTCCATGCTCACTCTCTCACCTGGAGCCAGACGGGACGGGTCTGGTCTGGTCTGGTCTGATGTGCCTCGCGCTCCCACCTCCATTATCCCATGTCACTCACACTCCCACACACAGACACTGCCAGACAAGCTTTTCTGTTTGCCGTCTCGCTCGTTAGCTCGGCCGCTGATTGGGGGGATGGGGCCCTTAGGTGTTTCCTCATTGCTAGGGGGCAACCTGTCCCTGCAGTTGGAGACATGGGCATACCTCTGGTCACTGGCAATCTTGCATCCTAGACCCAGCCTTTTAGTCGGTCCCTTCCTAGACTGGGACTGTGTGTACTCCACCCCACTCGGGCAGGCCCTGCAAGTGCCAGCTGCTATTTGTTGGTGCTCATTCCCGTCGTCTTGTCGACTCTCGTCGCTTCTTCTCTCTTCCCCTTCCCTTCTCCAACTCACTCGATTGTGACAACTATCTGCTCTCGACGGACGTCCTGATTTCTATATCAGTCAATTCCACATCCTCATCACCAGCTCGTGTCACCAGTCCTGTGTTGTTCGCCAACATCCCTGTCCCCGTCTCCGTCGCATAACAAAGCCAAGCTTTTACAGCTCGTGCCGAAGCCGATTTGCCGATAAACAAATCCAATCGCCCGAGACCACCGCAACCTCCCCTTCTCACTCAATTCCATTAAAGGTACTGTACACACGAGTCTCTCGATCATCCTGCCCGTGCTCTGCAATTGCCCCGGCAGCTCGACAGCCTGGAGCAATTTCAGTCGAGGCCGCCTCGCGTTATTGCGCCCAGGTTGCCGAGCAGCGACCAAGCTATCGCGCGCTCAATCCGGGAGCCCCGGTAGCCCACAATGACGGGTGCCAAGGTCCTGCTTTTGGGCGCGTTGACCACCGTCAGCCACCATCACCGTCGCCAATCGACGGCTCTCGTCGCCTGGGCTTCGCTTGGAGCTTCGCTGGGCGTGGGCGGGGCCAATTGCCCTGACCATGACTCGGATTTTCTCCGGGTCGTGGATTCTGCCCAACACCCACCAACATCCACCAAAAGAACTCTACGTACAAGTTGCGCAAACCCATAGCTAACAATTGACTCGTAGGCTCCTTCTCCCACACAAACCACAAAATGCCTGCCATCAACAACGCCCTGGTCGCCCGTGAGGCCTTCTCCCACATCGCCAAGCGTGAGAACTGGGCCCAGCAAGAAGCTGGTGTTGTCGTCGTCTTCTGCATCGTCTTCGTCGTTGCCGTCGGTGTCATTGGCCTCTTCATTAGCAAGAGGATCTCTGCCGCCCGTGCCAAGAAGCAGGCCCTGCAAGGCTAGATTGGTGCAGGTGTTCGATAGGCAGAGAAAGGCTCGACTGTCGGTCACCACCGACGGGACATGTATGAATTAATGGAAGGATGATAAACTTACTACGTACTACGTAAAGCCGTAATGGGGGTTCAGGAGAAGGACGGGACGCGGGGAGGGATGTCACAGGGGACGAGGAGACGATGATACTCCGATGCCAAGGGTTGCTGGCATCATCACAAATAGTTCAGATAAGCGTTGGCTGCTTCATCTACTACACGCCGGACACCAATACGATACTATCGTTTAATAAGCATCACCGCAATCTTCATTGATCCAGACACACGCTTTGCTACCAACTCCACGTGCTCCTGGCTACAAAGCATGTCTAAGACATAAGCCTGCACAGCCTATACCAACAGATCGTTGGATGCGGACGCAAACCATAGCCCTTGAGCCTCTGTTCGGCCCACTGGCCAATGATGAACAACGTTGCGATGACCATAGATCTATCTCCACAGCGATCTCACTTATGCAAGGAACTCCATCTTCTCAAGGTGAATAAGACCATTCGCAGGCTGCGTGTTGTCAGCATTGTTCATTGCCCCAGTACGTGGGAGGTCAAGCGCGGGTAGAAATTGGCGAGAGCAGCATGTAAGCCACCACCAGAGGTGGGAAACGAGAGGAAAAAAAAAGACAAGGACTCACAGGAACAAACTGCCTCAGCCGGACCCCAGCCTCCCTGAACACGGCCGCCGTGTCCGTGTCCATGCTGTACCCCTGTGCGTAGACGACCTCGGAGATCCCGACCTGCGCGATCTTGATGCTGCACGTGAGGCACGGGCACGTGTCGCAGTAGAGCACGGCGCCCTCGCGCAGCCTGTCGCGCCCGGCCTCGAGCAGCGCGTTCTCCTCGGCGTGGATGCACAGGCACGTCGCGAGGCCGTGGCCGCTGCCCAGCCCCTGATTGCACCGCGGGCACCCGCCCTCGCCGCAGTTGCGGATCCCCCGGGGCGTGCCGTTGTAGCCCGTCGAGATGACGCGGCGGTTGTGCGAGACCACCACGCATCCGACGCGCCGCTTCATGCAGTTGGATCGTCGGGCCGCGAGCGAGGCGAGGGTCATGAAGTAGTTGTCCCACCCTGGCCGAAGGCGCTCTGTGCTTAGGAGGTCGAGCTTGCCTAGGTTCACGTAGAGGTGTGCCAGGGAGGTTGAGGTGTTGAGGAGCCGCACTGGGGCGCTCGAGATGTGGGTTGCTTGGCCTGTCTCCGGGTGGTAGAGCTGCGCGTCGGAAAGTGTCACGAAGTCCTCGAGGGTCTCAGCCGGGTGGATTTGTTGGCTGTCTGGTAGCGACTTGGTGATGGGCTCGGTGGGCTGTTCTGTGCCAGACGCAAGTTCTTGTTTCCTCTTCTGGTAGCGCTGCCACCGAACGAGGAGAGGTGCGTCGACGCTGATGAGGAGGAAGAAGGGTCGTCGGCTGTATGCGTCGAGAGTTTCTTTGCTCATCACGTCCGTCATCACCCACCGTTCCCGCCACCTTGAAGTCACGTACTCCAGCAGCTCATCTGAGCTTGGGAAAACCAGGGCGGTTCTAGATGGTCGCTTCTGGTGGGTATTTGAAACATTTGTCTCTGTCTCTGAGGCGATCCCTTGCTCCTGAGGTGACTTGGTTGTATTTGGCTCAACAGAGACATTTTTAAAGCCGTGGTGGTCCACCAAATAACGAGCGACAGTGCTCTTTCCGGAGCAGATACCTGGTGGGCGTGTAAGTCTTGGCCAGAAACAGACGGGGTAAGGACGACTCACTGCCGCAGATACCAATCAACATTTTTGATGATCCGGAGAGATAACTCTCTTTCGGAATTTTGAGAATGCTGAGAAGAATATTGTTGTCTCTGACAATGAGTGGTGGCTTGTGAAGGCCTTTCACCAAATCTTGCCCAGACCAGACGCGTCTCACTGCCCCTGACTCTCTTCAACGCGTCTGCGGTTTGCAGTGAAGCCCCGGCCAAGCTCTGGGGTCTGGGGGCTGTTTGCCGGCGGCAATTCTCCCAGCCAAAGTGCCTGCAGCCACCCTCCTCAGGGCGCCTGCAGGCTGCAGGCTGCAGCTGCAGTGAAAGAGGAAGGGGCCATCCCGAGGTCAGTCAGCTATGAAATCACCAAATCATCACACATGACAGCTCCGACTGGTCTTTCCTTCCACCTGATCCCGATCGGCGTGCCTTGAAATGATGACTCGGCCTGTGACCACGAGCCTTCACACTCATCTCCAAGCTTGACGTTTACAGATTTCCAACTTCTTGTCCTCCTTTCCTTTTCAACCTTCAAGTCACTATTGATCTGTCAACCCGTTACATCATCATCGAGACCCCGCCATAGTGGATCTCACGAACCCCTCAACTTCGAAGACACGCGCCGAGACTAGGAGAATAGTGATTCTCTAGATCGCGACTTATTGTTCCAAGGACCCAACTAGCTTATCCCCCTCCAATATAAAGCCTGCAGTCTACCCCAACACCTATATTCTCCCCAACCAAACCTGATACCCTACGAGAGAGCTCAGCTGCGGCTGCCGGAAACTGCGGGCGCATCCCGTTTCGCCCAACATGTCGGAACTCAAGTTCTCTGCCTTCACGTCGCAGATCGAGCTCCCCTTCTACTCTGCACTATTCTCCTCGAAACTCGACCATGACAAACTCGATGACTCGGCGCGGTTTGTTCTGGGCACGTACGAGTCGAGTCCGCTCGCAACCCCAGAGGAGAGCACCCGCATGCAGATTCTCGGGAATGCGCTGACAAGCAATGCGTATGTCGCAGGCCACTTGTCGACGCTTGTCTTGCCCCCTAGTGAAGGCTAACGCGGAATGCTAGAATCGCCCTGGGTCAGTGTCGAGCCGAGGGCATGATTAAAAATGTTAATACGATGGAGGACTTCAAATCGACGGACAAAAGCGCCATGCTCCAGACGGCGGGCCGGCAGATTTGGGATGCCATCAAGGACGGGACCATCTATTCGATCCCGTCGCTCCTCTCCGCCTTTACGATACTCTCCTTTGCCGATCTCAAGAAGTATCGATTTACGTACTGGTTCGCCTTCCCAGCGCTACATTCCGACCCACAGTGGAAGAGGACGGCCCCAATAAGCAAACTTACCCCGAAAGAGAGCGAATCTTTGGTCGAAAAGGTTGGGACCTGGCGGTATGGGGTAGACAACAGACAATATGGATTCTTCCTGGTCAAAAGAACACGCGGCGGGGAGGACGACCGATCTAAAAACTCGTTCGACTCTTCAGCCGAGGATCTTGGGTTCAGGTGGGAAGTTGGTGCGCTCCGTGATTTCGAGGACGGCTTCTTCGAAGGAATTGCCGAAGAAGATCGGTTTGTCTCTTTCGTGGATCCCTCGAGCTACCCCGAGCATCCGTCATGGCCGTTGCGAAACCTGTTAGTGCTGGTGCGACAGCGCTTCCACTTTACCAAGATCAATATCTTGTGCTACAGAGACACCCAGGCCAGACGGCACGAAGCTAGAAGCATCATCCTGCCGCTTGCTATGGACAGCGTGCCGGAGATGGAGACGACGCAGATGCCAAAGGTTACGGGCTGGGAGCGCAACGCGACGGGGAAGCTGCAGGCCCGACAGGCAAACCTCGCCGAGTACATGGACCCGACCAAGCTTGCCGATCAGGCTGTTGACCTCAACTTGAAGTTGATGAAGTGGCGCATATCTCCAAATTTGGACCTGGACACGATCAGGAACACTTCTTGCCTCTTACTTGGCGCAGGGACTCTAGGAAGCTACGTATCGCGGAATTTGATGGGATGGGGAGTGCGAAAGATCACATTCGTCGACTACGGGTCGGTATCATTTTCGAATCCTGTACGACAGCCGCTATTCGAGTTTAAAGACTGTCTTGACGGAGGAGCTCCCAAGGCGGCCAAGGCAGCTGAGGCGCTCAAAGCTATCAACCCAGGGGTGGAGAGCGAGGGCCATGCACTTGCCGTGCCTATGCTTGGCCACCCGATCACGGACGAAGCCAAGACGAAAGAGGAGTTCGCCAAGTTGAAGAATCTGGTCGAGTCACACGACGTTGTCTTCCTACTTATGGATAGCCGAGAGTCACGATGGCTGCCTACGGTCATGGGCAAGGCGGCGGGCAAGATTGTCATGAACGCAGCGTTGGGCTTCGATACCTACGTTGTGATGCGGCATGGCGCCACGCCGAAGGACGGATCTGAGAAGACTTTGGGATGCTACTTCTGCAACGACGTAGTCGTAGCGACAGATGTATGCGCCGGCCCTTCCAAAGGTCCCAACGGGACCGAACCCGCCCTCTACACAGACTTGCTGATCTTTTGATGTGATACAGTCTCAAAAGGATCTCACCCTAGACCAGCAGTGCACAGTCACCCGTCCTGGTGTGGCAGCCATTGCGTCTGCGCTCCTGGTCGAGCTGCTCGCCAGCGTCCTGCAGCACCCCGAGCGGCAACACGCTGCGGCACCCAAATCCACCACTGACTCTTCCTCGTATGAGAGGGACCCCGAGGACCACCCTCTTGGCCTCGTGCCACACCAGATCCGTGGCTTCCTAGCCACATTCCAGAACATGATGATCCGGGGCGAGTCGTACCCGTGCTGCAGCGGTTGCAGCAAGCCCGTCCTCGAGGCGTACCAGAAGGACGGCTGGGGATTCGTGAAGAAGGCGCTGGAGGAGAAGGACTACGTCGCCGAGCTGTCCGGCCTGGCGGAGGTGCAGAGGCGGGCCGAGGCTATGGCGGCTGAGGTCGACTTTAGCGACGAGGAAGGGGTTGAGGGGGATGACGATGGCGAAGCGGTCATGGTCTGATGTACCCATAGCAAATTCACATACTTAGTACCTTCCCAGACCAAACTAACCCAGACTTAATATACCAATACACCCAAACCTAACATACCCAGACCTATTCTACCAATACACCCAGACCTGACACACCCAGACCTATTCTGCCAATACACCCAGACCTGACACACCTAGACCTAATCTACCAATATACCAACACCCTACACACCCAGACCTAATATACCCAGACACCTAAACCTAATACACCCAGACACCCAGACCTAATACATCCGGACCTAATTTACCAATACGCCCAGATCTAACACACCGAGACCTAACACACCCAAACCAGACATACCCAGACCTGGCATGCCCACAGGAGACGCATTTCTTTTGCAGCATTATTAGACATCTTCTGTTGAGGCTTCGGATCTTGCGCGCAGCTCATGTTGGCGTATCTTGTACTTGGTAGTAACCGATGATATCAGAACTGTTGATACTGTTTATTCATTAAAATTTCAACTCCAACGGGAAGCCCATACTTCAGTCAAAGTATCTGTCCACTCAAGCACCCTTGGAGTCTCCGTTTCTACCTCCCATCTAGAGCTTGGGTCTATCTGTGAACATTCAAAGAGGCCACGTTCTCCAGCATTGCAATTTCGAAATCTCTCCTGTCTTCCGCCTCTACCTCCGAGACTTTCAGCAAAGCATGATCTCCTGGGCCTGTTTCGAGACCTCCGGATACCCCAACCAATCGTAAGTCGCGGACTTCGTCCTTCTGCTTGCTCCCTTTCCTAAACCGCGTGGGGTTCCGGTCGTTGTATTCCAGCTTTTGCTCTGAACCTCTGTGGGGCCAACAAGCTTGTAACAATTCTCCTTCCCAGCAATCTTCCTTAGCACGAAAGGAGTTTGAGCTCCATAGATGACTGCGCAAACATCGCCCACGCGAGTGAGCTTTGGCGCAATTCCGTAGTTACCATGCCCGAGCAGGATAAATCGTCGGCCCTTCGAAGGTTCCGTTGCGGATCCCGAGTAGTACAGAGCATGTTTGTTGTGCATGTACGCATCCATGTTCATGGGATGCCTGTGATTGTCAGGCTGCAATAATTGTGCAAAGGCTTTCATGTTATCACGCCATACCTCACCATCACCCGTGCGTCTTCCCTTGGTGAACGCTTGGAGAAACGCCAAGCTCAGCTCGCTTTGGTGTGGGCCAGGATGCGCCGTAGATTGCACTTTCACCTCTTCCCAGAGGGATACTACCCCTCGAACATTTTCGGAGACTGACGCATGGTATTGAATCTCCCTTGACGCATATTGGACCGAATCGATAATGAGACCTTTTACGCCTAAGATGCCGCCGTCGATGAATCGAAAAGACTTCTCCACGTCAGAGCCCTCGCTCTCCTCGTCAGAGCCCTCGTTCTTTGCTAGATAATCGGTGATCCTGATGGGTTCCGGGTCGTACAATGGGGCTAACCCTCTTCCACAGTCCCAGCGCGGAACCCATGACAAGTTTTCGGCGAGAGTACTGTCATCATTGTGCTCCACACACATCAATATATCCAGATCCCCATGGTTTTGGAGATATTGAACGGCGAAGTCCCAATAGACGTCCATTTTAGCTTTCTCGTAGTTCACCTGCAATCCGTCCATTGCTCCATCTGAAGTCGGCAATCCAATGAATGCATAGATACGGTCGCTCTCCACTGATAATTCGAAGCTCCGGCCGCCAGTCAATATATCCAGTGTGGTCCCAGCTTCAAGACTTTCATTGAGTCCCTCCGGCCAAAATGTGTCACACTCCTCAGATCGACCAAGTCTGTAATGTTCGGCATGTAGTCTCGGGAGTCTGCGTCTATTGGGGTCCCAATGTTCAACTCGCATTTCCAACCAGTAACTGACCCTTAGTATGCTGTTCCATTTGATTTCAGCCTTTGCCCAGAGCACAAAAGCTTCCGGTCCAGACGCTGCTTCCTGCACCACCCATCCTCGTGAAAACCATGGAAGCGATAGCATCTTGTTCCATGCATTCCATCTTGTATCAATGACTAGTGGATCGTTCTCTTCCGGCCACGGAAAACTGTCTTCCTCCCACGAGAAATCATCGTCATCGAACACTTGTTGGATCATTTCATCCACTTCTTCCACGAGTGCAGCCACGTCGTTGGCTGTCCGGATTTCCTCTTCATCCGTACAGTCAATGCCGAGACAGATGAGGGTGCAGTGCGATGTCTTGAATATGCGTTTCATGAGTGATACTTGGTGTCCCTTTTCTTCTTTATTCTCCTGCCAAATGCAGATGGAGTCGGCCCAAAGCCTCCGCGGCTTTTCCGAATCCCTGGTCCGGCGAAGTGCGTGAAAAAGGTTCCTTGTGATGCAGAGTTGGGATCCGTCAACGACAATCCAGTGATTCATGACAGGATTGCCCCATGCGTATGAAATGGCTTCATACGATCCTAATGAGGTTTTGTCGTCAAGGTTGACCGACTCCATGGTGCCGCAGAGAGGGTCATCTTCCTGTCCGGGCTCGAGCACGAGCCGACGAATGTGGTGCTCACTCGGTAGAGGCTCATACTTGTAGAGTGGATATCCCGAAGCTGTTCGGACAAGACTCCTGATGGGCAATTCTCTATGCGACATGGCCGCTCGAGAGGCTGACGGTCGGTAGATGCTCGGTGAGGCGGCCCGCCTACATGAACAACCGAGGATGATGGGAGGATGCAGAAGATCTCGGACAGAGTCACGGAGACTATGGATCAATTTGTTCTATGAGCGACCATCCACGGTAGTGCTTGCAGGAGGGGGCAGGTGCTGAAATTAGGCAGCAGTGTGGTTTTAAGGGAAGGGCTGTAGGGAATTGGGGCCCGAGAGCTGAAAAAGTTGGAGCGCAAAGGAAGGTTGTTGGCGGTCCAGTCAAACGCTGAAGATTGCCTCTTAGCGCCACCAGTATAGCAATACGAGGTTGCACAGCATACAATCTCTGTGGATGTGAACGTATTGGGTGTAAGATCAACGCAGTTGTACACAGAATCATCTCCTTCCATGCCAATGCATTATTTGACTTAATCCGGCCGCTCAAGAATCAAATAAGTACGGCGGCCTCCCTCGCTTTTTGAGGTCTCATCGGGTTTCTGCTCCAGTATCTCATCCTTCAACCGGTCCCAAGTCATAGAAGTAAGGATGCTATGCAGCCGTATTCCCGCTGATTCTACCATGAAGACCTTCCATATGGTTTACCAGCGACTTGTTTAGGTCCCTCGCGCGCAACTTTGCAGTCCTCGGTGTATTCTTGCCAGCCACGCTCTGCGATGACACACTGCGGGCGTCCTCGAGGTCACTATGGGACTTCGTGACAACTTCTGAAGATGTTGTACTTGGTCGTGGCATCAGACGCATCCCAGTGCCATCTATTTCCAGGGGTCACCTTGATTAGAAGGGACCAGTGTTCATGAACTGGAGCCGCCTATAGGAGGAACTCCACCAGGTGATAGAATCAGTGATCTGTTGGTGGTGCGAAGATGGAATTGCGGCGTACATGGTGCAAATATACACCGTTGCAGTACGCATAATGTATCAATAGATCCTGAGTGACCATAACGTTTGGAGTTGTCAGTGATCAGAACTACATCTTCATTCATGTCGCTGTGATCCAACAAAACAACACTCTCGATGCGTTTCTGCCCTGTACCACGCGAGCTTTGCTATGCCCTTAGGGTAGCGATGCGAGCCTCAGAAACTCCCATGCCAGAATAGTGTAGTGGGTGGTAGTAGTATTTGTGCCTGTGAGCGCTTGTTCAGATACCTTCTCAGTTGTTTCGCGAGCTAAGTCTCGTGCTCCACTTGCTTGTGGATGCCGCCATCCATCTGGAATAGGAGTATGGCAATATCATGACAAGCAGCAGGAACAAACTCAAGAGGTCGGGGTTTCAAGGCTATCGAGTTGGGCGGTGTATCTTGATATGCTTGGACGGCGTGTACCAAAAGGTAGATAAAGCCATACAGGGACGAAGGCTTCCCTTCTGAGGTCTTACGTTAGCTTCAAATTTCAGAAAGAGTACGTTGAAGTCTGACTGAGAAGCTCTTGCTTTCTCTATCTTTATCGGAAAATAATTCCCTGTGTTGCATCACAGGCATGGAATCGAATAGTGGTCGGCGCCGTATTTACAACAAAATGGTTGCCCATCAAGGATATGAGCGTACGTGTATTGGGCAACCGATGTGGATAGGCATTTGATAAGAGCTCGGCGCAACGGCTACAGATGCCATTTCCACATATTGTGACATTCTTCAGCTAATGTGGCAGTAGGCTCCTTGGTTCATAGTCACCCATTATCATGCATCTCAAGCCTCTGCCTCAGCCTCCACGATCATATGCGTAGAATTGATTCTTTGATATGTGCTGGTAAAATTGAATTGATTCTCTCACCATGGGTGGACTTGGTGCTCAACCGACGTCTGCCGGAAAAGGTTCGGTGAGACGAGTTCCGCTGGTGGACGTTGGGCGGCTTCCCGGGTTGGAAAAGAACCAGGCCTAGTTCTGGGCGTAGAACATCAACGGTGTCCGTCGCCTGACCGGAAGAGGAATAAGATCGGCCAAGTCCGAGTCCGCCGGTTCGACGAGTCAGTCGAGCGTTGGTCCGTGTGCAGGCCGGTCTGTTGGACGGGGGGCAACTCGCCTCGGCCGAGAAAAATAGAGCCAGCACATCCCGTTACCACACCCTCACTGCTGTGCCCCCGGGCCTCCGGGGTGTCGGTTGGTTCTTGCAACTGGGCAGCAGGACGGCAGCCAGGCCGGCCTCTGGGTGGCCCTCCGTTCGTGGTCGAAAACCCACAGTCTGCATGCCTGAAGATTGGGTCGGTCGGCACCACGGGCTCTATTTTTAAAGGTCCTGGTTCGACTGCTGCGGCAAGTGCCAGCAGGAACCCGCCGTTCAGTCATCTCCGAACACGACAGGGCGCGAACCCACAAGAAAAAAGCCCGCCCTGCCAGGCCTGTCAGGCCTGGCGCACAGCAACAATGATCGCTTCGCTAATAAAATGGAGACCCAGGAACCAGAACAGCCCAAAAACTACGCACCTACCAACCGCGGACACGACAAATACCCACCGCGGTGGGCGGTGGGGAAATATATACACCCAGTTCTCCAGGGCCCCAGTAAAAGCCCAGCTGGCCCGCCGCGCTGGGACTTAGCTACATATAGCATCGCATGCGTACGGATCGGGACTTGTTTGTGGGGGGATGGGGGTCTTTTAATCTTAAAATGCAGAAGAAAAAAAGGAAGGAGAAAGGAAAAGCTGAGAATCAGCCTCGTTTTTCTGGAGCGGGACTTGCGGTCACGACATAGTTAGACTAGTCCCTGGTATCCATCGTAGCGATTGCGTAGTCAGTCCATAGGGTGAAGCGAGAAGGAAAAGTTCCGGCCTGTGGTTCTAAGTCCTTTGTCAGCGAACCCGTTTCCCTCTTTCTTGCGCCAGCACCACCGGGTAGAAAAATGCCGACCGCTGGCTCCATGCTAGAGTGCCTGTGGATGCCGACGAGTCTCTCCCCTGCGCAGCGCATCGACCACCATCCGGCGCGGAACTGCTGGGGGTGCCCCGATTCCGTGCCCACCGCCGGGGCATTTCCTTGGGCAGCTGTGGCGGAGGATGAGGAGCGCACAGGGGGAAAGCCGATGATGCCTTGATTTCCCTTCCCTTCCCTTCCCCCTTGACCGTACGAGAACCAGGACGAGAGCAGGACAGGCCAGGCCGGGCCAGGGACGGGGTTTCAGGGCACGCAAGACTGTGGTGCACAGGGCCAGAGGGCCAAAGGGCCAAAGCCTGTTTTGTTGTCCTTGTTGGGGCAACCGAGTTCGGTGAAAATTGTAACCTGGCTCCTGGCCATGCCAACAGTAGTTCGGTGCCCAGCTGCTGAAGAGGGATGTTGGGCTAGCCGAAACGGAAAGGGATCGCCATCTCTCATAACAGAACACGACCGCGCAAAAATTGGTAGCGACGAACGGCTGCCGTAGAGATTTTTGGAGAAGTTCCCAAGTGAACACCGTTGTAAGATTCAGTGCTGTGGAGGCTTCCAGGTTTGGAGCTGTTGGCCAATGAGTACGAAATGATTGATCACCTGGAGTGAAATCTGGCCAAGTAAGCTGGAGTAGTTTGTGATGGGTAAGTCCTCTTGCGCCCATTTGACGCGTTATTTCTCAAAGTGGCTGAATTTCAAAACAAGTATGAGCGTCACATAGCAGTCACACACGTTGCATTTTGACATTAGGTATTTCTTTTTAAAAAGTATGTATTTACTGGAACTAGTTCATTGCATAGTCGTAACACATACCCAAAGTTCGTTCTAGAAGACCCGACATTGGGGTAGAGGAGAAGCGAATTAACGGATCGGCAGTCCATGAAGATTTTAGTTCCCAACCGTCTCGTTCCGTCTCAGTGACCTCCCCTTAGTTTCCGACCCACCAGCGGCCCAGAGTCGTCCAGACTCCGCTGGTGTCGAGCAGCTGAGCGGCGGGGCTCACGAAGCCGTCGACGGGCTGGGTGGTGGCGCCGAAGAAGCCATATGAGTTGACAAAGTCCTGGCTGTCGAGCCATGAGGAGATGCCCTTGGTGAATGTGTCAACGCTGGTGGCGTCACGGCTGGTGCTGCCAATCTCAGAGACGATGACGGGCAGGCCGTATTGGCCGTGCTTCTCAGAGATGTAGTTCTTAGCGTTCTCGACCTCGGTCTCGGCGGGTGTGTCGGCACCAGTGTAGAAGTGAACACCAAGGAAGTCGGGCTTCTGGTCGGCGGAGAGCTGAGAGTAGAAAGTCTCGAGCCATGCGGAGCCAGCGTCGTTGCTTGCAACGGCGGGGCCGACCAGCTTGACACCGTACTGGGCGCGAAGGGGCAGGACGTTGTTCTTGAAGGCGGTAGCAGCATCGGTAGCACTGACACCGTTCAGGTCGGGCTCGTTGTAGAAGTGCACAACGGTGTCGGAACCACCGGCCTGGACGACTGAGAGGAGGTTCTTCCAGTCATCGCCTGCCAGCTGGGCAGGGGTGCGGATCATGGGCTGGAAGGGAACGTCCGTGGGGAGCTCCTCAGGCTTCCATGTGTTCCAGTTGAGGGCGGCGCTGACACCGGGGGAGGAGCTGAGGGAGGAAGCGGAGGCCTGGATGTTGCCGTTTGATGCGTAGGCCTGGGTCAGGGTGTAGTCCCAGAGCATGATGCGCTTGCCAGAGTGGATTGCTGTGCCACGGTTCTCGACGGGGAGGGCTGATGTGAGGAGGGCGGCCTGGAAGAGGACAGCCAGGACCTGGAGGCGCTTCATTGCGGAGAACTGCATGATTGCTGTGGTTTGTGTTTGTTGTTTGGAATGATTGTGTTGTCTCTGCTAGAGAAGGACTGGACTGGTTTGCAAGTTGGTTTACTCGACGAAGCCTCTAAATGAGTGATGGCTACGGAGGTAGTGAGTGAGAGTTGCCTGCTCTGGTGAAGGAATGACAAGAGAGTGCAGTCTGTGTATGCAGTCAGGAAGAGGAAACATGGGACGGAGGAGGAGGGAAACGGGCTACTTCAAATACCGGACGAACATGGACAAGCATCAGCAGCAAAGCAGCATCGGCAACAACAAACAGGCGGGCAGCCACGGACACCCTGCCGCCCTCATCCACACCTCATCCATCCCCCCAGTGCCCGCCGTGCCCACGTCCCCTGGGCTAGAACGGAAGAGTGGCCGCTGGGGGCGGCCTAGGCTCGTAAGATGGAGTGAAGGACATGCTTATTCACTGGGTCCCAACGGCCCACAGGGTAGCGCCCACAGCACACACGACAAAGGAGGATAAGGTTTCTTTCTCGGTGGGGAGGGTGGGATTGTCATGGCGGCATCGAGGAAAATGTTCCTGAGCCCGGCGGCCTTGTCAGGGGCAATGGGGCATCTTGGCAGGTCCCGAGGCTGTGATAGGGTGTGTGCCTGGCTGTGGCCAAGGTCTAGTTTGATAAGAGGCTTGTTTAGGCGGCCTGGGCCTGCAGCAACGCAGCTGAGGGGGGGTCGGCCTGCTCGCTCACTTGTCATGTCATAGCGTGGTCGCTGTGCCTGTGCCTGAGCCAGTGAGCCAGTGCCTGTTCCTGTTCCTGTTCCTAGTCTACCGCCGTAGGGTTTTCCAAATCTTATTTCCTGCCATGGCTGTTTAGTTTTGTTGTCCAACCCCAATCCTGGGCGCAAGTGAGATTAGGTGACGTACAGTTACATATGCGGGAGCTCATCACAAGGTCCATGCCTTGAGCTTGCTTGACGAGGTCGCAATACCTGACAATGACAGGCCTTGAAATGCTGGTATTGTGGCCGCCAGTTCACGGCATGTCCCATCCAGCCCGCCCCGGCTGGTGGAGAAGGACAAAGGCGCAGCGGGTGGGCGAGCGGAATTGGTTGAACGGAGGGAGGTGAAGGAGGTGAAGTGGCTGCTGATCTGAGAATAGATCTGGCGATTTACCCAGGGTGCCGTGTTGCCAAGTCGACAAAAACGGAGAAGTACAGGCTCAGATGTACCCGGCTGTGATTGGGGAGCGTATCCGCTGCCGGGATCGCGGGAAATTGGAAACTGGGCCCAAGGCACGGCCGGGCTGAGGTAAGCTCGGACCTGGGGGCACACATAAACACTAACACAGTACTGGCAGGCTGACTGACTGGCACCACTGGCAAGACTGGCAGAATTCGGTTGGCAGTGGACGGGTCGGAACTTGGAAAGAGGGAAGGAGGCGAGAAGGATGGGTAGGGCGTCAGGGGGGCGGCTTCCTAGTTACACTTGCTAGCAGGGCTCGATATTATTGCACTATGTTTGTCCACGGTAGTCTACCACGTCCTTCCCTTCCAACAGGAATCGTCCTTTCCCGTTTGGCACCACCCAGACTGCCAAACTAGCCCCCGGAAAACACACCTTCCTTTCCAGGACCCAAAGCGACCCAAACCTACCAACGCAGTTCTGTTTCGAGTGACTTGAAACGGAGAATATTGCCCGTCACAAAGCGTACACACACACAAACACACACCAGAAAGTAGACCCAGGCCTAGCGATCAGCGGCGACGGGCCGAGACCTGCAGCTGTCGGGGCCCCATGTTCCATGTGCCAGCTTTCTCCAAATGTTCATCTGCCCACCTGCTGGCCCATCTTTGCCTGCCCATCAGCATCGAGCCCAGATGGCCGGCAAAGCTGGGGTTGATTTGTTTCGGCTCGAAGCTTGGCGTCGCCGACCGCACATGCATCGCATCGCATCCCCAACATCTCCTCACCATCAGCAGTTGCATCTTATTCATCAAGCTGCACTGTACCGTAGTCACTTGCCGATGCCCCAAGCGTGCATCGATGAACGGCACGTGGAGTCGTGCTCGTGTTGTCGATGTTGAAGGTCGTTGATCCCGCCCTTGTCATTGTCCACCTGCTTTGGCCCAAGCCCGCCGCTTACGGATTAGTCGGCAACCCAGCTGACTGTCGCCTGTCTCACTGCCAGGTTGCACGTGGGAGATTGAATTCTGTTGAAGAAGAGACCTCGAGACGACATCCACATTCCCTATCTTGTCAATACACATATTAAAGTTTTCAGCTCCTTTTGGGGGTGATATACCATTCTCCTTCCGTATCTGCAATTCCCACCCACGCCGCCGATCGCCCTCGGGCAATTTCCACATACGCGAGCTACCATGGTGGGAAGGTTACGATGGCGCGGTCTGCGCGCCGAGTCCGTCGACAACTACGCTGGCGTGCTGGTCCCACTGGACCAGGCCCACCTCCACAGCCATTCAGCCCGTTGCGGGAGGACCGAGTTCGAGGAGCTTCCGGCCCACGGCGACGAGGATGATGACCCAAAGGACGGTGGGGGTGACGAGGGGACCGGCATGTTGGAGATGAGCGCTGCTGAGTACAGCATCGAGGGTCTGAGGAAGGAGGTGCGGAAAGGCGGCAGTGGGATGAGGTCGGATTACGAGTGTCAGTCTTCCCCAGTCCTAATTCTGTGTCGTGTCCGGGTGGTTGGGCTGGTGGGATATTGAGATGAGGACGCCAGGACAGGCTCGGCTGACCTGTTGACCGGCAGTGAAATCGATGCTAGTCAACAAGGCGGTCCAGGATATCGGCATGGGCAGATACAACTGGCAACTGTTCGTCCTGTGTGGCTTTGGATGGTTTGCAGACAAGTAAGTTAGCCCCATACTCGATATATTGGCAATGCTCTTGTGCTAACCAACAACTCGTCCCCAGTCTGTGGATGCATGTGAGACAGTCTCAAACCCGCCCTCGTGGCGACTTCCAAATCATTGCTAACAAGTATCAAGGGAGTCTCGTTAATTCTGCCATCCCTTTCGGCAGAATTTGGCGTCGCGGAGAAGACCGTCCGCTACACGACAAGTGCCGTGTATCTCGGCCTCTGCTTTGGCAGTTTCACCTGGGGCGTCGGCTCCGATGTTCTCGGCCGACGCATCGCCTTCAATATGACCTTGCTCATCACCAGCATATTCGGGATCTTGACTGCATTCGCGACTAGTTGGGGATGGGTATGCATATTCTTTTCGCTAATGGGCTTCGGCGTTGGAGGTAATCTGCCTGTCGATGGTGCGCTCTTCCTGGAGTTCCTACCCGATACCTCATCATCTCTTCTCACCCTCCTGTCTGTGTGGTGGCCATTTGGTCAGCTGTGCTCGAGCTTCATTGCGTGGTTCTTTATCGGCCACTGGCCTGCCGAAAGGGGGTGGCGGCTGTTTCTGCTGACCATTGGCCTCATCACTTTCGGCATGTTCTGCCTGCGGTTTTTCATCTTCCACCTCTTCGAAAGCCCCAAATACCTGCTGTCGCGGGGCCGGCAGTCAGAGGCCGTGGCAGTTGTGCACGGTCTCGCATTCCGCAACGGAGCAAAGACCTGGCTTTCAGAAGCTGTCCTTGATGCAGTTGTCGACGACGACGACAGCGGTGACGATACTTTGCGCCACCGGGGCCATGCCGCAGTGTCAGCACTGTCCACCAAGAGCGTCATCAAGTCAAAGCTGGACGAGTTCTCCGGCGCACGAATCCGCCCACTCTTCAGCAACCGCAAACTCGGCCTCGCGACCGCCCTGGTCTGGTTTACGTGGGCAACGATCGGCATGGGTTACCCACTCTTTAACGCTTTCTTACCCCAGTACCTGTCTCACTCAGCCGGTGGCGGCGACCCCTCGTCATCATCGTCAACACCGCCCCGCGAGCCCGATCCGACAGACCCCACCAATATCTCGGCCGAGACGTACCGCAATTATGCCATCCTGAGCGCCGTCGGAGTACCAGGTAGCATCCTGGCGTATTTCACCGTTGACAGCCGGTCCCCTTTCCTCGGCAGGAGGGGCACGCTGGCAATCTCGACCTTTATCTCTGCGAGTTTCCTGTTCTTGTTCGTCAGGTACGGCAAGACTTCTGCCTCGCAGCTGGCCTTTAGCTGTATCGAGTCCTTCAGCCAGAATATCATGTACGGCGTGCTGTATGCATTCACGCCCGAGATTTTGTGAGTTCTCTCTCTGATAGCTTGCGTCTTTTCACTTTGTCGAATGGCTGGCTGACTCGTGTGTGATATTCATTGCAGCCCTGCCCCGGTACGTGGTGCTGGGACCGGCGTCGCGAGCTTCTTGAACAGGTTCACTGGGCTCATCGCACCCCTATTGGCGGCCAACATACCTGGCGATGGCGCATCAGCGCCGATCTACCTGTCTGGCGCTTTGATTTTTGCTGCATTCGTGGGGATCGTGTTGATTCCCATAGAGACTAGAGGCAGGCAAAGGCTTTGACTCACGCGTACATTATATCACAATTATGTAGAAACGTTCATCAGCCCTGTGTGGCTGGTTCATGGTATGGCGAATCATGGGCATTGAAAGGCATTTTATTGGATGTCGGCGTTAGAGGTCTTTCAGGGCATTATGAACTTGGCTTTAAATTGAGGATTAACTTAAAAAGTGTGAAAGCGAGAGATCATATGTCGTCTTCCACTGTCGCCTGTAGCGGCTTCCTGACCCTCATACCATTGCCCTGGGCGCCAGCCGGCGCGTCCTGCCTCCTCCTCGCGATGGTCCTCTGCAGCGCGTCCCGGGTCATGGGCTCGTTACGCACCGTGTTGTCCACGAGCCAGCGGCGCATCTTGTCCCTCAGGCCGTCGAGCAGGCGCGGGTCGCCCGCGAAGGGCGCGAGCTCCATCTTGACGGCGCGCGTGGCGTTCTCGTCGACGCTGTGGACCATCCTCTCGAGCTCGTCGAGGCTCTGCCGGGCGCGGGCCTCCTCGGTGCCGCGGCGCTGCAGCTGGACCCTGCCGCCGCGGGTGTCGGCCGTCAGGTAGGGGACGACCTGGTTCAGGGCGATGGTGAGGGTGATGCTGAGCTTTCGGGCGAGGGCGACGGCCTGGAAGGGCAGGTAGGCCGGGTGGACGAGCGCGGGGGCCCAGAAGGAGAAGACCGGGTTCAGGGCGCGCGTGAGCAGCGGGTTGACGAGCCCCGTCAGGAACCACGGGTGCGACGGCCGCGTGATGGTGTGCAGCTCGAACACGAGCAGCGACGCCAGGGCCACCCACCGCCAGAACATGCCCTGCTGGAAGTAGCCCAGCTTGGGCAGGGCGTAGATGGCCAGGGCTCCGACGCCGTAGTAGCCCAGGACGTCCCTGGCGCCGCGCATGACGAAGTCGCGCGCGACGGCGCACTCGCGCCACCGCAGCACCTCGGGCCCCAGGCGGTCGTACGCGAACCGCCTGACGTCGTCGCTGAGCGTCTCGTGGGCCGTCTGCACCATCACGTAGGTCTCGGGGTTGTAGGTGGCGCCGCCGCCCTTGTCCGGGTGCATGAGCGCCGACAGCTGGCGGTAGCGCTTCTTGATGTCGCGGACGTTGGCGTCGGGAGAAACGCCCAGGACCGAGTAGAAGTCGCCGGCGCGCTGGAGCTCCCAGTCGGCCTCGTAGATGGTGAAGAGGAGGTAGGCGCACACGACGAGGATGTAGATGCGGCGGTAGTGCTCGGCGAAGCGGGGCTGGCCCGGCTGGGGCCGCGGGGACCCGGCGCGGATGGTTATGCCGTAGTATGTGCTCTGGATGAAGCGGGTGGCTAGCTGGAAGGGGGGATGCCGTCAGTATCTATCTAGGGAGGTGGTTGAGAATGTGGGAGATGGTGGCGGGCGAACTCACATCGGGGAGGAAGGTCCACCCCATCAGGGAGAGGAAACCCGACATGTTGAAGTCTTGTGGAGGCTGTCTACCGCATCGAGAGAGAGCGTGCGGGAGTTGTGTTCCAAGCACGAGGAAGAGAACGCCAGGTTGCGCCCGCAGGTTCGACAAAGACAGAAAAAATAATTAAGATGTAGACGGAGACAGACGTGTCCCTAGCTCGAGGCCAATGTGGTCATCTTCAGGGTACGTCGGTACTTTCTTGGTTCGGGAGCTAACCAATTCTGTACTAGCGCGGCATACCTGCTAATGGAGATCAACGACTCCACATCCACTTCCACACCCCCACACTTACAACGTCTCGATAGCCTCAATCTTGTGGCACTAAACTAGTCCATGGCTCTCCTTCGTGGATTGGCGAGCCTGGGTGTCGGCCAACAAGAGATCATCATCTCGTTCACGTAACCATGGGCTGGTAAAAGGTGAGAATGCTGTCGATGTCTCATTTCAATAACAAGAGCCGTGAGCGAGTTTTAGGTGCGTTTTCCGATGGATAAGCGCCTCAAGAAAAATGTACACAGAATCGGCTGCATGAGCAGCGGCGATAGTGTTTATGTGTCAATCTTGCACGCCTTGCTAACACTTTGAGAAGGATGGACAGAGCGATAGGTGCGATATAGGCGTCGGACTACCAGCAGTCCTACGGCACAGCAATTTGAATTAGGCACCCGCCTGCCTCCACACACCCGTCTCCTCTCGATGTTGACTTCCGACTGCATACCTGTCCCCCAAGTGTTAGCGATCAAAGCCGCGGAGGCCATCACAGATATATCTGCTCCTTTTCGATGAGATTGTTTTTGCGTTTGTGCATTTTTGCGTATCTGCGTATCTGCGCTGCAATAAACGAGAATCCCTTCCTCCCGCCTTCGCGAACCTATGATGGATCCCGAGCTCATTGCTAATTTGGAGCTGGACGCCTTGCAACCTAAGACGAAGTCAATAGTGCTGCTTGCTTTGATGTACGGCGAGTCCAATGATCTATTCCAACAGCTGCTCAGCGTTGATTACGCCCTGGAGGCTTTGGAAGAGTCTCTAGAGCAGCTGGCAGACGAAGCCAAGGATATCCATGGCGGTTCGGGAAACGAAGACGAGTATTACGTTCGTGATCTGCAATCAAGCGATCTGGTGAAGTTTATTGGGAAGTTTGAAGAGCTCCAGACAACTGTACGTGGAAGGTTCAACCTGCGTGCTCAGAAGCTGCTTCAGGGCATCAGGACTCGGAGCTTCCCAAGCGAATTTCCAGACGAGGTGCTTCTCAATATTGTGGACTGCTTCAAAAGCACCTTGAACAAGTCACAACTCTACCTCGACAAGGGTTTCGCTTCCAACATCAAAACAGTCCAGAGTATCAGACTTACCTGCCGCCAACTCTGCGAGATCAGCTCCCACCTGCTGGTGCCCTGCATGCACATAACTCCTACCCTGTCCTCCCTCGAACGCTTGGACCAAGTCTTGAGCCATCCACTGATATCCCGGGGTCTGCGGCTGCTTTGCGTGAGTCTACCGATTCTGGAAGCCAGCGTCGCCGAGGACTTCAATCGCTTCTGTGACTTTTCCTATGATAAGCTACTCAACTTGCTCCAATGCTATTACCCTTATCCGGGCCAGCGGGAAGCGATCGCGGAGAGGATCGGAGACTTCATCAAGAAGGGTGATCATTCTTGGTGCGACCTGCATGGATTGAACGAATGCGGTCTCATCAATTTTGATAACGATGCCGACCTCGACCTGCATCGACTCTCCTTTCGGCGACTTCTCCTGCGACTTCTGCTGCGAGAACACGTACGTTACCGGGAGCTTCACCAGCAGCAAGAGGAGATCCTCTGGAGCGACCGCTTAACGCGTACTGTTGCTGCGGCCGCCGCGAGAAGTTCATCTGGTATTTGTCTCCATATCACGGATTACCTTAGACCAACAGATTTGGAGGGTTGCGATCCCTATAACTTGAGGAAAGCCCTTGATGACGACCCATATCTGGATGTGGACTTAGAATTCTTGATCAAGTCTACTCGGGTCCTTGAGGGTCAAAGGTGGCAAAAGCTAGATGTCCACCACACCTCCAAACTTCCGCAGTCTATCCTCTATGAGTTGCCCCTAGCAATATGTGCGGCCGGGGCCAAGTTGACTGGATTTGTGATCGACACAAGTAGCCCTTTTGACCCCCCATTTCCCATTCTGAATATTACGCAGGAACAGATCTCTGCTCTCGGACGGGTCCTCAAGAACCTAGAAGCCTTCAAAATTCGCATGTCCGGTTACATTGAAGGCGAAGGCTTCTCAAGTTATCTGTCTGCAGTCACTGGCGCGCAAAAGATTCGAAATCTGAGCTTGGGCTTGGGATTAAATCAGGAACCCTGGGCAGATCCTTCATTCATCCCAATCGCCCTTGTGCCAGTGCGAATATCAGGGACCTGGGGCAGGTTGGAGACTCTCACGCTGGAAAATTGCGCCATGCACCTCAATGAATTAAGAGGGCTCCTGGGCGTTCTCAAGCCGGGCGTGAATATACTTTTCGACGGAATCAAATTATTGAGCGGCACTTGGGAGGAAGCATTGGGCTGCATCCGCTCAAAGGCTGGGCCGGGGTCTCAAGTGATTGTGCCCGACTTTTGGGACTGTGTAATCATGTCAGAGAGCGACTACTGGGAGATTTTCGACACCACGCCGAATGGGGGGAATTGGGGACATGTGGTGACTTTGGGGCGAGCAAGGCGAGTACGTGCTATATCAGATGTATGATGTTACAACGACCCCTTGCGCCAGAGGGATGAGGTGACCGAGACAGCGACGGAGGCTTGTGGCCTCTAGGGACCATTAGTATACCCAAGTGCTCATATTTCCTGCTGGGTGAAAGAGGGAAGTTCAGCAGACTTGGCTTACTATTTCAATCTTGTCAGATGACATTTTACGTCACAGATTCTTGACAAAAGAGCGAGCAACTAATGTTCTAACCCCTTCCCACCTGGGCTTCTGGTGCCCGAAATATGGTCTCAAGAAAGAACCACTCAGATAAGACTTTGATAAGTATAGGCACATTTGTACCTTCAGTTCCCCTCGAAGATGTACTTAGCGACCTATTCTATCTGAAACGCCCGTCCCAGGAATTGTCCCTTCAAATATTCCAGTTCTTTTTGAGACTCTGGTCATTTATCAGCTTGTCGATCTCGGCACTGAGAATCCCCTTGTAGTCGCCGTAGTGCCGCCCGGGTTCCTTGCCCCCATTTATTTTGTCCCACAGCTTCAGAAACTACTGATCTAAGTGTCTCCAGACTTCTTCGTCCACTCTTGCCAAGGTTAGCCTCGCGAGCTGTCCCCGCCTTGATGGCGAGAAGTAGCATAGCGTACAGCGAATACACCGCGTCGTTACCGGCATTGTGAAACTCTGACTTGTCTGGCAGGCAGCCAAGCTTAGCTAGGACACTAGCTAACGAAAAGTCTTGTCCAGGTTCAACTGGATGGTTTGGGTGATAAGGAGGGAATATAAATCGGGCCATCGAGTGCGTGTCGATAATGGTTGGTATAGGCCCGACGGTAGCAGGATCTATGTCAAGAAGTCGTAGAATCTTTAAGTCTGCTCCAAGAGAATGTCCTACCAAGACAATGTTGCGCAAAGAGCTGTTCTCAGGAGCCGCTAGGCTATCTCTGATGCGAAGATTCCGTATAATTGTCGAAGATACCTCGTCCGAGGAAATTGACTGAGTCTGGGCAAAAAGACATTGTTTTTCCTTTGCCCTCTCCTGAACAGGCTTCTTTGCACCTGGTGAGAGAGTGACCTCAAACATCTGGAGCGATGTTAAGCTTCTTAGATCGCTTGACATAGACATGGAGCGTATATCTCGTGTATCGAGACTCGCAAACGCAAGCTGCCGGACAACCGGTTTCTCGTACGATAGGTGTAGTCTCTGTCGGTCTGACGCTACCTCGAGATCGAGGGACACAAAGACAGCGTCTATTGACAAAACGCCATCTTCTCGTGTTCCCAAGAGCCGCTCTAGATGCTTCAAGCCTCCCAGCCTGCCTGCCTTGATTTTCCATGATTCCGTGGATGTGGATCCATGTTGCATAGTAGGTAAGCGAAGGCTATCGACTCGTTGCCTGATAATTTTCGAGTATGGAAATGAGTACATCACTTTTTGGCTATGCTGAGGTTGCGGGAATGATTTTCAAGCTGTCTGAAAGCATTTTATGCTGCCTGCAAAGCAAGCTAGCAACACTATGGCGCGCGGCTAAAGCGAATGATAATCTAGTGGGATGACTCACAGGATGCATCCGATAGTAGACAGGTCACTAGCGGTGATAGAAGATATCTGAGAGATTGAGTTTTGAGGTGTGAGGCGTGCTGTTAAGTTGTGTAGCCTATGAACGGGAAATTTAGCACTGCTAGACTAGGCTCGACACTCAACATCTAGTTGGCTAAGAATCTGCCCGTTTACTGGTTAAGACGAATAGTTCTCAGTGGCTCCAGCAGGGCCTCTTTACTTCCCAGGTGGTATGCCTCGGGGTTGGTTAGGCTTCTAAAGATGGTGTTGATTGGTGTTGTGTGTAGAATGAAGGGGCTAAGAGTGTCGGGAACCTTTCCCACTCATTCCCCTCGCATGGGCTCAACTCAGTAGATCAAT